>JAZDUA010000928.1:0-359068 GCA_038098605.1 Gryllus longicercus | reverse complement strand
AAACTTCCCGGAATTCCATTATTTTTTAAAATTCGAAGTTAATTAATCGTGGATTCATTACGGATTTTTACGTACCTGGCCGTAGCCTGTTTAGGGATAGAGAGAATATGTGTTTGGGAGGAGATAATAAATCATTGTTTCGTGGATATTGTTTTTTGAGCTTGTTTTCGATGATGTTGAGGACGTTTATTATTTTGTTGTTCATTCGGAATGGAAAAAATGTATTCAAACATAGTAAATTATCCATTTTCCTTATCAGATTTTTTAAAAACTTTTGTAATGGATGAATATAACTCTGTTTTCTCATAGTAGTCATATGAAACAGCTTCATTATAGCACAGGTTCAAGCATTTCGCCGATGAGGACGAAGTTTGCACACGAAGCGTTAATACGTAATTACTCATTACACATAATGTTTCGTTCTATTTTGTGCATTTAGAATTACATAGAATATTGCATTATGCTTGTGTTGGCTTTAAATATTTGCATTTAGTATTTAATCTTAGGTAATTTTTTTACTTTCTAACTTTGCTTCGTAGGAAAAGAAATATTGTAATGTGTACCGTAAATAAGCTATTTTCGACAAAATCGTATTGGCGGACCCTGGGAATGAAAATATGGATAAATCTTCCTATATGAAGTACATACTTCATCTTACATGATTTGTAGTCAGAATCCATAGCGTGATGCTTGATACCATAAACTCGATTTGCTCGAAATCGAAACCGTCAGTCCGCGGTCAGCGCTAGAACCTATAGAGTCCCGACGATTTTCTCCAACATTTTATTCCCGATCGATCTGAACGAATTCAAAGCTCTGCGAAATGAAACAAATTTGGAAATTAGGGGGTACTTTACATAATGTCTCAACAGGATTTTCGAAATATTCTCAAAAATGGATCAAAATGTTTTTGATTTAACTTTGTCATGCGATAGGTTCAAGGACACAAATGAATGGCGCCGGTATCCCTTTCGTTGAAATCTCTGATTTTTCTAAAATAACAAAAGGTCAACATTTCTCAGCGTCCTTCTAAAACTAAAATATTGAAGATATTTGTACATTAATTTTGAAATATTGGAGAAATTTTTCTGATTGGAATCTGTTGGTCAAATAGATCTTGAAATTAGTACATGTACGTTTTAAAAAGAAGTAGTTTTTGCGAAATTTACTGCAAATTTTAAAACAATTATTTTCTCAAAACTAGGCTCACAATGTTTTCTTTAGATGTTTTCCTCGTCTGTAGCAAATGATGGGAAAAAAAGTGGTGCTAGTCACATTTCCGTCAAAGTTTTTGAATTATCAAAAATTGCAAAACGTTAATATTGCAATAGTTCAACATAGAGAATAGAGATTTTTATTCTGAATAAAATATGTTGCAAAGCATTAAATTTTAAACACTCAAAAACAGCTCCAAATTTTCTTAAAATTTTTGTGCACGGGTAGAGCAACGCTCAAAAGAATGGCGCAGGTCTCACTTTCCTAGAACTGTGAATTTTTAAAAATTGCAATAGTTAGAAATACTGTAAACATGTATGCACTTTTGTAGTAGTACTGGTTCAAAATGTTGTCTAGTTATCGCGTAGTAGTCGTTTATGTTGTTGGAGGAAGCGTATGATTGTCCTTCAGGTAGGAGGCATTTGCAACGCCTCACGAAATAACGTAGTGCACCTAGTCCATTGTACAAAATCATTGGATGTGGAGATAGGTTTTTGTGACTTGCTGTAGAGAAGAATGGAATTGGGTACTGCGAGGCGTTGCATATTCTCTAGCGATTTTACGATTTTCGAGGAGCAGCATAGGGAAAATCCCTCGAACCCAGTGAGATGTTGAGCATCCGGATTTGTCTTTCCGATAAAAAAGAATATAAAACGTTCGAATAAGACACTTCGTCTGTAGCGCAAATTGCATTACGATAGGCTACTGGAGTTCGAGAAACTGCGATTGAAATTATATCTAGTAACACCTGAACCTTCCACGAATTATCCATAATACATTACATAGTTATTAAGCTTTCTAGGAATGAATTAGTCATTACTGTAGGTACGCATTATATAATTAATTTTAAACACAGCTCTGAGAGGAAATTATTGTCATCATCGTCATCAGCATCAGACATTTTACGTTTTCATGAAACTCCCTGTTATCAATTCACTGTCCATGCCCCCAGTTATATCATTCGTCTGTCTCTTTAAACACACTACGGAGACAACTTTAGCTCCTTATCACTGCAGTGGCTTGGAAGTACATTGCGTCCGAGATCTTTCTCCTGCCACTGGCAGCTCGTAAGCCAGGGGAGACAAGTTATGTAGCGATGAAGTCGGAATCCGTAGGCACATTACTGAGCTTGCTTCCGCTGACATGCAGATTGCGTCACCCTGCCACATCCTGACACGTTTTTGGGCTGGGATAAGGACAGGGAAGGAATGAATGAGGTGTTCCACGGTGTTTGGAATAATCTTCACAATGCCACAACATTAAAATAAACATCTATGATTTGATTTGATTGCCAAGGAACAGTAAAAGCCTGTATATGACGTGTAGATGAGAAGTGTCTACTCATGTTTTCTTGATCTCCAGAATTTATTCCCCATCCTTTAACCATCAATAGTTGAATAATGAGGAACCAACAAAATCATATGTCCAAGCCCGGATTCAAACCCGCAGACTCCGCTCTCGGCTACTACCTTGATCACAATGCCATAAAGCTCGGTTCTCTAAAGGGATTTGTAAAATGTATAGTGATATTTTCCATGAGAATCGTGAGAATGCTAGACGGTAGGGGTGTAGGCAGTGGGCCTGCCACCGCTGAAAAAATCAAGGCGCTTGTGGGTGGATTCGGGATACGGAGAAACACCCTACACGCGAACACATGTGGGTAACACTGTCCTGTAACCCTGTCCTGTTTGCTCCACTGAAGACTCCTCACTCGCACACGCCCAGAATTGAGTGTGGCACTCAGCTTACGATACACAACGCGCGCATGGCGGACCAGGCAAGCCGGAATAAATGGTTCCACGCCTTGGAGCTTGCGCACAAACTTACAAAACGTACATTGTTTTATATTAAGAAAAGTTAAAAACTAAGAAATATGAAGGTGACACGAGCAGAGACGCATGCCTGCCTCAATCCGCCAATGTGATGGCCTGGTGTTCTCCCGACTCCCACACTATTATTGGTAGAGAATTTATATGTATGTGTTTCATGGCACATAACTATTATCTGAAGGGATCGGCAAAGGGGGAGAAAAGATTGAGAAACGCCGCAACGTGGCCCCCCAGAGAGAACGCGGCAACGGGCTTTTTTATCGACTGTTGGATCCTTCCGCGTTGCACCGGCGCTTTATTGCCCGGTCCTTGCGAGCACGCAGCCCCGCCCACCTTCCGCCCCGCCCATCCTCCCACCCCGCTCACCCTCCATCCCGCCCATCCTCCGGCGCGGCCGACGCGCGTGCTGAATCCATTCCGAGCGGAGGAATTTTCCGAGCCGCGTGACGCGTGGGCGGCAGACGCGGCAGAGGCTCCGGAGGAGGCGGAGATGGAGGCGTAGACGTAGGCGTGGAAGGAGGAGGGGAATGCGCATACGCCATATGCGGAGGCGTATGCCGTAGGCGCATACGAGGCGTATGCGGAGGGCGTATGCGGAGGCGTATGCGGAGGCGTATGCGGAGGTTGTATGCGGCGGTGTATGCGGAGGCGTATGCGGAGGCGTATGCGGATGCGTATGCGGAGGCGTATGCGGAGGCGTATGCGGAGGCGTATGCGGAGGGCGTATGCGGAGGCGTATGCGGCGGTGTATGCGGCGGTGTATGCGGAGGCGTATGCTTGATTGCTAATACCAGGCGCGTCAACTGCTGTCATTAGCCCGGCAAGTGTAATGCATGCGTTTTCCTCGAGAGGTGGTGGTGATCATCCCCCCCCCTGGATAGTGAGATCTGGCGCCGACCTACCGTCGGCTAACTGGGTTTTCCCCAATCGGCTGTCTCACACCAGCGGGGCACCGCCTCAATCGGGACACGCGCTATGCTCCCGGCCGGTGTTCCGGTGTTTCGATATGTGCGGTTGTGCAGTGCATGTAAGAGTGTATGTAAGTAAGGGTGAGGGTAGGCCAAGGAAGGGGAAGGAAAAGTTGCGCACGGTTCGTGGCTCGTTTCTTGGGGAACTGCTCCGGCATTCGCTCGGGATTGATGCCAGGCGAATGTGGGAGTTAGGTGGTAATATTTTTCACGTACTAATTTATAGTAGTTCGTTACTACAGTACTCGTGTTATTTCTTGTTGATAATAATGCATTTTGTAAAAACGAATTCTCAAAAATGACTAACATTTTTCTCGTTAAAATTGTTTCTCGTATAGAGTAAAGGAAGTTTCAATAATGGCGCTAGTTTAATTTCCGTTGAACGTTCTGAATTTTTGAACATTGCGAAGAGTTAGAAAGAATGCGAGAAATTATGCGTTATTGTACCACCACTAGTTTAGTCTTAAATCAGATTGATGTGGGATCGTGAGATTATTTAAAATTCAATAGTAAAATACATTTCTCGTATTTTCTGTCGACGTCGATGGTAAATGATGCAAACACGTCAGCTTTCCTGAGTGTAATAAGTGTAGATATGATATTTGTTTGCTTATTTCTTCACACAAAAAACGGTAAAAACTATAGGTAATCATTTTGATGAGTGAGAAGAGTCTGTTAGTATCCAGAAGAAAGCTCTGCACCATCTCAACATTTTCTTGATGGAAATGAATAATCGCTATCCAATTCAAGGGCAGAAATACTGATAGACTTTTCCATTGGAGAAAATTCCTTACTATGGAGTATGCCACGAATAACACATTTTGATACTTTTAATTCATGGTACTCTTAAGCATTTTTGTCAATGCTATTGTGTGTTTTTCCGAACTTTCGCTAGCTGTGCGGCTTCCAACCTGCGGCGGGTTGCCGAGGACGCACCTGTGTACTTTCTCCTTCCCTGGATCTTACGAAATGCGCGAAGAGCGGCGCGCGGCGATTCGCGGATTCCTCGCCTCTGATTAATATCTGGGAGCGGAAAACGCCCAGAGCGATGGGCGTGGGCGTGGGCGTGACGCCTGTGCGTGGGCGGGAGCGAGACCCGGTAAGGAAGAGGTGGCGGCGGCTGCACACTATGGTCCGGATTGGGACAGCAAACGGTCGAAAATGTTTTCCGTAAACAAATGTCAGTTCACTACAGAAGTGGAGGGAGATGGTCATAAAACATGTAAAAACCTACTATCTAGTAAATATTACATATAATTTTTGTGTGTCAAAAACCTAGATTCGATGCAATTTTAGGGAGGCGTGTCTTCAAATAATAAATGTGTTCTATGCTAAAAATACAGCCACATAGTAACAAGTAACTACAGAAAATTGCAGGTTTACAACTTTAACAATTACAAAGAAATGACGATCACAAAATGGTATTAATAATTAATTTCCTCGTTGTTTACAATTCTTGCTTGCAAATCTTCACCGTAATGGACTAATCAAAAAAAAAAAAAATAAGAATTTTGATACTGTTTTCACTTGGGCTTCAATGATGATAATGCTAGTGATAATGATAATTCTAATGATGATAATCCAGTTGATGATGATGGACCATACTGGCATTCGGAGCGCAGGCAAGGAAGGAAGCTTACGATTTTATGTCCTCTCCTTTCTTGGGCAGTTGATCAGTGTTGGTGGTGGTTTATCATTAAATTTCTCTAGATTATTGATGGTAGGGGCTTTGGAGACTGAATAATGATTATAAATTACTGCAGGTAGGACGATATTCCAATGGGATACTACGTGCTGATGTGAGAAGCCAACCACGTCACAACCACATGGTTAATCTAGTGGTACTACAACAGCACATACTTTCTCGCATTATTTTTAAATTTGTAATTGTCGAAAATTCTGAGCGTTCAACAAAAATGACACCTGCGCCATTCTTTTTTAGCACCCGTTGTTCTCTCCGTGGAAATAATTCGTGGCACGGCAATAAGTTTTTCTGCCGAAAATTCGCCGTTTTCCGGAGCATAACTTTCTCTTCTTACGAAGCACCATCCTAAGAGCGACAAAGTAAAACAAATTCCATATGGAGAGCAGCTATCCGCAGCCTTCGGCTTCGCGTAACTGTTTTAGGTGGCTCAGGGTGTCAATTGTGGTCCCGGGTGTGCTTCTGACCGGGAGGTCCTGGGTTTGAGTTTCGATGATGGAAGAATTCTTGACACTCTCTAAATAGATAGGCCGAGTTCAGACACTGTCTGGAGGAGAATTCTAGCGATAAGCTTCTCTTATCAATAGTTTTCCATGGTTTCTTTGAACAGTTCCAAAAGAATGCCAGAGCAGTAACGGAACGCGCGCGATTATGCCTTCCCCTTCCCTACCCTACCGTCATCCCTTACTTACCCACGCACTTCCATCCACATGTCTGGATCATTTTTGCAGAAAACCCCGCAAACCCACTAGAAGGTTGGCACCGATTCTTACCATCCATTGGGGAAGATAGTAATAAAGTAATAAAATGTGCACTACACTTACGGGACTAATGACCACAGCGGTTGGCGCCCCCGGAAATACGAAATAATCAAGCAATCGACTCCGCGTTCATGGACGCAGTATGATCAAGCTATTTTGTCTCGGAGGGGCCTCACGTAATAGGTACGTCTAAAAAAAATAGTCATTTTTGAAAAAGTAAAAAATAGTTCAGAAATTAGTATATGTATAGTAGTAAAATGTCATAAAGTTAGTTTACAAGACGGTGTATATTTTGCCTTAGTCATGAAATAAAAGACTTACCTTAGGTTAGAACCGTTGTGCGACAGAAGCATATTTCAGATATGTCAGTTCTCTTGTGCACTCTCTTCAAGAACTCAGAAGTGTTTTGAAAATTACTTATTTATATATCAAAATTGAAAATTAATTATATTTCGGAAGAGTTATTTATCACCTGAGGCAGAGAGTACCGGAGCGTAGGATCCTAACAAGCAACATAGGAATCATTTGCTTTTATTCCTAGGTGCATGCAATTTGTAGATAAATAAAAAATCAGAGATATTTTATAGAGGTAAATATTGTAATTTTCTGACGTTTGTAATTCAAATTATTAGTGATGTTCTAGTAACGTTTCATTTAAGTTTCTGCGACATCAAAGTTCGACGGTGTATCGTTGAGTTGGAATCTGAAAGTTAATATAAAATAATTTATTGTAATAAAGAATGATGTTTAACTTTCACAAGCAAAAATAACTTCATTATCAGGAAAGAGATATCGAGCCAATGTTTAAAATAAAAGGGGGGAAAATAACAGTTTTCCCATGGACATGATGTTTAGTCAACTATGATTCTAAGGTTTTTACTGCCGTTCTAGGTCAAAGAACCATTTTACGGACAATAAAAGTACGTAAAACTGAACTGTTAGTTGGGAGAGGACAGAAAAAAGCGGACAGAAAATTATAATTTATAATTTAAAATAAAATATGTAAAATTATTTTTGAAATATTTACTATTATTATTGTTATTATTATTGTTGTTAATATTATTATTTCTATTACAATTATTTTGTCGCCTTCTACTTCTGACAAACACTGTGCGGCAGCGGCAGCACAGGCGGCGGCGTGGGAGGAGGCACGCGTCGCTTGCCGCGGCAGAAATGCTAATTACCGGAGGAGGAGGGCGGGGCGAATGATTAAACGCATACTCCGCTGCGCTTACGAAGGGAAAATGTTTCCTCTAACGCACGCGTTCCCCGTCTCCCCGCGCCCCCTGCGCGCGCCTTAGCCTCCCGCGGGAGGCGTTTTCGATTGTAGAAAGCGCAAATGTGCCGTACGTGCTCATGACGAGTGTACGTGCATCGCGGCCGACGCTTTCCCGCGCGCCGTGCGTTGGAATAGGTTGACAAGCGTTTCTTCTTAAAGGATACTAATAAAGCGTCTGCTTTCTACACGAGTTAATGGGGCGCGTTGGTGTAACGGTTATGCGACCAGTGAAGATTCGAATTATACCATTTTTAGGTAGGTTTTTTCGGTGAAGTCCTACGGTGAATGATCAGGGCGATTTCTTGCATTGCGTCCTACGCTCGATATTTTCACTCGTTGGAAGCGGAGTTCAATTGCCGAACTGGTTCTCGGGTCTTCCATTTCACCACTTTGGATTTGCTTACTAGCAAATTATCGTATTCACCTATCAACAAATCATTTATTTATGTAATTTTCTCAGGGATACTCTGGCGTCAGAATGCACTGGAATGCCGTTACTGTACTCCTTTTTGGGAGAAATTGTCACATCATATATTAATTTTAATTTCAGTCTGGAATACAATCCGCAAAAACGTTCCAAATTTTGGTATTTGAAATGTTAAGGGCGCTTTCCTGAAGATAAATACGTGTCTTCGTTTTAAAAAATTGATTGAAATGTACAAATGTACTGACGTTAGCAATCTTGTTGATTTTATACATTTGACTTCACTAATGCTTAGACTATTTACTAATATTAGAGCTTTAATGTAGGTATCTCTTGTGAGTACCTGCAGTTAAAAATCATTTGAAAATATTTTTAGAAATGAGTCGAAAAGATATAGTAGTTTTTCTGGTATGTGAGTAGTCTGTTGATGCTAGGTTCTATTGTGTTTATTATTCCTTTGTGTGTATGTTCGTGTGGAAATTATTGGAGAGATGAGTTATTATATCAACGATTGGTGACTTTTTTGCTCTCTGGGAAGTTGTTTGTTTGCAATAAACCAGGGGGCGTATGTCATTATTCTGAGTAACGTTATTTTGGGCGTACTTTCTTTATGTTGGATGAAGCAGCATTTATACCAATGGAACGTTAGTGGTCTGATTATACTTTTGTAGAGTGCAATTGCATTGGATATTGATTCTTTAGATTCTGTGTTTAAGATTGGTTTTAGTTACAATAGTCTGGTTTTGGCCTGCTCTATTTGAATGTTTTTACGATTTTTCCAACTTAATCTTGTATAATTTAGTCTTAAATGTTTGATAGGTTGATTTTGTATGTACAGTTAATTCTGTGGTTGATTATTTTTAACGAGTTGGGGCAGAGAATGGTATTATGAAAATGTTTTGCGTTAGATTTAGCTTAACCTTCATGACTTCAAGTAGTTAACGAATTCAGCTAGCGACGCCGGTTTCATGGTCGTGGTCTTTCAGTACGAGTCCAGCATTCGCCTCTGGATGACCGAGGGAAACCACGAAAATCCCGGTCAGGATGGCCGGCACGGAGATTGAACCCGGGCCTCCTGAATGCGATGTCAGCGCTACGCCCTGAGCCATTTTCCTCGGTATGATTGTGATTAATTAATACCAAAACAGGGTACTTCAGCTAGTAATAAATAATGAAAGTGGTCGTGAGGTTCCCTTGCCTCCCTTGACATGAGAACCAAATTTCCTAGTGGGCTGTTTAACACTACATAATTGGAGGAAGCGGACGAAGCGAAGTCCGTGCAACGCAATATCCATTCTTGTGACGTAAGCAACAAAAGGGGGAAGCCCTAACCTTTCTTTTTTTCCTTATTGGTCAATCGAGGTGTGTGTGCGTAAACAGGAGGACTTTTTAACATTTAACTTTATCTTGCTAGGCGAGTCAGGTGAAATAAGTGGAGTGTTTTTTGAAGACAAATATTTTGTAACTTGGACATTTACACTTCTTAAATAAATCCTGTTTTTTTGTTTGTCTCCAAATGCGGAGAAGTGAACAAACAATGCTTCTCGCAATCGCCTTGCTTTATTCAAGGAAAATGTACAATTAAAATGAACTTAGTGAGGATACGATATCACTCGCCTAAAATATACTAGTATTTTCAAACCTAAAACAGTAAAATTATGGTAATGAAAAAAATTGTATTTCTGCAATGTATACTAGAAAGGAGCAGAATTGTAATCTACATTATTCTTAATTGTAATACTTTGGATAACTGAATATATTCTTCTTCAGTCATCTACAAGTAAATGCGCAAGCAGACGAGAAGAGCAAATTCTGCTACGTTTTGCTAGAATCCAGAAGAAACGTTTGGTATTTTTATATGTTATCGACGACTGTTGGCACCTTACGTCTAAACAACTTTTAAGAGGTTCTGGTCACATTTGTAATTGTTTCAGTGTCCGGCGCACTGAATACTCAATACTCGGAGATTCGGAGTTTCATTTCTCCAATTAAGTACTTTCTTACGGAATCCACCGTCACCGTGCAAACATATCCAATGTAATCAGGGAAATAAAACTTCAGGGTCCAGTGGCCTATCCTATCGCTTCGTCTCAATTCGTGAATCGAACTCACAGCATCCAACCATCAGCCCATCCTCAGCGCCCAGATGGCGCAGACTTGAAACTCAGCACTTGAAGCTGATTGATTGATTATTAAGTGTTACCGGACGCATCAGCTACAATGTTCCTGTAAGCGCTCCTTGGCGTGCATGCTGTATTTCGGGTGCGGCGGTGTTCGTCACCCGCTCGAATGTGAGTTCTGTGAATGCTCATACAGAGACGCTTTGAGGGGTTTTCCCTTTGAGGTTCCTTTCCCAGCAGGGCCATCTATGTGTCTCCCTCAGCGCGATGCCGCCCCACACGGCATAAGCTCTAAGATTTCGGCACGTTTGTTATAATAGTGTAAGTAAGCGTGTTTGTGTAAGCGGTGAGGAGAGAAGGACGAGAAAGGAAAACTCGCGTGCGGTCAGTGACCCATTTGTGGAGGTACTGCTCCGCCAGAGAAACCACGGAAAACCGGTCTGAGCAGCCAGCCGCTAGACATCTCCAGTGGATAGTGGTTGAACTTGATTTAGCTATCGAGCTAGTGTCAAACATCCGCCACAGTCGAGACTCGAACACTAGGACAGCGACGCTGCATAGGAATTGACAATGTTGCCACAGCCATTCGAGCTCCGTCAGTATTCGTCTCGTCAATAATGATGAAAGGTACGCACGCAATGGATCCGTTTCCGACGAAGAAACGCCCCGGCATCAATGGGAGACTGAGTCTGATGTACAGCAGTGGTCACACAGAATCCGATTACATCAGACATGTCTATAAATCATTACATGTATGTGACATATAATGAGAGTGGAACGATTAAAACTGCTTGCTGAGAGCTGTTTCATGCATTTGATATAATGTGACAGGTGTGTTTAATGTACGAGATAGATATTTATAACAGAAACTTTACATTGCTATTGTAGTGAGATTAGACTCCTTTGGCAAGAACTATAAGCATCAATTTCTATACTCGAATCAGTATTTCTAGTCCTGAGCAGAATAACTGAACAGCTATTTAATAGTTAAAATAAATACACGTAAATGAGATTAATATCATTCCTTTTATTTGAAACTAAACTTTTTTTAAATTTTTCACATTTTTACAAATTTCCTGACACAATATTCTGTTGATGTCCCTATGTGGTATCGTGTCTAAAATCTACCACAGGACTTTTAATTTATAAATTAGGAAACACGTTTCACTACGACCTTAATGAATGGCTCAGTTCAGCTGAATCATTCAAGTTAAGTTGACACTGTTCTTCCGACTTGGAACTTTGTCTTCGTTCGTCTCAACGTTTCGAAGTGCGAGAGGCGAGGAACACTCGGCCAATAGGACCGGCTTAAGTGGTTCAAGGAATCAATTGAACACACTGCAGTGCCTCTGACCGGTAGATCCTAGGGTTCGAGTCCCGCCGTGGACACTCTAGTTACATAGCTAGATCGAATTCAGACGCAGAAATGTGCCTCACGTCCGTTCTATCCCTTACCAGCGACTTAGGGCTACGTCATCGTTTCTTCGTTTTTGAAGACGACCTAGGCACGTTCCTTGTCTCTCCCCCCTCTCCCCCTTTCACTCTCTCTCTCTCTCTCTCTCTCTCTTACTCTCTTACTCTCTCACACATGTGGTAATTCTGGCTTGAATTTGGTGAACTGTTGTTCGATGGCAACTTGTGATATTCTACTCGTACTAGTTTTGGCTTTTTGACTAGAGGAATAAATCAGCATCTTGTTGTCTGAATTTATTTACTTTATCAGCAATGATATATGAACAGACTTGAGATGGACCTCGCCGTGAGAGTGGCGATATCATACGGACTTTCCACTTAGTAGATGGATCCCGGGTATCACAGGATACTACGAAAGCTACGGAAGGTCCCTCAGACTTCTGCGAATGGTAGCCGGGAGGGAGTCAGGCAAACCAAAAGGAGTCTCGATTAGAAATAATAAAATTACATATTCGTATTTGAATACGCGTTTGCGATAACACCCTATTTATCGGGAGGTCGCATAAAAATCCAAGTATTTAGTACAGTAAGATATTCTGCTGTTCTGCGGTTTTTTACTCTCCTACTGCAGACTCCCACTAGCTCAATGTCCACCACTCGACGCCAGATACAAGCGTCAGACCATGCCAATGATTTATTGTTTTCCCACGTGTTACGCCAAACAATAAAGTTTCTTTTGTAGCGCGCAGCCACGGTTACGTAAGCGAGCTGAAGTGCTCAAAAAAGGCAGGGAAACACCTGCCTGGCTGACTGTTGAGGCCGCACGTTGCCAAGAGAGACCGTGAAAGAATATGATGAATGCCAGCCCCTGTACACACTTGTTTATGTTTCAAAAGCTCTACCATTTAGGATGCAGTGCCTGATATGCGAGTACAAAAAAACAACAAGAAAGAACATCAGCGATACGTTGTGAATGGACGGGATTTGTCTTCTAAGGGACTGTTGCAACTACTGAAAAAAATATTGAGCCGAGTGATGATAGTCGTTAAAGGTCTCACCTGAACACAAAAGCCTGAATTTGCTATACGTGTGGAGATGTTATTATCATGAACCGTTCGGAATGATTCTCTTAGTAAATACGCCGAATATCTATTGGAATCTCTTGAATTTCCCTCTTTTAGCTAAAGCCTTGTTCACGTACGTTTTTCTGGCGTTCAGAATCCTCCACAAAATCAATAGACCGAAACTTTAACTAACTCAATTTTAATCATTAAAAATAAGCTCTTAATTTAGATTTTGTTAGACAATGAAGCAGTTCTAATTTTACAGCATTTTAGCTGATTTTAGTATTTAAAATCCATCCCATTGAAAACCAGATGAGTATAGCCTATCAATCAGTATACTTGTTGCGCATTGCAGGTACTTGCGGCAACCTTCAAAGCACTTCAGCTGCATGCGGACTAATCTTAATACAAAGTGACTGAGACTCGAGTTTCAATTAAACGGGTGATTCCCTTCTTCAAACGATTTTCACAAGTATAGTCACTTGGCAGCTGCCTTTGTCTCTGGAAATCGTATTACCCGCCGAGAACTTGGCAGACGTTAATCCTTACCGTAGGGGAAAAACTAAGTTCAGGCGGCGATTGCAGTTGAAAATCCGGCGTCGCTCGATTGCAGACGCGACCGCAGAACGAAGGCGGGCGAAGGCAAGGAGGAAGCGAAGGGTGGATGGAGAGAGACAAAAAGAAAGGCGTGATGAGGTAGACAGAGGGGGCGGGATGCGGTGCGAAGCGTGACGGAGAGAAACGAGATGTGACGGAGAGGAATGAGACGTGTCGGCGGAGAGCGAGATGTGGAGGAGATGAGCAAGAAAGTGCAGGAGTGAGGTGGGTGAGGCGAGGCGGGTGGCGAGGCGGAGCGACGCGAGGCGTGGAGGAAAATGGGCGATGGGAGGCCATGCCATGGGGGCCAGAGGAAAGAGATAGGAGGGTGGGGCGGCAGGAGGCGCTAGCGCGAGCACGCCGACGCCGACCGACGAGCGACAGGCAGCTGAGCGCGCGCAAAGACCCGAGCTTACGCATTAAAACTCCCGGAGTTACCGCACGCGCCTGTGCCCGCCCCGCCCCGCCCTGCCCCGTCCCTCCCCGCTCCGCCTCGTCAAACCCGCCCCACTCCGTCCCGCGCAACCCGCCCACCACCCTCACGAGGAGCACATTTTCAGACAGTCGGGCGGGCAACTTCAGTGCAAAGCACCTTCCATTCCCGTCCACGGCGGGTCCCCGCTGTCTCTCCTGCCCCTGCTGACTCGCCGCCCCCGCCGCCCCCGCTGGAAGTTGCCCCCTTTGTCTCGGGCTCCGAGGCCGCGCGTGCGCTCTCTCGCGCGGGATTGTCGCCGCCGTTACAATGACCGGACCGGCAGGGCATACTAATGTCGCGCACCCGTTGCCGACCCGTGCCGTCCCGTCCCGTCCTCTGTCCCGCCCCCGCCTCAGCCGCCGCTTCGCTCGCCGCCCGGTCCTCGTGCCTCTCACCTCCGCCACGCGCGTTCCGCTCCGCCACGCCCCGCCACGCGCCGCCGCGCCTCGTCGCCCGCCCGTTGTCGACGCCTGCCAGCGCTCCACGCCGAACCGCCGCCCGGCGCCCGGAGGGTCCCACGCACAGCTGCTGCACGTGCCCCCTGCACGTGCTTTCTGCACCGCATGCACCCCGCGCGTGCCCCTTGCACGTGCCCCCTGCGCGCGCCTCCGTTCTTCGCAGCCCTTCGCCCACTGCACTCTGCCGCAACCTGCACCTCGACAATCGCGCTATTCTTCTTCGAGATCCGGTGGTAGCCCGTGGCGCTCGTCGCATTTTGGGGACCGGGCCGGTCACAAGCCGGTATCTTGCACTTAACGACTAAGGAGATTACTATTGTAAAAAGGTACTGCGGAAGCGGGAGAAATTGCTTACTTATCTCTTGTTCGACTGTTAATGAAATACGAAGCGGTTTGTTGGGAACTTTACATTAGTTTATAACGAAAAAATCTGAATTTTGTGAAGAGCATGTTATCTTACATCTGAGGCAGTAGGAATCAAGTAGAATGGGATTTACTAGAAGTCAAGTGTGTTGGGGCACTGTACCTTTTATAAGTCACATTAAGATTATCTTGCGTGGAAAGACGTTTACAGATGATTCGGTAGACATGTGTTCTTCTATTGAAGGAATCACAAAAACAAAACTCAATTGAGGTGGTAGAGCAGATGTTAGAATTTTTTTGTTCACAGACAGAACATTAACGGGCTCGAATGAGTTTGCGGTCACTGCCTTAAAGAAGCTTGTAAGGCGTTTTAAATCTTGCTCATTCACAACGCTGCGAATTTTTGGAACTGAATGTCTGATAAACCACTGACTTGCGCTTTATGTGCGGATATTGAAAAAGAGTACTGTGAAAGCCAGAGAATTAGCTTACTAATGTCTCGATAAAACCATTTTTTTTTCAACCAAAGAAGCAGGGAATTTTTATTATGGAGTTTGTAGAAATCAATATTCAACAGAAAACCTTAAAATCTAGAACAACATAAACACAACTTAACTAAAATCGAAAAAAAATTAGAGTACCTCTTTATTACGTGTAATTTATTTTAATTTTGAAATTGAAATTAACAAGATCAAAATTAAACATTAGATAAAATACCGAGAAATTTTATTATTAATGAAGCCTACGAGTGATCCACACCGCAACCGTGCCTGGATTGATTGATTAGTATTTCCGAGCGCTTTAACTGCTGAGGCAATTAGTCCCGAAAGTGTAGTGCAGGTTTTAGCGCGGGTAGTGGCAGTGAACTTCCCCCCGCTTCTGTCGTGATCAGGCCCCGACATACACGTCTGCTTGCGGGGTTTTCTCCAGCTAGGTATCTTCACCAGCAGTGCACCGCCTTATCCAGGACAAGCTCTAAGCTCCTAATCGGTCTCCCGGCATGTGAGGTAGTGTAGTGCATTCACGTGTAAGTAAGTTGTGAGGAGATACCAAGGAAGAGGTAGGAAAATCACGTGCGATCCGTGGCCCATTTGTTAGGGTACTGCTCCGGCATTCGCCTGGTGTTGAACGGAGAAACTACGGAAAACTGTCGATCAGAGCGGCCGACCGCTAGAATTTTCCTCCAGATGAGGACTGAATTCTATCCAGCTATCTCGCCAGTGTCAAAAATTCTGCCACCGTCGGGGCCAAATCTAGGACCTCCCGGCCAGAGGTACTGCATTGAAATCAGTTGATGCCCTGAGCCATCTTGACCGGTCTGTGCTAGGAAGGTGCGTGCGGGCGCTTCCCTGCGCCGATGCTCTGGTCTTTTCTTAGTCACTCTTCACACACTGGACACTGCATCTCAACAACTCTGCTGTTCTCTTGAGATCAAGTACGGCTATGTGTGATCGCAAGCAATGTACACCTCTGGTTCCCGTAAAAGTTTGGGGTCCTGTGACGAAATTCACGGGTCTCGAAGATTTCAGTATTCTCTTCTATCGCGTTATCTTGTACCTCACTGTCGATTTAATCTCAAACTCGCCATGTTGCTTATTAAAATTTTACAATAAAATGCTTTATTCTGAATAAAATCATTTCACGAATAAAGTAAAATTTGTCTTGAATAAGAATTTGCACGTTTCAATGATTTTAGAGTAGTACATCGAACTGATTACTTAATTGGTTTCTCAGCAACAGCTGCTTTGTCAGTTGGCGCGTTTAGATTTAACGATCCATGCTACGTCCGAAAATGCCACATAATCTCCCGTGGACGTTAAAACGTTGAAAAAATAATTTAGAATGGTCCTTTCAAATCTTTTGTTACATATTGTTATGAATGAATCATTACGAAATCTTGTAGACTTTAATGATTCACTACATACGTAGATTACAAATCACAATCTACGCATTCATCCCTTTGATTTTCAGAGAGTCTTTTGAATTTGAGAAGCAGTATTCAAACAGTGGAGACTACGAAGAAACAGCGCTGGATCAAGCGAACCTCCTTATCGGGTGGCATTGAAGACGTAGCAACTTGTGTCTAATGTCTCAAATCCTTTAAGCAAGTAAAGACAGCTTCATGAAATATTACGTAAAGTTGGCGATATATCTGTTGCCACCTGCCATGTGTGTGCGCAAGAACCGCAGATGGTGTGATTTTAATGTCCCTCATTTGGTCTCAGCCGGTCTGGGTGACGCACGGACTGCATTGCCCAGAACGTGCGGCGGGATGCGGGCTCGTGTCCCGCGTGAGTTTTTTACTTTCTCGCTATCGCTTACGCAGTTGAGAGAAAGTTTTTGTAGTGCTGCGCAAAAAAAAACGGCGAATTTTCTGCTGAACTCTTATTACAGAGCTCTGGAAACGATAAAGTGAGTAAATGCAGTTGCTAAATTTAGGGGAGAAAATCCTCTAACACGTGTTGTAACCAGAATCTATGTTTTGTGGGTCCTTGATACCGAAAAAACGAATGACAGCAAAACGTCTTGTCTGTCCGTTCGTCTGTCTGTCCGTGAACTACGCTTACGGCTAATCTGTTTGACCGATTTTCTTCAAAATTGATATTCCCCTACCGATCTGATTGATGTCGCGGCCTCTTGAATTTGAAACGTATTTTAATTTTGCGGGTACTTTACATGAAGCCTCTAGGACATTTTCAAAATTTTCAAAAAGTTAGCATTTTTTTAAATTAAATTTTGTTGTTGGTTAGTGTGAAGAACGTTTAAGAGAATGGTGCAGATTCCATGTTCATTGAAAACTGATTTTTCGAAACTTACAAAATTTCAAATACTTTTCGGCGTCTTCTTACAAAAACTTACAACCCACCTACAACATCTACAATTACAAAGATAAGAGTTTTTTCCTTGAATGAAATATGTTCCATAAATATAGATTTTTAAATCAGATTTTGAACAATTTTTCGAAAACAAGTTTCGCCTAATTTTGCTAGAAAGAACATGCTGTTTTAGTTCGCCACTGTCACTAGTTCGCCATGTACGAGTAATTATGACTTGGGGTGCTTCTCATATCCAGCACGCATCCCATCTGAACTATCATACTACACGTAATCATTCATCTGTCGTCATCATTCATCCTTTGTTGTCACTTTTACCTCCATTATTGCTGTGGAAGACAGCGCAAACCTCCGTTGTGGTCACATGTTCAGGAAAGACGAAACCATAAAGGTGTAAGCCTCATCATACCGACACGAAGCGTTACGTAAAGGTGGCGAGATCTCCTGCCGTATTTGCGTCTGTACGTAAGGCATCCCTTATTAAGCCTCGTGAACGGTCTTTCCCGTGGCCGTCTTTTGAACCTAGGCCTCCGGTCTGGCGTGCGAGATGCATTCACCCTCCCCCACGGCTGCCGGCTGCGCGAGCTCTTGGTCCTCGCTTTGCGCTGTCTTCCATTCCGCCTCCTCTGCGGCTCCATTCTGCCTTCTCGCTTTCGTCGCGTGCCACCTGCGCCTCCGCATTCGCCCATCTCTGCAGTCGAAGGTTGCGGTTGCTCCGCTCGCGACGCTTACGTAAGGGTCTCGCCTTGGCGATCGGCGACGGTGGCGGCGGCGGAGGCGGCGGAGGCGGAGGAGGCGGCGATGACGGCGGTGGCGGCGGTGACGGCGGTGGCGGTGACGGCGGTGGCGGTGACGGCGGTGGCGGTGACGGCGGTGGCGGTGACGGAGGGTGGTGACGGGGATGGCGAAGGCAATGGCGGTGGCGTGACAGTGGTGAGGGTGATTGTGCTGTCGGAGAATGTGACGGCGATGGTGGTGGCGCGATGCACAGCCGAGCGTGACGAGTTTCGGTAGATCTGAGAATCCCTGAATGTGGACGAGAGGTTCTGGAAGGCGTGCGTGGCGTGGCGTGGCGTGGCGTGGCGTGGCGCGGGGTGGGACAAAGCTCGGGTGAACTGTGGAGATCGGCATGGGACGTGGTGGTGTAGGCTGGTGCACGCGGGGGTGAGACGGGCGGGGCGAGGCAGGTCTGAACGAGGTGAGGAGAGGGGTGAGGTGGGACTAGATGGGTATGGCAGAGCCAGAGCGGTGTGGGTTGTCGGAGCGGGGTGGAGATACGCGGAGGAGGGCCTGGTGCAGCGAAGCGGGGTGGGCGCGGCCGGGGCGGGGCCGGGGAGGGAAACGGGAAGCGGTCGCGCCGGGGGCCCTCGCCTCCGCCCACCAGAAGTCTATTAAGCGCCGGAAGCCCGCTCGCCGTGCGGGCGTGGCGCGCAGGCGCGGGGGTGGGGACGGGGACGACGACAGGGGTGAGCTTGCAACAACGTTGGATGCAATGGGGGAGACCATCCTAGCCATTGTCCTCGATATCTTGGTCCCATTTTCGATATTCTCTTCTTCGTTTCCCTCGCCGTCCTCCTTATCCCCTGCCGTCTTTGTTGGAATTACAGTTCGTGTCGGCGCCATGTCTTTCTTACCCTAGTCATTTCTCTCGTAGACTTCTTTACTCTCCACGCCTTGTTATAAAATGATTTGGTTTCCTCATTTGATATTAGTTCTACATCCGCTAATGGAGAATGATGTACGTGATGAAATTTTTTTTTTCTCGAATTTAGTTGACCTAACCCGAAGCGATGAGCTGGCGCATCTGAACTTTGCCGACAAACTTTTTTAAAAAAAATAACCTTCTTAAAAAATAATTCTCACAATTTAGGCGCCTTTATTCCGTCGCACTGGGCCCTTGGGCACCACTTATACGACAATGATTGCGTTTCGCAGTGCGTCAGTGCATACAAATGGGTGTCCCACTCGGAATCTTCTTTGCAGGAAAATCAGAACATATTAGGTTTTGCGTGTACAGAACCATTTTTACTTCACTTCCATCAAAGTTTGTCGGTAGGATTCCTTTTTTAAATATTTCCGTCGAATTCAGTCTCGGTATCCGTTAGTGAACGTATTGGCAAATACATATCCCTCGTCCGAAGATCACCAACCCGCAAGGCTGATTTCATGTCTTTGTTATATGTGCTTTTGTTATTGTTACTCAACTAGCGTGACATCTCTTGTGATCTCCGTTCCAATTTAACAGCACCAACCCAATCTCTGACTTGTTCCGTTGTAAATACATATGATTAAATTAATTTTTGCCCAGAATAAGGAAGTGATATTTGAACGTTTTTCAACGTGCCGCCATTGCGACACTCCACGTGAATTTTCGCACCTGAAAACTCCTCCAATTGGGCTAGAACCAGCGCGTAGGGAGTGATGAGGTAGCGATTCATGAGGTTCGAGGATTGCGTTCCCTCCTTTCTCCCTGTCTGTCGTCCTCCGTGTTCGACTTTCAACTATATTCCGGTTTTTGCTCTTGTGTGTCGTCTTTCCTCTCGTTTTTTCTGACATCTTGCCTGGCGTCTAACGTCCTCTCACGCGATTCTGTCGTTACGTTTCCCTCTCTGTGTTGTCGTTCCTACCTATCCTGTGCCGCCTCAGTCAAGTGAGATATCGGAAGACTAGAATTCCGGTTCATCCTATATTTCCGCTGCTGTGGCACCGGTTCCGACGCTTGAGGAAACGAGCCGGCGAGACTGCGACGGAGGCCGAACTGCCAGACGAGCCGCTCCTGCGGTTGTCACCGGGGACACAGGTGGCAGGGTGGCGTGCTCTTTTTCCCCCCTGTCCGCTTCTTATTGCGTGGTACGATATTTCGTTTTCTGGCTCCCGCTGGGGCCATTACCATCCAATCATCAATCCTCTGCCTCAGTCTTCAGCCTTCAAACTCTCGCCTGCAGACGTTTTGCAACTTCATCGTAACTCTTTTCCTTGGTCTCTTTCGTGCCACTTCTTGCGGCGACGTTCGTATTTACTGCTCCGTTCTACTTTTTTAGTTATATTTCCTCTCTTTCCGCCATGTCGTGCCGTTCTTTCGCATATAGACGCTTCTTACCACTCGAAGCTTCTCTGTCCTCTTAGCACCGCGTGGAATTGCTTCGCCGTTCACCAGCAGACGCATCGATTCCGAGATTATACGCGCTCTACCCTTTTTTTATTCTGTCTTCCTGACTGTGACCTTCGTTTGTATAATGCACATGCCTTCTTATTTGTGCGCCTTCTATCCTATTTTTCTCTTTTCTTTTTACTGTCCCGTCCGTCATCCTTCTTATTAGACATTCAAGTCTCTTCCGGTCTCTTCCTATCGTCGTAGTCTTTGTCGTATTGACTGGTCTGTGGTTTTGACTCGACAGTCGACTTGTCTGTCGTCTTGTCTCGTCTCGTCTGTCATCACGTCTGCCGAATTGTTTAATCTGTCGTCTTGTCTCGTCTCGTATCGTCTGCCGTCCTGTCTCTCACCCTTTGTCTGTCGGGTTCGTCGGGCCTGCCTGTAGGGCGCCGCCACCGTCAATGGCCGTCAACGCCGAGGGCCTTCGCGCCGCCGCTGCCGTCGTCGCCTCGAAGGGCCGGCGTCGCTCGTTCTCCCCTCATCCTTCGCCCCCCCCCCCCCCGGGCTGGCAGCGCGCCCTTATCGACCGGCGCGGGCGCGGCGGAGGCGGCGCGGCGGGGCCGCGGACGAGGCCGGGGCTGGGGGGAAGGGCCGGGGGTGGCGGTCGCTGTCAATCAGCCTCGCGGGAGGCGCGCTCGCGCCCTTTTCGACCGGCGCCATTCACGGCTCCGCCCCGCGCCGCCGCCCCGCCCCGCGCCGCCCATCGCTTGCCACCTCCGCGAGACCTCGCCTTCAATCAAGTGCCCGAGCGGGGCCGCTTTGAAGGGAATGCAAACGGCGGCGCTCGGGACGTTTACATTTGCCAATTCAAGTCTTTGGCGCATTGACGGCGTCTTCTGCCGCCAACGCATCGCTTAATAATGTTGAGAGGAACTGGGCAAGACGTTCACCATTTCACCGTTTAAATTGCGAGTTTGATTATATTTAACTGTATTGGACTCAATATTTCTATTCGCGATTCGTAGGTCTTGTTCGTTCTCGACAATGCTCGTGACCCACTGTCGAAAGAGAGAAACTTAATACACTGCGGTCAGATATCATTACAAGACCTTGTTTTATATTTTATAAATTTGTTTCTATTTGAACCCTGTCTTCCCGAAAGCACCCGCAGAATTTGGGCTTTTGTTCAATAGATTGCGGAGATCAGGAGAGGAAGGATGCGCAGGGGATGGTGAGCGATGGAAAGCGAGGGGTCGTCGATGCAGATTTGGGTGTGTGGGGCGAGACAGAACGAGAGTTGGTGGGGCCAGAAACGATGCAAGGGTGTGCCGGGCAATGGCCGTAGGAGAAAACATTGAACGTGGGATGGACGATGCGGTAACGCGCGGTCGGTTAAGGATTTGAAGAATTAAGGATGGGGGCTCGAGAGCGGGGGCATGGCAGCGGGGTATCGCGAGGGCGAAGTGGCGTATAGGCGAAGTGAAGATCCAGGAGTGATGATCACCAGAATCGGGATTGGGAGTGAGGATGATCTGTGCGGGACGAGAATTCTAGCGACCGCGTAGAATCGGTAGTTTCCCGTTGTTTCTCCGATCACCACCAGGCGAATGCCGGAGCTGTATCCTAACAAACACTCTCTTTGCTCTTCTTTTTCCTATCCTCACTCTTTACTTACACACTTTTACAGTTACATGCCGTACACTACTATTCATGTCGGAAGAGCAGTCGGGTGCTTAGGGCTTGTCCCGACTGGGGCTGTGCTCCGCTGGTGGGAGATATCTGGTTGGGGAAAGCCCCGCAAGGTGACCTGTAGAGCGGCACTGGACCTCACCGTCCAACGTGGGAAGATCACCGCTACCTTCCGCGATAAAACTACACTTCCACTACACTTCCGGTACCAGTTGCGGGGCCGGTTCCGGTACCAGTTGCACTGCCGGTACCAGTACTTGGACGCGAGCAGAAATATCAATCTGTCGATGCGGGATCGTCCGCGGTAAACGGCAGGCAGCGGAGTCGGCAAACGACGGCGTTTGAGGCGGGAGGCCGGCGCCGAAACGAGAGCGGCCGAGCGAGCAGCGGTGCGACCGAGAGCCGCGGGGTGAGTGGCGGCGCGTGAAGGGTGACGATCCGGGGCCTATAAATAGAGAGCGATCTCGCAAGCCTCGGCGTTACACTTTTTTTTTTGCTTCGGGCGAGAGCCGCTGTGCGTGGCGGCGACGCGTAATTTCAGGGCGAATTTTCGCTCGTTTAAAGCCCGACATTCGCAACGCAACATTTTTCACCGCGTTCCTCGCGAAAATTCGAACACTGGCGCGCTCGTGTTGCGACTGATGATGTCGACAGTTGGACATACTTCTGCCTGTAATCGGCCCCCCATTACACGAAAGTGCAGAGTGCGCTCTTGTTTCCAGTGCGGCACGCGGTGGTGTGAAAGCGTGACTTAAGCCGCAGTGCCTAAATTCGCGTCACTGATCCTCAATTATCGATTAATCACTACGAGTTGAACTGTGTCAAAACGCTCTCTACTACTTTCAGTGATAATCGTTTTGAATAAAAAAAGACGCATCAAGCAGTGCTGCGCTTTTTTTTTTTGCTGTTTGAGTAAATTCGCACGTATTCATGGAGTGTTGTACTTTGGAAGGATCCAAGACACAGTATTAGAATTGGAAGAATGAATACTATTGGATACTGTACTGGCAGTCTTGATACTAATACTGGCGATTAGTAGCCATGCTCTTCGCTTTGTATAAAACTAATAGCGGTCATCCAGCTTGGAAAGAAATTAATCGGTGGCTAAGTATTCCTACATACATTAGTAGAGGGGATGACAGGCACAAAGTAAATTTAAGACCGCAGAGAATCGATGTAGGGAAATTTTCTTTTACAAATCGAACGATCACGGAATGGAATAGATTGCCTGCAAAGACCTTTGAACCCTTTCTTCGAAGCGTTGAACAGTTTAGGAAATTAATTTAGAGTCTTATTTAGTATATGGACTTATCTAAGAATAGTAGGTTATATAGCGATGTATGTGTTAAATTGTGAAGTGAGGTGACGTGCAGTGCAGTTGAGAGCAGAGAAATGATTTAAGGGTCATAGTGATGTGCTATCAAGTGAAGTGCAGTGCAGTGCAGTACAGTGCAGTTGGTCTTAATTGCATGAATATTGCAAATTAAAGTGTACAAATATTTTAGTTGTGTGCGGAGTTACATTATAAAAGTTCCTTTTATGTTTTATGAATCACTCATCAGTTTCTATATTATTATTTTACCACTATTTTTACTATTGTACCATTATTTAAATACAATTTTTAAGTTAGTTATATGGCCTTATTTATGTAAATATCTGCCACCCAATTGCAGTTTCAATAAATTTATCTTATCTTAGTGGTATGAAAAAGAAAGCCGAAGCGAAATATTCAAAATTTGTCACTGTAGGATATTGTCAAAATAGTATGATATGACACTATTCATTGGTATTTTATTTTGTGATTATATATTTATTTTGTTGTATTATTGTGTATTTGGCAAATGCTATGATTAGCCACAGTATTATATGCATTTTGCCATTACATATCGTGTATCGTATTATTTATTTGTTAAAATATTACTGATATTAGCTTATTCAGAATCGTCGATTCACAATAGTACATTGTGAGGTTTTGTTTAAAGGCCTTAAGCGCAGGTGTGCATGAAACGCATCTCTGATACTGGACGTAGGCCGGGAGACGCGCAGGTCATTGCCTTCCCTTCCATTTCCCCTGCTTCTTTGTCACTTTTACCTTCCTGCGTCGCTTTCGCCCGCGCGAGAGCGCCCGCTCAAAGAACAAAGCTATTTGTAGTTTGTTGCCCAACTTGCAAGAGCCGATGGACAGAGCAGCGGGCGTGCGTGCGACTCTGGGACTGCGGAGCGAGGACAGAAGGTGACGCTGCCGTAGAGGAGGAGGAGGAGGCGGCGGCAGAAGGCGAGGAGATGGAGGAGACTGGTGGCGGAGGTGAATATGTCGGTAATGCGGGGTGAGGGAGGAGAAGGCGGAAGTGAGAAAGGTCGAGGCGGCGAGCTGCAAGGTTGAGGGAGTGTTGGAAAGGAAGTTGAGTTGCGAGTGCGAAGATGGGAGACAGTATGGAGCCGAAGCGGAGGCGAAGGTAGTGACGGAAGAGGTTGAAGGGGTGGAGGGGGAGACGGATACTGTGATAGGATGGAGGACCAGGAGGAAGGGGCAGGGGCGGGGTAGAAGAAAGGGCAAAGGCGGGGGTGGCGCGGTGGGCAGGTTGAAATGTGGGATGGAATGGAAGGGGGCGTGGGCGTGGGCGGGGGCGGGGGCGGAGAAGGGCCCGCGAGGATGGCCTCTCCGTGTCGTGCGTGGTGGAGCCAGGTGCGGGGGCGGCAAAGGCGGGGGCGGCGCGGTGGGCAGGTTGAAATGTGGGATGGAATGGAAGGATGCGTGGGTGGTGGCGGGGGCGGAGGAGGGCCCGCGAGGATGGCCTCTCCGTGTCGTGCGTGGTGGAGCCAGGTGCGGGGGCGGCAAAGGCGGGGGCGGCGCGGTGGGCAGGTTGAAATGTGGGATGGAATGGAAGGATGCGTGGGTGGTGGCGGGGGCGGAGGAGGGCCCGCGAGGATGGCCTCTCCGTGTCGTGCGTGGTGGAGCCAGGTGCGGGGGCGGCAAAGGCGGGGGCGGCAAAGGCGGGGGCGGCGCGGTGGGCAGGTTGAAATGTGGGATGGAATGGAAGGATGCGTGGGTGGTGGCGGGGGCGGAGGAGGGCCCGCGAGGATGGCCTCTCCGTGTCGTGCGTGGTGGAGCCAGGTGCGGGGACGGCAAAGGCGGGGGCGGCGCGGTGGGCAGGTTGAAATGTGGGATGGAATGGTAGGAGGCGTGGGCGGGGGCGGGGGCGGAGAAGGGCCTGCGAGGATGGCCTCTCCGTGTCGTGCGTGGTGGAGCCAGGTGCGGGGGCGGCAAAGGCGGGGGCGGCGCGGTGGGCAGGTTGAAATGTGGGATGGAATGGTAGGAGGCGTGGGTGGTGGCGGGGGCGGAGGAGGGCCCGCGAGGATGGCCTCTCCGTGTCGTGCGTGGTGGAGCCAGGTGCGGGGGCGGCAAAGGCGGGGGCGGCGCGGTGGGCAGGTTGAAATGTGGGATGGAATGGTAGGAGGCGTGGGCGGGGGCGGGGGCGGAGAAGGGCCCGCGAGGATGGCCTCTCCGTGTCGTGCGTGGTGGAGCCAGGTGCGGGGGCGGCAAAGGCGGGGGCGGCGCGGTGGGCAGGTTGAAATGTGGGATGGAATGGTAGGAGGCGTGGGTGGTGGCGGGGGCGGAGGAGGGCCCGCGAGGATGGCCTCTCCGTGTCGTGCGTGGTGGAGCTAGGCGCGGGGGCGGCAAAGGCGGGGGCGGCGCGGTGGGCAGGTTGAAATGTGGGATGGAATGGTAGGGGGCGTGGGTGGTGGCGGGGGCGGAGGAGGGCCCGCGAGGATGGACTCTCCGTGTCGTGCGAGGTGGGGCCAGGTGCGGGGGCGGCGGATGTTCGCTGCCGAAGGAGTTGGGAAGTTCGGCCAGGGTGCGGCGCCGCGACGCTGCGCCCTGCCCGCGAGGTCTTTCGCGTCGCGGAGCGAAGGACGGGGCAGATGGGGGGGGGCGGTGGTGAGGAAGGCGGCGAGCACAAGAAATGCAGCGGCTGGCGAGCGTGGTCGCGTCCGGAGCAGCGGTCGGGATTTGGTTTGCGTGGAAACGACCACGACGCTGCGCTCGCGAGAAGTCCGACGGAACATTTAAATTTGTGACCGTCTAGGCTATGCAACTGCAAATGCAAATGCAATTATTTAATTTCCTGACTTAAATCGGAAGCCCTGTGCTTGAAGATTTAATTCAATCAAAATGCAATGTTAACTAGTCAACTGGTTTTATGCATAATTAAATATAAGAAAATCTATGTAAGATAACAAATTTAAAGTATGGGACATACTAATTGCATAATAATATTTTTTAATTAGTTTATGAGATACTGTATTATATTTTTTTCTTTTCCGAGGGCTTTTTACAGCTTCAAGGAATGCCACTATTTCGACTATCCGCGCCGGATTGTCGATTACCTTTGAACTATATCTATCTAGTGCAAATGTATATGCACACACGCACGCACACGCGCACACGCACACACACGCAACCACATATGTATGTGTGTGTATGTGTGCCTTTCCACGAGACACTGACACATTTGCGGGCTGTGCAGTCTGTGCAGTCTGTGCAGCAGGCTCACAAGACCTTCCGCGGCAACACACATTCATGAAAGATAAGGGTCAAGAAACCATGCCCACGGCGGGTCTCGAACCTACGACACTTCAGACTCAGGAGCTCAATGGGCACACGCGCTAGCTTCCTTGTCCATCCAGGTCGTATTATGAAATACTGAGTTAATAAAATTCTTAATTCAAAGTATGCGTTCGAGGGAATATATATATATATATATATATATATATATATATATATATATATATATATATATATATATATATTTAATGACGATAATCTTTATATCTACACTTCCATGAGTTTGGGGATACTTCGTTTGGTGTTGATCGTTGCTATTTAGTGGTTCGCCAACAAATCGAGTAGGTTCTATGAATTGTATAGTCTCTGCAATTCCCTGTTTTCCTCATCTGACCACGTTTTCTGCACTGTACAGTATATGAATCTTGTCCAGTGTGAGCATGATTTTGAAGTATACATATTTAACAGTCAGATGTAAATCAATGCATTCACTTTGAGCTATTCTATGTTGTGATTTGTCAATATGCAAGATTAGATTAGATTTATTATTTTTTTAATTCTAGCTTGGCCATTGGCCCTCTGCAGCCGCATACGATAGTTGATTTATTATTAATTAGATGATTATTATTAGATTATTTATTATTATTATTATAGATTTATTATTAATTCTGAAATTAAGTATTGCAAATTGGTGGCAGAATATCTTAACTTAACACGATGACGAGATCAAGGATTTATCGATTTTTGTTCAGTTTGGTGATCATTGCATATCAGTGAGACAGCTGGAATGGATTTTAAAATGACAAGAGGAAAAGTAAGTCTAAAAAATTGTATTGCAGGAATGTCTCTTAGACAAAGATGCTTAAATTTAATGAACTTCATTGTCAGATAGAAGACTCACAAATATAATGTCCTTAGAACAGATGTAACTCGCTTTCTGCAGAATAACATCACTTTGTTTCGTTTCAAAAATTTCTAAGAGTCGCAAAAGGATAGTAGGATGTGTCTATGCAATGAGGACAATGGGCTTGTTGTAGGCAGTATTATTTTTTCGTATTTAGAAATAGCCGTTTCCTTTCTTGTGGCTTTTTAACACGTCTTTTGTGGCTTTGTCACTTGTGGCTTTGTGACACGTTCGTTCCGATTCTGCTACGTTGTTTCTGCTGGAGTATCAGTTCCATTGCATGGGATACGATCTATGCTTTCCTAGGTTCTCCTTGCGGACCGGCGTATCGAGATCTAGGAAATTACATTTCTCTGGAATCAAGCATACAATTTCAAACGACTTCAATTCAACGGGATGTTAAGTATCAGGATGTTAAGTATCATGTTACGGAATCCATCCCTTTAGTCTTCCCGCAACTTTTCCTACAATGCGTTGCGACAACGCATTCTAAGACATATTATCTGAGAAGTGACTTACGAGAAGCGGCGGGCGGCAGGCGGCGGGCAGAAGGCGGCGGGCAGAAGGCGGCGGGCAGTGGGCGGCGGGCAGTGTGCACCTAGGTAGGTGCGTTCTCATCACTCAACGTGGTATTGACGTTTTCATCGCGACCAATGCGTTTCCAAGTAGTACCCCTCTGAGGTTTTGCTTCCTTGAAACAGGCAAGCGTGTTCCTTGCACCACTGCCTTTGTAAGCCTGCGTTATCTGCTTCTGCGTATGGCGAAAACGAGTTCGGTGAAATAAGTCCCAGAGACGTGTAGATGTGTGTGCAATATTGATACGTGATATTGAAGTTCTAAATGCGACCGATGCGGCTGGATGCAGCGAGGTGCGCGTTGTGTCCCGTGCCGCCCTCCATTGCCCACTGCCCGCCGCCCGCCGCCCGCCGCCTGCCGCCCGCCGCCCGCCGCCCGCCGCCCGCCGCCCGCCGCCCGCCGCCCGCCGCCCGCCGCCCGCCGCCCGCCGCCCGCCGTCCGCGGCCCGCCGTCCGCCGCCCGCCGTCCGCCGCCCGCCGCCCGCCGTCCGCCGTCCGTCGCCCGCCGTCCGTCGCCCGCCGCCCGTCGCCCGCCGCCCGTCGCCCGCCGCCCGCCACCCGCCGCCCGCCGCCCGCCGTCCGCCGCCCGCCGCCTGTCGTCCGCCGCCCGCCGTCCGCCGTCCGCTGCCCGTCGTTCGCTGCCCTCTTCCCGCCGTCCGCCACCCGCCGTCCTCCGTCCACTGCCCGCCGCCCTCCGTCCGCCGTCCGCCGTCCTCCGTCCTCCGTCCTCTGCCCGTCGCCCCACGCCTGTCGCCCGCCGCCCGCCGCTCGTCACCCTCCTCCCGCCACCCTCCTCCCGCTGCCCATCGCCCGCCGCCGCTCAACGCCGCCGCCCAACGCCGCCGCCCACCGCCGCCGCCCACCGCCGCCGCCCACCGCCGCCGCCCACCGCCGCCGCCCACCGCCGCCCGGTGGCCGCCACCTGTCATCGCTGCACTCCGCGCGCGGGACGTGTCCGGAGGCGTGTGGACGGGTGGCGGTCGCCGTGCCGGAAGAGGAGCCGTGTCCCGGCGGTCGCACCCCAGCACGCGCCAGAGGGGCCGGGCCCCGTTGATCGATGGACGCTGCAGCGGGGGGCGGGGCGGGGGGGGGCGGGGGCGGGGCAGGCCGGGCAGGACGGGGCGCGCGCACACCAGGTGGCGCGGTAAGGGGGAGCCGGCGTCGATAAATCGGCGCCTGACGAATTCCCCTGTCGCCCGCTACGGCTTCCTCCGCCCCCTCCTGCCTCGAATAGCGGCCCCGTTCACGGCTACTGCTTCCGATCACGACCGTGGCCCGCGCTCACGATCCTTCTGACGATCACGCTCAAGTTGCCGTTACCAATCCCGCTCGCGAACAACTCACAATGCCGCTCCATCCCGCAAACGATCACTCTCGACATCCCGCAAACGACCACACTCACGTTCCTGTTAACGATCCGGCTTTCGATCCGGCTCCGCTGACTCCGCTCACGACTCCGCTCACGACTCCGCTCACGACTCCGCTCACGACTCCGCTCACGACTCCGCTCACGACTCCGCTCACGACTCCGCTCACGACTCCGCTCACGACTCCGCTCACGACTCCGCTCACGACTCCGCTCACGACTCCGCTCACGACTCCGCTCACGACCCCGCTCACGACCCCGCTCACGACCCCGCTCACGACCCCACTCACGACCCCGCTCACGACCCCGCTCACGACCCCGCTCACGACCCCGCTCACGACCCCGCTCACGACCCCGCTCACGACCCCGCTCACGACCCCGCTCACGAACCCGCTCACGAACCCGCTCACGAACCCGCTCACGAACCCGCTCACGAACCCGCTCACGACCCCGCGCTAGAATCTGCCCACGCTCGCGATCATGATCCCGCTCACGATCCCAGTGACGGTTTAATCTCACGTTGCTGTTCACTAAACGTTTCATTATGTCCACGACGTCTGCTTTTTGTTGTGCTTTCCCTTCGCTAAGTGGTGTAAGAGAAAAGCGGGGAGTGTTGAGATTTATTATCAAACCATAAAATCAAATCCATTGTTCGTTTACCGATGCAAATAACTTTTCATGTACTCGTGAGCTAAAATTCTTGGTTTCATATTTTACATCCCTCACTTTGTTGGCACTTTTATTCATCATTCAATTTATGTATTGTAAAACGGTATCGTAAGGATTCTGGAACTCAAGAAAACGTACAGAGATTATACTTATTCTCCGTGTGTTACAAGCAGTTTTGACTTGTTTTTGACGAAAATAAATCAAATCACTTTCCCTCTCACGGCTCTGCTCAGTCTCTTTCTTTCCAGTGCCTTCGCTCTCTTCCGTTAATTTTCTCTTGTCTACGCTCCATACCTTCCTCTACCTCTAAGTACTCCCTTTCAAAATGAGTGATTTACACGAAGTCAGTAACTTACGTCAGTGTCTCCTCGTTTACAAAACAGCCAATTCTCGTCAAATGAATAAGTTAAAGAACGTAACTCAGCCTTTTAACTCCGCATGTATTAAGTGTTTCTGCAATTGGTGTTGCTTTCCTTAAGTTTGGTCTGTGAAATGCATGCTTACGAAATCTCATTACGCCATTGGAGCATTCACTTGCTGCGTTGTATGCTGGGATGAAAATGAAGTATTTTTGGTTTTTCATAGTTATTTCGTCGAGTGTCTATTACTTGTGCTGTATATGTATTAATATACAGAGGACCAGCCTGACTGGCTGAGCCAATCCTTGGTCGCTACGACGTGCCAGGGTGTACCAACCCCAGCGCTATCGAGAAGCTCTGCCGACCACCGCCTACTTTTCTCGCCGCCATCGACCGCCGGAGACCGAGGGCACAGGGCGGGAGGGGGGGAAGGAGGGCCCATTCCCTAGGCCGCGATCCATCCGCCGGCGTCCGCTACACTCGCGTTGCTGGCTCCTGTCCGCCTCGGCCTGTCCCTTCTCGCCGAACGTTGCGACCTACTGTCGGAAACATGGTCCAAACAAGGCCAAATTCTATGTAAAAAAATGCTGTTGCGTATATGCTTCTCGGCAGTTAGAGACTGTGTTCAGTAGAATGCAATTCGAAAGTAATAATTTATTGAAATCTACTATTTCGAATATGAATACTTTACAAAGTAACATTCCGTAAACGTATAATTGAAAGACAAGATGCGCGTGTTCAAAAAAGAAGGGAAAAAAATCAATTTTAATGATGATATTAATGCATTCAAACTCGGTATGCTTAATATATGCGGCAATATCTTAATATGCCAGTAACAAGTAATGTAATGAACTTCTAGGTTAATGACCCGCACCACAATAAGGTTTTTCGTCTGGGTTCCAATATTTCTTTGAACAAATGCTGGGATGGACGCTTTCTTTGTTCTTGGACAGTGAATGTAGTTTGACTCTATCCATAGTTTCGCGGATATTTTACAGTCTCTGAAGTTAAATCAAAGCAAAAAACATTAAATAATAAATCGTCAAATGATATTGTATTCACGTATCTAATCCTGCACCATTTGATTGAACGAAGCGTGACACACCGACTCTTGCGCCAATCTGGGGAGAGACCGAATATGTCTTTTTCTGAATTCGAGGAGTCTGGGTTACAAGAGTGAATCGACAATTTCTGCAGCTTGATTCATCCACCCAATTTCGTTTTATTTCAGCGCAGTTTGCGAACCACACGTGCAGCCAGTCCAGCTTGTTTCAAAACTTCTTTCCCAGTACATTAGCGATGTATCCACTTCATTTGTGTGATAATTTTACTTCTTTGATACCATGCTTTAAGATGCAACATATAAAATGTATGTAGATGTAAAGAACAATATCACACTAATGTGTTATTTACGTCTTAATAAATCATATTGAATGAAAACGTGCATTTTTAAAAAACATAGTTTAATTCGTGGCTGTTAATGGTGTACTACTCGTATCCTTGATGGTCGGAAGTCCTTGCAACACACTTTTATTTGTAATATTTCGCCTACATTTTCGCCATTTAGCCCCACTGTGTGACCTCATCCTGTGGACCGCCGGGCGGGCGAAGCGTCCGCAGTCGCGACGCCGTCACCCTCGCCGCCGTCACCCTCGCCGCCGTCACCCTCGCCGCCGTCACCCTCGCCGCCCTCGCTGCCCTCGCCGCCGTCACTAGAATCTTGGAGAAAGAGTTGTCAGGAACTTCCTTCCTAATTGGTTCCACGTACAGACTCCGAGCAAGTTCCGTTACTGCACTCCAACCCTTTCTCCGCGGCCGGAAACTTTGAAAGAGCGGACATCTTAATACGCCCACGCTGGCACGGCACCCAAGTGGAACACATGTCGGGCAAGTACATTTTGAAGCGAGGCGATTGCGACCGGGTGTTTTATCTGCGTGTCGTTAGGTCGAAGAGATCAAACTGCCACAGAAGACTTGGGGACGGGGAGGACGGTCGCTGGAATCTCTACCCCCCCACTTCCTGTCCTCAACTGACCCGTTTCGGTCAATAATTTTAAAAAATCTGTTACAATTTTCGCAGCAACGTTCTCTTACCATGCTGGCGTCAAACGAGGAGTAATCCTCCGTTTAGCTTAGTCATTCATCGTCAGCAGTTGTCAGTTTTTTCCATTTATCTCTTGGGCCCAAAACCATTACAACCCCGGGTTCCCCAGACGGTCACCCATACAGGAACCCGCGGTGTCTCGATTTGTTTAATTTTCGTTCGGTAGAAATTCTGCTACAGACACCGGCAGACTAATTCCAGTTAATGGAGAATTTTTAATTTAGTGTTGCATTAATTCCTTGTATATCCCAATTACAAGAATCATTCCCACTTCAACTATACCCATATTCTTCTGTCAGTTCATGATACAAACAACACTTGCTATTCATAAATATTTTTCACTTACGATTCCAAACCCAATCTCCTGAAAATCCAACACCTGCAAAACAAACTCCTAGGAACAAATCATCAAAGGTCTCTGGTTTCTTCCAAACACACAGATTTCTCCAGAACGTGGTACATCATTTTTTCACTGTACGGTAATCTGTTCTATTCTCAAAGTTCTTTCCTAAAAATCCAGCAACTATTTATTTTAACAGAAATCTTCGAAAACGGTTAAAGCGCTAAGTATACTAGATATGGAGAAGTGAATACGTTATGCTCGCCATATGTCCCGTAACCCCAGAGGTGGATAACAAATAAAAACAGTCCAGGTCTGACAAAAGTGGGATTAATTCGTTCCTATAATTCCAAATACAGGCTTATTTATCATCATTGTCTTCATCGTCGAATACTCACGTTGTTTTCGGTCGGCGAGGAGCAAGGCGCCCCACGCAGCGAGAGACGCAGGTGTATGAGGCCTAGGGGGAGGGGCAGAGGAGACGAGGCGCGAGGACAATTGCGGTGCGAAAGCGGGCGCGAGCCCAATGCAAGTACGGACTAGAGCGTGTCTGCAGTTTCCACGCACGAACGCTCGTAGCGTTTCGGTCGCTGAAGCTGCTGTTGTGTATAGTCTCGGATGCGGCCATGGTCACACGGGCGAGTACGAGCTGGTAGAGCTGCTAGAGCGTCCATGGCGCTTCGGAATTGTGTAAGTCGCCCGCGGCCACAGGAATCTCTTTCGGCCGCCAATGGCGTTCCCGCGGCTACGGCGCACATACTCAATGCTTTCCTTTCGCTTCTTACGTACTCTATGGAAGGTGATACAAGACATGCTGAAAAGCACCCATGTGATTCATGAGTTCATAAATTTCCTGTATTTCGTATTCTACGCACACTTAATTATTGATAATTAAAACAATATTTTTTTAAAAAAAAAATATTTATCATCAAAATTAGTAAAAATTATTTGTGAATGACGTAAGAGAAGTTCAACCGGAAGGTTTTCTGGAGCTCTAAAACACTTGTCTCACAATTTTACTATCATAATTCATAACTAAATAATGAATGAATAAGCGTTGTTGGCGATACTTGAAAACTAACCATTGTCGCTAGAGAGTAATAGAAAAAAAATTCATCGGCAAATGATCTACATATTTGTATTGCTGATAAAATAGCAACTCACACCCTCAGCCCTACTCCCTCCACAACTTGCAAGAAAGAGCTTTACAAAGAGTGCCCATACTGAAAGCGCGTTTTTTTAAATCGATATGAATCCCTTTTGCCTTGATATAAATGTACCTAAGGCACATATCATTTTCCCGCCGATGTATGCAGGTTGTGAGGGGAAGATACGGAGCCCTGGTTGGCGAGATGATAGAATGCGAAGTGATAAGAGAAAATAAGGAAACCACCGATCAGAGCAGTCGAGCACAAAATCCATTCCGGAAGGCGCCGCTTCTCACTCACGTTGAACACAGTAAGCAAATAACTGCCACCAAGCCGGTGACTTCCTAGCCGACTAGTCATCGGAAAGGTCACAAACACTTACTTGAATTACACATCCACACATGTCGGGAGTTTAGAGCGTGTAGTAGGTGGAGCGGCGCCTTGCTGGTGAGAGATACCTGAATTCGTCTTGACTATCTATCTAGTGTCGAAAATCCTCCCTAGTCCGGAGGCACGCGGAAGGCTGCTCGACCAGAGCTGAGGTGCACGTGCTCATGACGGGCCATTAATGATTGATCGATTAGTTAGCCTTAAGCTCTTGGGCTGGTTTATGGGACCGCCACCTGAGTAGATGCGATGACGGTTCTAAATTCTAATGATAGATGCTTGATGATGATAAATGGATTGTACGATGGGGGCTGACTGATTGGGTCGTTGACGCAATTGAATTGCCTTTATTTCAATCCTTAGTAACTCGTGCTTCGTTTTGTAGTGTGACAAGCAGTGTGTGCACCGCTTTAGAAACTGTTCTTTACATAATATATTGTTCAAAACCACAACAAGAATGAAATGTATATCAAAGGAGATGTTTTATATATCAATTACGTCTGATATGGCGACTCGTTGATTTGTTTAATTACAGCAATGTTTTATTCCTGCTTCATGTGTTTCCGGATTAAGCGAATTTTCGGTATGTAGACGGGCTAGTAAAAACATTTTATCTTATTGTAGAAACATATTAATTTCATTTCTTCTTAGAACCCAACAATGATGACTGTACTTTTTTTATGCTGAAATTCACGTAGTATTTCTTAGCCGATATTGAAAGGACGAAGTTAAAAGATTTGTACTGAATATAACTTCAATTTTTTAAAAAAAGAAATCAACTTAATTTTAAACATATCTTCAGACATACTGAGTACTGCTTATAAGTTTTCAGACATATTTTTTGGAGTCTTCCAATCAACTCTATCGACTGTTAAAGATGGAGATTTTATATATTTTCTACAGCTATACTGCGACACATCAGTCTTGGCGTTATTATAGAAGGCTGCAAAATGACAGATATTGCTTGGAGTTGGGTGTCAGATTAAGAAGATAAAATTGAACAGGGAACAGCGGGTAGCAATAAAATGTTTTGTGTAGTAGATTTTGCAGTGACAAAGACGTTGGGACTGATTAAGAACAACTTTAACCTCTCGTGAGTTTTATCATGTTGCACTTTCACGCACCAGCTCATTTTGCTGCGAAGAATCACCGTTTCTCATTGAAAAGCAACTCTCAGCGATACAGGGTCTTATTCACCGGATTTGTTATCACAGGATGGTCACCTTTTCTCAAAAATGCACCAAAGAGTGAAAATGCACCAAAGAGTTGAAGATTCGACTCGTTTGAGAAAATCCAGAATGCTGGAAACAAGGAACTCATGACAATTACGAAAAAAATATCTTTGAGACCAGGTATGAATTGAAAAATGTATCTGAGCAATGTATCATATAAGATACAATTTTGAGTAAATAAACAATCAAAACTCGTACGTCTTTGGCTTTGAATTTCTTATTGTCTTAGGACCTATGGATAACTCTGTGTACACTTAGCCAAACGTAAGCCTTTTATTAAATCAATTCGTCTAAGCAAAAACCCGCAAGTCGTTACGATATATATATATATATATATATATATATATATATATATATATATATATATATATATATATATATATATACCGAACTACCAAATGTTCAGAATTATTAATGTTTACTGTAATTATTACTATTATTAGTAGTATATTTTGTCGTTCGAAATCCTTTTTACACTCTCTGAGTGCCTACGAGTGTTACCTCGCTGCTGTTCAGTTTCGTCCAACATCGCAAGGCGGAGTGAGGCGCCGGGGCGAGCAGGACGAAGGGGAGTTACGGAGCGGACGGGCGACGGGTGCGACCGACGCTATCCGCGCTGCGACAAAAAGCCTTTGTGTGTTCTAAACATGCGAAGGCCCCTTAAACCGCTAGCGCTGGCAGACACCTCTCAAGACACTGAAGGGCGAATAGCTGGTAGTGTACGGCTTACGACATGAACCTTGCGTGGCGAGGTTGAGGAGCGTTAGCTGGTTGATAAGATGCATGAAGAAAAGAAGTATTCGCCGAAAAGGCGCCATATTAAGTAATGAACTATATTAAAAATGTATGCTCTCTGATGCGAGGTTTTATGACGCTTCGTTTGAATCAAGCGGTGCAGGATTCGATACGTGAATACATTTTATATTCAGCAAGCTTTTGATTTCCAGTCGAGAGCACTGAATTTTCATTTTGTTATTCGCGGGCATGGGCGCCCAGAGGCGTACATACGATTCATCCGGTTTTAGCGAAAAAGACACTTTGTTTTGGAGCGGAAACGTAATGCTAAAATAAACTGGAACTGCACCCGATCCCATGGCAGCGAGCTCGCTGTCGTCTTAACCAAGAGACCGCCCTCCTAATCCAGCTCTGAATGCGTGTCCTCCTCCGGCGTAATTCGTCTAGTTTCGGCCTTTGTCTAGCTTTTGCGCGGCTTAGCACGGGCGTTCCTAGCGTCGCCCCCGCGCGGAAGTCGCGCGACAGGACGCGCGTAAGACGCCGCCCCCGCCGCCGTCGGACGGGAAAGCGCGCGCAGGCGAGGGCTTCGCGGCGCGCCGCCCTGTGGGGCCGCGTGAGCGAAACGCGCGCCGAATTCTCGTCAGTCGCGCGCGCGCACACACACACACAACCCACACACCCACACACTCCACACCACCCACACCCCACACACCCACACACACACACACCCACACCCATACCACACACACACACACACACACACACACCAATGCCCGTCCGTCACCCGGCGAACGCCCACGAGGAGGGCGGTTGGGTATCAAAAATACAGCAAGGAAAAAAGGAGATACTTCAATTAAAATCCATCGTTAATCGATCATCCCACCTCCCTTTGCAACAGTTCTAACAGGGACTTATATTTCCCATATATTATTATTATTATTGTTATCATTATTATTATTATTATCATTAATTATGTGCAGTGCAGTGACGTTGTGAAACTGAGGGAAACTACTGTGTAAGAAAGACATTACCGCTCGGTGTTTCGCAGTGCGGTGAAGAGAACTGTGGTGAAGTGGAGTGCTATTAAAGATTGCACGGTGAAATGTTCACGTTAATTTGTAAAGTTTGTAGATTTTGTAAAGTTGTTAAGTTCAGTAATGTTAAGTTAGTAGTGTATTCTGGCATCAAGTTCTCAAACTTAATTGCAGAATTATTAATAATAAAAAAAATAATAAATAACGTGGTGGAAACCATTACGGTGGCGCGCTCTGCCACAACACCTTCTTACAGGAACTAAAGCACGAACTGCTGCCAACGATACTTTAAACGTGCGTGCGTGCGTGCTGCGTGAGTTCGCGGGTCGCAAGCAGGCCCATAATGTTACAACAGATTAAGTCAATGTTCGCGCTTTCTTCAGAGGTTTCTTAAAAGTACAGATTATGAATAATTGAACATTTAAAAGACACTTTTCCTATTTATCAGAAATTGGCCAATATTTATGTGCGGCGGTTGGCGAGCCTAACCTGGATCTGTACATGGCGACACTAGCGCCTCCTGGAATAGCACTCTAGAGCTTTGTCCCCTGTTTGGTGGCCCTGGAGAGTTGCAAGGCCCTGGTTCTAACCATCTTGCAACACTATCATTAGATCACGCCTCTTTCACGTCTGTCTATTTTGGATATACGCTGCAAAAACAAACATTAAGAAGCTTCAAATAGTTCAGAAGCAATTTCTTAGAACGGTCACAAATGATTCTTTGTTACTAACTTACAACACCACAAAGAATGCCAACATGATTTCATTGAACACCACATAACATATTTTTCCACCCAGTTCTATCACTTCATACTTCAAATTTCACATCTAGCCAATTTCAAACTCCGGAGAGGAAAAAAACTTCACAGAATCATAATTACAAAATAGGTAAACATTCCCGGCATTCCTATTCAAATTTTTCTATCTGGATTGATTTTAGTGTCTGAAAAACATTTCCTCAAATTTAGAAGCTAGCTGCTCTGATCGGAGGTACCTATCGTTTCATCTCATCGATTTCATTCGGGTAACGTACCGAACGTGATCCTTCGTCCAACCATTATTTGAATTTAGAACTATGAATTAAAAACGGATAAACAGGCACAAACGTAGTCTCGGCAATTTTAATACTACTTGTGCGAGTTTACAGTTATGTGTGAGTAGAAACATAAAGTAATATATCCCCCTAAAAAAGTTTTCTTTAAATTATTAGCACAAAATATAAAAAGTGCTAAATATAATTTCTGTAAGAAATAGAAGCTGGGAAAAGCTAGTAATAAGAGAAATGCAATTTTAAAATAATACTGAGTAATGAGAATATCTAGAACGGATAAATTTGTGACAGTCCAGTTTCCTAAAATTGCCCGGACTTTTCGAAATTTATTCAAATAATAGATTAAAAATAAGAAAAATGACACATGAATCACTGGACATGATTATTTTCATATATAATAACAACCAAATTGTGGAGAAAGTAATTTTGCCCGTGTTTTTACCTCTTGCAAACCATCGTGTGTCTCTTACACCCTCCCCCCCCCCATCCCAGCCGCTCAAGACTCCCCCACAACAGGCCTCAAAACACTCCCTCCGCCGCCGCGCATGCGGCCTCTGCCGCCCTCACCTCCCTGCCACCCAAGCAACCTCGTTTGCCCCCGCAAACTCGATATCGCCTCCGCCACCCCCGCCTTCGCCACTCCCCGCCGCCACTGGCCGCTGTAGCCACCACCCGCCGTAACCACAGCTCGCCGCCGTCCCTGCCGCCGTCCCTGCCGCCGTCCCTGCCGCCGTTCCTGATGCCGTCCCACCGTCGTCCCCACCGCCGTCCCCACCGCCGTCCCCACCGCCGTCCCCACCGCCGTCCCCGCCGCCGTCCCCGCCGCCGTCCCCGCCGCCGCCGCCGTCCCCGCCGCCGTCCCCGCCGCCGTCCCTGCCGCCGTCCCCGCCGCCGTCCCCGCCGCCGTCCCCGCCGCCGTCCCCGCCGCCGTCCCCACCCCGGCCGAAACCCCGTCCCCGCCTCCCCCGTCGCCCCCAGTCTGTTTTCTAAGGCACATAAGCCTCCGCCCAACTTGGCATCCGCACATCATAAACTCCAGTGGAACATTACGAGCAGCGTTGGAGGCGCGAAAACAAACGTCTGCGATGCGCCGAGCCGCAGTTAGCAAAGAGGCATGACGACCCGGCGGACGGGTATTCGCGGAGGCTGATAAAATGGACAATACATGCCGGCAGGCCGGAGAAGAAAGGAGATTGCGGAGGCGAAGAGTGAATGACCCGAAGCTATAGAAGAAGCTTAGAGGCAGAGGGGCCGGAATTGCTTACTCACAAACTTCCAGATTTATTGGATGTTGAAAAATATTTAAAATGTTGAAATAAATTTAATAGTATTTAATACTAATATTAGAAATATGTTGAGACGACAGATTACCGTAATGATGATAGCAGGAGTAAAAGTCCTGTGGATCCAAACCATTTAATACTTGACACTCCGTTATATTACGGTTTGCCAAATTGTCGCGGTCGATTTTATGCCTTATTTATTCGGCTTGCGTTTCTGATTGATGAACGATTCATTTTGTCTGTTTGTATCCATACTCTACGGCATGCCTGCACTGCATATTGCACTTTGACTGAACTCGAGCGCCGCGCGCTAGCAACTTGGGTGCAAACGACGCGTGAAATGGCAGAGATCGTTCGTCGTACGCTCGTTCTGGGAGTGGGGACGGCCAAGTAGAATGCGCAATTCGAACCGTAACGCGTAAATTGAAAGAGCAATTGCGAGAATATGATGGAGTATTACGTACAGTTCACCTTTCATTACCTTTATTTTGGAAATGTTTGTTGCCGATGTATGACAATGTGAACCTAAAACGAATTAGACATACATATCTGATTTGAATATCAGTATTTTAATTCCTTGTAGAGCTCATAATGTAATTTGCTTTGTGCGCTACGATGTAATCGCAAATTTAACGTGCTGTTAAATACAAATCCGTAATAATGAATCTTTTTTGCTTGATGATGAAAGTAATCAATTATTTTTTATTATTTATCTTTAATGGAATAAGACGGTTCTATGAAAGCTAAAAATCTTATCTTAGAAAATCATTATTACTTTTTCCTCTAATTTTCGACGAACATTATTTATTCATAATCGTGAAAAAATATTAATCACTTTGCATTCTATTTAACAAGACTCATAATAATGTCATGATTGCATGTAAAATACCGTAAAAGATGTTTGTTCTTTGCTATCTCTTTTTCAGCTTCATAATGAGGGAAAATGGCCACAAATATATGTGCTGCGAAATATTACCTTCTTGGAATCACGTATATTTCATTTTATATCAATCGCTCTGTGAGAGACTGCCCACAATTTCCTCCGTTTTGCCATAATTTGAAGATTATGACATTTTTGGTGAAAACTTAGTTATTATATTGTAAATTTTTGTTAGTTAAAATTACATAATACACTTTTAAAAGAGAACACTACTTTAAAATATCATTTATGAGTTACAATGAACATAAAGTAAAAAATATATCGATACATAGCAGTGCACACAAAACGTAAACAGTGAAATATGGCCCTTGTAGCTAGAAATACGGTAGATTATCCATTTAAATAAGTGAGAAATCATTTCACTGCAAGGATCGTTGCATTAGACTCCCCAAAGCTGCCTACACCCCACTACTTGCACTTTGGCAGCTCTCGGGGGCAGACGGCTGACTCGTAAGAGCAGAATGCCCGCGGGAACAGGCATTGTGTAGATCTGCTTTACCGCGCCAATCGTACGGCGCCGAACAAAGGAGTTTTGAACTTGAATCGCGGGTAATGTGGTGACAAAACCACGAATCATCGAAGTAATTCGAATCACCACCCTGTAATTAATTATTACACAGGAAATTCAAATACGGAATCCTTTTTTACTTTTTGTCTTTCCATAAGAGGAAAGATGTAGTACGATAAAGCAAGTAAATGTAACCATTTGACTAGCTCGTGAGTACGGAGTGCGGCGTTGCGAGGGCTACAGAAAATGGAAAAACACCTTACGGACGTATTGACACCTAGGAAACATCGCCAAACTTCGTAGAATAGGTTACGTAGACAGTGTTAATGTTCGCTCAACACACTACTCATTCTCACTGACTCGGACATTGTGGCATGTGGTAAAAGTACCGGGGAGTGGCTAGCAAAACCATGTTTGTGAAGCCCGATTGCGGAAAAGCAGTTTGAGGACGCGAATACAGCACGACACGCATCGTTAGTTGGCATGGACTGAGAATTCAATGGAACACGATGTGAAACACGTTTCATGCCATGCAGGTCTAAAATGGAACAAAACTGCGATAAAAGAAAATTAAAATAATGACAAACTACAAAATAACCCTTTATATTTCAGAAAAAAAAGGCAAAACCTTGTTATTTGTAGGGTCTCGGAAACATGATTATTGGCTCAACCATGAGGTTGACTGTATTGTTAGGGATTTTTCAAATTTGGTTCCACATGGAATTCCAACGCTGCCATCGTTCTGTTTGCAACGCTTGCATCTTTCCTGGGCAATCTTGTTTTTTTAATTGAATGATTACATTGTTGCAGCTGTTAAGATTTCTCTCTGATCAGGCTTCGTGGCAGAGCTTCGTGGCAGAGATTTTTCGTTATTTTTTTTTTAATTTTGCGGAAGTCTCGTCGGTTTTTGGAAGTGTTGAGCAGAAGAGAGATATATTACGTGCGACGTCTTCAGTGAACGACGTATATCGAGAGGTCGGGGCGGAAGTTGGGTGCAAGAGATGGCGCGGGTATTCTGAAGCGCGCGGGAGATGGAGACGTGGCCGGAGGGGCGGGGCAGGGCGGGTTGGCGGAAGCGGGCGAGCAAGTGGCATTGGAGGTGGAGAGTTGGGTCAGGAAGGCTGAGAAGGAGGAGGAGGAAAAGGGGGTCGGCGGAGGGGGAGGAGCAAGGGGCCGGGGCGCGCCGAAGCGAGCGCCCTCGTCAATATTAGCTCAAGAGCTGCAAACAGCTGCGCGACGGAGCGGGGCGAATGGGCGAAGGAAGCGGCGGTGCGGCGGCGGGGATGACAGCACGCAGTGTCCTCACCTACACCAAACATCTTTCGCTCGGCCCTCGCCGCGCGCCACGCGCCGCGTTAAGTAAGACAGCCGTGCGTGCGTGCGTGCGTGCCTGTCTCAATAGTTGCTCAACGCACAGGCGTGACTTAGCAGAGGCAAGAGGTTGTTGTACCCCAAGATTTTGTGCTTCATGGAATTTTCGCAATGATGCGTATGTAAATGTTTGAAAGAACATCAATGTAATGTGTTGAATATCTGCTTGTAACTTAGCCATCACTTGATTTTTTTTTTATCTTTAGCCCGTACACTAATACACTCTTCATACAACTTAAACTCTCTGAAACGAAGGAAAGTGGTTCTTTTCTTAAGTCCCGCTGAGACAGGTTGGTATTATGCCTTTAATTTTCAATTTTTCTTGTCCTTCGTCACTTATTTCTATTGAGCAAAACGGCATGTGGTTGTCATGTGACTTGATGTTCAGAGAATTTTATTGTAATCATATGATAATCATTATCACATGATTTCACATAATTTGATGATTTATTAACATTTAAAACTGAAAGTTATGTTGAGAGACGAACAGAAAATCTACATTCACTGCCCAGAAGAAAAGCAAAATAAACATTTGCTTCAAGTGATGAAGGAAATCTGGAGGAAACACGCTATCGAGATGGGAGTTACGACTTGGAACTGTCTGCATGATATACAAAATTGTGAAGTTTTACAATACATGAAATATTTACCAAAACGTTTAACCTAAACTTTCGGTTTGTTTCGCATTCATAGCTGATCAGGCCACCGTGCGCTGTTCCCATCGAGGCCAAACATATCTCTCCCCCGAGCCAACACGCATGCTGCGTATATAAGACGTGCTAACGTGTAGCAATAGTTGCTGAACGGTTTGGGACGTCGACCGGGAATTGGCAAGGTGTTGCGTTCTGATTCTGTTTTCGTTGTTCCCGTGCTATAATTATCATTGAAAGAGGCTCTTGTAATTGGGCAGCATTGCGGGGAATAAATTGGGAACAGTTGTTTTCATTCTGCCAAGTTGGAAACACATTAGACTCCCGGCAATGCAAGGCATCTTCCTCACTGCAGTTGATCGTTATCGTAGTCATCATCATCATCATCATAAAGTATGAAATCTAAATTACATCAGCTTCGTTCTCAATTCTGGTATCGTCAGTTTGTCAGCAGACAGCAAGAAACATCGACAAGATATGTAACTTTTCTTGTTAAGCCTACTCCCAGGCTGAACGGCCGATACGTTTTAATATGGGTTTTTGAATGATTGGCGACATGAATGTTCTGTGAAGCAACGCGCTGTGATTTGATTGCGATTGTTATTCTCGATATTTCAATAACATCGCTTCCGTTTTAATTGCACAAAACTTGCACTAGGCAACATACTTTTCGGCATCGGGTATTTCATGTTATGTGTATTTGATACATTTGACCCTAAAATAAACAAAATTCAATGGTATAGCGGTCCTGATTTATATTTTACTTCTAATAATTCTCCCTCTACTTCGTACTCAGTTTACTACGGACGACCTGCAAGAGCTCTCTAAACCCTAGAAAGTACGAGGGAATCTACACACACACACACACACACACACACACACACACACACACACACCTTTTCACCAAATTGCACCGAAGTGTCTCGGAGCGAGAAATTAAAAAATAATTGTATTGCAAAATACGTTTTAACGGACAACTATTTATGATTTCAAAATGTCAATGTATCATACATGTGCGTTCTAGCGCCATATATCGGTTAATAGCATTCGGTTGCTGAGAAGCATACTTAACGCATACGTGGTATAAGTTTGACCCCGTTCATATCCATAAGAACTACTAATGTATAGTACAAATACAACAGCTTCAAAATCCAGATCAGTATTTTTCATTCCATTCCATTTTGCGTTACTTTTGTAAAGGAACATTGCATACAATATTATTATATCTTTTGGTCGCGAATTGGCCGTCCCATGCCACGCGGCCATGTACCTTCAGTTACCAAGGCTCAGTGTCATTTATCTCGTGGCGAGTGCATGTGACTCCTTTTCGGGTGAATCAGCATTAAGCTGAATCCGATTTTTATCTCCCAGGCTTGCTATTCCTGTGGGGGCGAAGATGATGATGATGATGTTGTTGAAGGACGAATCGGCGCACACACATACAAATATACACAATCACACCCATGCCTGAGGCGGGACTCTAACCCGCAATTCTTCCGTTCGAGATCGCCACAGTACTACTGCCTTAGCGCACTCAGATATCCGGTTCGGGAAAATGATGTTGGCGTTGGCGTAGAGGCCATTACTGACCACTGTACACGATTACCGTGTGTGATTTTTTTTCAGGATCAGCTCTTCAGCTGTGTCCTTCGGTACGACAAGGTTGTTACGTCTTGAAGTGTGAATTATGAGATGATGGGATGATGATGAGGGGTGAAGGGACAATCACAAATACGCAGGTCTACGCAGGACTCAACCTGCAGCCTCGGCGCAGACGACGGCCACGGGGCCGACTCATTATTATTATTATTATTATTATTATTATTATTATTATTATTGTTGTTGTTGTTATTATCATTATTATCATCATTATTATTATTACTTACTATTATTATTAATATTCGGACAATGATTTTTCAAGAGATTTGTAGGAGGATCATGGCTCCCGCACTGTCTCCTAGGATCCCCTGATGATAAGGTGTTACAATTTAGGACTTCTTCGCAAACGTCCACCGGAATGCAAACAACTGTCTATGCGCATAAATCTGTTTACTTTGAAAACAATAGTTTAAACACTTGTCTATTGTTTTTATACCTCTTTTCGCCTTCTATACGAAACAGATTCGAGATGTCCGGGCTGTCAACATAACTCCTCCAGAAAATACCCTGCATTTTTATTCAATGTGGAGTTGTGAAGCGGAAAAACCGTTCTTGCACCAGGCACCACACGTTTGCATTGATAGTGGCCGCAAAGCGGCCGATAAAGCCTTTTTTGTTATATTAATACATATTACGCATATTAATACGCATGGACTTAGATGTTAAAGAAGTTGCTTTAAGTAAACCCAGTGTTTTGCTAGCGCAAGTGCGTTTCCAAGCCAAGCGAGGTTCTGCCTCAGTCTCAACGATGAACATAAACATCGGTTAAGCCCAACGTTAGCTCTATTTTGGACGCATTTTACACCAAACTACCGATACGATTTATCTTCACACGCTTTCTTCAGGTAACATTGTTAAAGTATTTGTTCGTACGCGCTTTCCCGGCGTGTTTCCATTACCCACTGATTTAACTATTTCTAAAAATTACTGGCGCACCGCAGATGGACGCTGTAATTGATACTCCTTTGCCTTATTCCCTTGAGGGCACACGTTCCCTCCAATTAGCAACTTGATTAATGCCTAATAAGGACCTCCTATAAAAGGCCTATTTGGTGTCCACGACTTCTAAATATTTTTCAGCAAATTAACTTGGTTATAGAGCTTCCTCAGCTGGAAGCCACCAGCTCAGAGATTGAGCGAGTGAAAAGATAAACACTCATGGGTTTTGAGGAATCCCCATTCAGTTTCTTTTGGGGAGAGAATTTCGCATTCTCGAATCTGAACCCTCACGTACCACTATCGAAGATAGCGGGATACCCAAGGAAGATTAGCTTCTCCTTCGTATCCTCATCGGACCCACTGTGGCACTAACGGCGTGGGTATCAGAAACTGAGACCGGGCCGGGCGTTTCCAATCTTCCGCCAGGACTTTGCATGTGAGACTGAAATCCCAAGTGTCTGGGTGCGCGCTCCAGAACGCGTTGCAGAAATGGCGTGAGCGACGTGTATGCGGGGGCGGATGCCAGGCTCCGGGTTCATCAATTTTCGTAATGGAGGTGGTGGGCGTTACCTTTGAGGCTCGCAGCAACGCAGCCTACGCCTACGCTGGGTCAGAATATACATACTCTCTCGCGAGACCGATTGACCCCGTAGAATCTGCGCAGGCGTACAACTAGAGGACAGTTAGATAGATAGATAGATAGATAGATAGATAGATAGCGAGAGAGAGATAGCTAGAGAGGGGGATAAAGTGCATTTTGAAATAAACATATTGTGACATACCTGGTGATGCCGGGTATTTTCACTGCAAGAAATTACTAAAGGAGGGTATCTTTTCCGTGAATGGGTCCCTACGATAAGTTGGTATAGCATTAGGAAAGTTAATTAATAAATGAAGTACAATCATGAACAGCATTTATTCACAAACCAGATTTGTTAATTACATGATCTAACAACATTTATACACTCTGCTTTGGTACCAAGATTAGGTGTAATACATATTATCATACCTTCGGGGCCCCGACCAATACCTTCGATGCTTGGAGCACGGCTCGTGTCGGCAGGGGTCGCCGACCTTCGCAGCAGCTGGGCGTCGTCGGCGGCTGATGTCGTGGCGATCGCCTCGGCTGGTGACCTTGTGAATCCTTCCTGATTCGGCTCCTGGTACCTCGGTGTTGCACCTCACTCTGATTATCTTCCGTCGCTGGATGTAATCACTTAACCCACGGCTACTACACGTGCTGGCCTCAGTTCCGCACCACACAATTCCGGTGTTATTCTTACCGCGATAAATAATACAAGCGCGATCGATTGTTCTCTCGTCGCTGATCTCTCATCCTAATAACATTCTCGATCTCTACTTTACGTATCTATTGTTTTACAGTTGCTACTACTTTACAAAATACACCGCATGTTCCCTTTGTCCATGCACTAACGGCGAGCTCTTCTCCGCGACTGTCCTAACGGCTGAAATCTTCGCCGTTCGCTGCCCAGTTCGTAACCGACATTCTCACGATGTCCTCGCGGCGGCGGCAACGGCGGCGGTAGCGACCGTTGCTAGTTCCCATCGTTGTTCGCCGCGCTTGTCGTACGTACCGCGCAGTCCAAAATATATACTGATTACTTACGCTAATGTTCTAATTAGTGTAAGGAAACACATTATGTGTTTCATCACCCCCTCCTTCCCTTTTTTGGATTTTTCCTGCCTAAGAAAAATTCACTTTATCGCCATCGTCTCTGTCGATAATAACGCTCTCTTATTCACTACATGAATCCTTATATACACGTTTTCCCTAAAATCAGATTAACACGTGATCATTTAAACTAATACTCATATTACACTTTATTTACACTTCACTGTTTTCCACACCTATCGGATACGGTCTTAGCTGACTGAAGACTTGGTAACCTACCAGTTCTTGTTTATCATCTACCAGTTTAACCAAATTCTTGTCTATTATTTCGGCTATAGAATATGGCCCCTCATATACTACACAAAATTTGTTGTGTAAGTGTATGTCCGACATCTTGGGAGCCCATAACATTACCAATTGTCCCTCACTAAATTGGTGAATCTTCTCCTTGACGTTCGCCTTCCCTTCCTGTCCTGATTCTTCAACCACTGCGCCTGTGCATATCTCAAGCCCGTTTTCCTTCCCCGGTTCAAACTCTATGTCCTGGCTCCCCAATTCCACCACTTGCCGTTCGAGATCGATAACCGCTCTTTCCTCAACCAAGAAATCCGTCCCTATGATTATTGGATGCATTAGGTTCTTTACCACCATGGCCACTACCTCATAACTTCGGTCGCCAATCATGGCTCTAAACCATATTTGTTTTGTGATCGGGCTTGACTTCGACTGAGTGGCTCCGAGCACATATGCCCTATGCATGGGCAAACACACTATTTGTTTTCCCTTTTTTTCTTTCAACTCTTCGTATAATTCCTCCGACACTACTGTCGTCGTGCACCCTGTGTCTACTAATGCTTCTTTCTCTAACCCCTCGCATACTATCTTAATCGTGGGACACTTTCTCAATTTGATTTCTGAGTTTTTATTCCTCTTCCACGGCTGGGCGTTATGGGATACTAGCTGCATCGTATAGATGGAGACCACGTTTTCTTTATCGTCTTCTACGTCCGCGATGGGGCCACCTTTCACCACGGACTTTGTTGGTTTAAATAATTCCCTTGTCTATCACTTGTGCTAGGCTGCGCTGATTGGTCGGGTGTACCCCCACCTCCGTTTCTTGTCTCCATGCGGTTGAAGTTGGGTCCGCTCCACTCCGATCTTTGATTCCTCGGCTCTGGTTGGCCTCCGTCTCCCCCTCTTCCTCGTTGATTTCCCTGATTACCGGTGCCCCTATCATTTCCTCGCTCCTGATTTCGTTCCATTCTTATCGTATTAATATTCCCTTCATTCCTGTTCTTTGGGGCGCTTGCAAAGGTTAGGTCGTATCCTCCCAGCACGTTCTGAAATCTCTCCAAATTGGTGTGCTGTACACTACGTAATAAATTCTGTACCGTAACTGGGAATTGTCTCGTTAGTACACATATGATTTCTTGATCGCTCATCGGCGGAGATAACGTCTTGTACTCCATGATGCGCTTTGTTGCGTATTCCCGCAAGCTTCCCATTGACTGGTTGTAGTAATTATTCATCAAGCTTATTTTAAAATTGATTTGAATCTCCTCATTCCAATATCGCTCGAAAAACCGATCTTTAAATTCCTTTAATGATTCGGGGAACTCATCAAACGTATCGGCCCACGTTCTTGCGTTCCCTTCCAGCATTAAGTATAAAAATTGTATCTTACACCTTTCCGAGGTGTTGATGACAGCTAAATGCCGTTCTACCGCCCTCATGAATATGCAAGGATTTTCTTTACCGTCTCCTGAAAACTTCAGTGATCTTGGAGGGGTAAATGGTACCGTCCCGCTCGCTGCAATTGGGGATGCCTTGCATTCTTTTACCTGTTCAATCTCTGTTCGTAGTGACAAGACCTTCTCTTCGCATTCCCGCTTATTCTCCTTTATTTCTTCCTTGACTACCAACTGCATCCTTTCAATTTTCTCATCCTGCTCGGCGGTTTTAGCCTCTAATTGCTGATGTAGCTTGTTCTCCAATTCCCCACCCAAACTAATTACTCGGGATTCTATTTTCTTTTCCTGTTTTATGAATCTTTCGGAAATTGATTGCTCCTGAATTTCCACTCGCTCCACAATTTTGGTCATCTCCCTCTTGGTCGACTCAATTTGTTCTTCAGTATGTTCTATTCGCCCACTTATCTCCTCTCGTAATTTGCTAATTCGTTCCTCAGCTTTCCTATCCTGTTCATCTAATTTCTCGCTCTGTTCTTCCGCGAACTTCTTAATCTGCCTCTCCGTAAATATTTTATGTTCATCTAATTTCCTACTCTGCTCTTCTGCCAGCTTCCCAATCTGTTCTTCAACTTTCCTATTTAGTTCTTCAGCCAACCTCCTATTCTGTTCCTCTGTGAATATTTTCTGTTCGTCTAATTTCCTACTCTGCTCTTCTGCTTTCCTATTTTGTACGTCTAATTTCATCATGATTATCTGCATAAAGTCTGTAAGGGTATTTTCCCCACCCCCTGACTTGGATTTCCTATTGCCTGGTTCATCGGTGTTGACGTAATTTCTACCTCTTTATTGAAACTATCCCCCGGCGTATCATCCAACCGGCTTCCAATTCCACCATCCCTGCTTTCCGATAAAATGCTACTACCAATTCCTTCGTCTATCTCCCTTACTTGCTCCGCCTTCCCTTCCGAGTCCAATACTACGTTTTGCTCCTCCATTTTATTACTTATAGCTTCACGTTCGATCCCGCTTACACTAAATGCTCGTACAATTTTCCCTTTGCTTCTCTTAACAATAATGCAACGGTTGCCCTCTTAATTTATTATGCCCGCCACAGCACTATATACTCTTCGTGACTGTTTTAATGCACTAATATTTCAGATGCTGATTGATGAAGAACACACCCTCACTCACCACAAAAACACAATAACACTAATTCAGTAATCACATAAATTCCCACTCACCTACCAATACATAAACATATTCTCTACAATCAGTAATATTATTACCACCTGAATACATATGTACTGCTAATAAACTCATTAACGTTATTACAAAAATGCTCCCAAATTTTAGTAAATCCACTATTTGCTTTGGAATTACTTCTCAACACAATTATTGCTATATTATGTGCACAACAATCACACACAATTACATGTCATGTCTTCTCCATAAACTTCCCTCAATAATACCACATGAATGTTGAAAATATACATTCACAATGCTGCTACACACTTCCCAACCTAGTATCCTTTCCACTAAATTCCACAAACTTTACCATTACTAATGAACAATGCACTGCTGAATGTAAATTCCCAGCAGGTAATGTGCACGATTTATATAATAATATTAAATGCCCTTATATTTCCACAAGAATTATTACTACTTCACAAATTCTTTAACTTCCATGTTATGAAAAATACCAACCAATTCAAACATTATTGACTTGTCTTACAAAATCTTTGAAATTATACTACACTATATCATTTACAATATGTACATTTATAGCTTTCATAAACCCAGTAACTGTAGTAGTAACTTTATACTGGTTACTCTCAAATAGTTTCAAATATCTGCCCGCTATTAATTAAGCAACAAAATTTCTGTAATTACCAAGTATTCATTATGCTTTCTTGACTTATGCATGCTTTGTTAGTACATGTACTGTTACTTTTGTTCCCTCTAATAATGAGCTTTACATTGCCTGCCTATTATATTTAACCTGCATTGATATACATCAAATACATGCACAATACTTTCCAATGTTTTATCAACTTTCCTAGGGCCACATTTCTTAATTACACGCTTTCCAGACTGTTCGGGCGCCAGCTGTGACATACCTGGTGATGCCGGGTATTTTCACTGCAAGAAATTACTAAAGGAGGGTATCTTTTCCGTGAATGGGTCCCTACGATAAGTTGGTATAGCATTAGGAAAGTTAATTAATAAATGAAGTACAATCATGAACAGCATTTATTCACAAACCAGATTTGTTAATTACATGATCTAACAACATTTATACACTCTGCTTTGGTACCAAGATTAGGTGTAATACATATTATCATACCTTCGGGGCCCCGACCAATACCTTCGATGCTTGGAGCACGGCTCGTGTCGGCAGGGGTCGCCGACCTTCGCAGCAGCTGGGCGTCGTCGGCGGCTGATGTCGTGGCGATCGCCTCGGCTGGTGACCTTGTGAATCCTTCCTGATTCGGCTCCTGGTACCTCGGTGTTGCACCTCACTCTGATTATCTTCCGTCGCTGGATGTAATCACTTAACCCACGGCTACTACACGTGCTGGCCTCAGTTCCGCACCACACAATTCCGGTGTTATTCTTACCGCGATAAATAATACAAGCGCGATCGATTGTTCTCTCGTCGCTGATCTCTCATCCTAATAACATTCTCGATCTCTACTTTACGTATCTATTGTTTTACAGTTGCTACTACTTTACAAAATACACCGCATGTTCCCTTTGTCCATGCACTAACGGCGAGCTCTTCTCCGCGACTGTCCTAACGGCTGAAATCTTCGCCGTTCGCTGCCCAGTTCGTAACCGACATTCTCACGCTGTCCTCGCGGCGGCGGCAACGGCGGCGGTAGCGACCGTTGCTAGTTCCCATCGTTGTTCGCCGCGCTTGTCGTACGTACCGCGCAGTCCAAAATATATACTGATTACTTACGCTAATGTTCTAATTAGTGTAAGGAAACACATTATGTGTTTCAATATATAAACCCGAAGAATAATATAACGAAATAAATGATGATGGTTTCTTGCATTTCTTTAGCATGCCAACATTAGTGCCATGGCTGGGCTATCTGCTAGTAGAATATATCCCAGCTAGATCCATCTGACACAACTACAGTAATATAGTCTTTGGAAATACAAATTGGGGTAGAAGACCTGATTTTTTAAAACAATACAAAATTGAGCTTAAATCAAAACTGGTTCAGTGTTTTATGTATTTTTCCGAGTCCTTCAGCACTTAATAAAACCATAGGCACCTATCACATGGCCTGGAGGCTGATTTGTTTTCTTTGTTGTTGGCAGTTAGCAACTGGCATTCGTATATTATTTAGATTTTTGGAGCGTACAGTAATCATTAAAATATTTTGTTAATATTGAATGTTAACACATGTTCATTGATACACAGACTGATGTTTTGTTCACGATATTACATGGATGTTAAATATATCTCAACTACATTTTAAAATATAATATCAATTGTAAGATTTGGTGAGCATGTAATTATATTTATATTCATATATAAAATTTTAATTAATTTTTATTTAAGTTACAATTGTTGTAAAAATAATTTTTATGGGAATTTTAGAGCACTTTCAATTTTTTATTGTAACTTGGAATATTACACTCCTTTATAGTTAAAATATTACGCATCGTAAGTGACTCTCTATTTAGTAAGAAATTGAAGAATTTGTAAACTTACATAATATGTGGCTTTTGAGGAGTTTCGAGTTATTTATTACGGAACATGTAACACACTCCAAATCTACTCCGTTTCTCAATTGTTCAATTTGTGTTATAAATAAATATTATACATTTTTCCAAATATTTCAAGTGTGCATTTAATTATTGGAAATGATGGTTGGCTGGTAAAAGAGCACTGTTTGGAAAACTTTGAAGCAAAATAAAAGTTTTGTTGATTAAATCCATTGAAGTGAATTATTGCTACTTTACCTATTAATAGAACGTTATAGAATTCTTATCACGTTAAACCGTGCAAATGAGTAAAATGAATTAACATAAGCACAAGTAGAAACAAAATTTAAAAAAATAAAGGTATTTAACCATACCAAAACTCTGCAAATAGGATCAAAACATCGGCAATTCTGCCTAGGACGCAGCACCTTTCACACAACCACATCTAAAGTAAATGAAAGGTTTTCATCAGTTTCACGAAATGGTATGTAGCAAGTCTTTGTAAGTATAGTCTTGGATATTTGTGTGTCGAACGGTTGATTTGTCGAGGTCTTCCGGGAGGAAAATTGAGCTCTTATACCTAATATCAACTAGCCGAGAGAACCGAGAACGCACTGCTAATGTGTCAGTCTGTTGAAGTGTTAGCACGTTAATGTGTTGGCATGTTAGTGTGCTGGCATGTTAGTGTGTTGGCATGTTAGTGTGTTGGCATGTTAGTGTGTTGGCATGTTAGTGTGTTGGCATGTTAGTGTGTTGGCATGTTAGTGTGTTGGCATGTTAGTGTGTTGGCATGTTAATGTGTTGTCATGTTAATGTGTTGGCATGTTAATGTTCTGGCATGTTAATGTGTTGGCATGTTTTTTTATTATCTTGTTTACATATTAACATGGTTGTTTATTATCGTGGCTGTTTTTCACCGTTTTTTATCGTGTTACTTTGGGTGTTGTCAGCTTGTTAGTGTGTTTAATTTGTGAATATAAAATTAAAAGCGTTCATTATTCAAATCACACCCTTTTTTTTCATTTTTTTTTTCAAATTTCGCAATGTATTACCATTGTTCGTTCTTCTCCTTCATTCTCCCCTCTCACGGCGGGGTCGTCTGTTGAAACCATTGAGAAATCAGATCCGAAAATTTTAGCTACAGTAAAGCTAGTAGTGTAGGGAGTCTGTTTGCTGGTTTGTCATCGTCGAGCTGGTATTGTGGGCGGGTTCGGCTCGCGACCTCGCCGAGACATAGTAGGTGACTGTCTGGCAAGCAGCCTGCGCGCTGTATTCAAAATCGCGCGGCGGGGAGTCCCTGCTGGCTTCTGATGTTCGTTGACGCAACGTAATGGAGAGAGGGTCAAGGTGTTATTCCTGCTCCACGTAACTCTGCGGACGCACGCGGAACGCGAATTAATGAGCATTTTCTTCTACGTATGAAGCGTCCATTAGCATTCAATTTACAAAATTAAATACAGTATGCCCTCGTGAACTCGAATTCCAAGGAACTGAAATAATCTGTGTTATTGTTATAAAAAGTCTTCTTATCCGATTTTTATATCTGCATTACTATGTTTTCTTTAGATGGACCCAAATTTTTCGGATTTCGTGTTAAGCGAGTTCGTGTTAACGCTTCTTGACAGTTCAACTAATAGTGGCAGGTGAAATATTTTGTGGTAAATCATTGCTTTTATACCGTTAAAACGTACCGAAAAAATTAAAATTCTCAATTTTGACCGGGTCGACCTGCATGTAAGATTTGTAAATCATATGTTTATGTTTACTTACGTTTGGTATAAACGTTTTAATTTCATATTAGTATCGCATTTTTGCATTGAAATCATGAGACGTTTTTAAGAAATTTGTAAATAACAATTTTGGTTTATATTTAAACATGAAATAAAAAATTAAGTATTTTAGTTCTACAAAAATTAAGTATTTTAGTTCTACAAGCTGTTCCTAGATCAATGTCCTCATCTTGATTGTCGCTTTCTTCCAGTTTCTTTTCGATTCTGAAAGTAAATGATGAGACGGATTTTCTTTGCTGGAAATGTGCAAGGTAATTGCTTAAATATATTTATTATTAGTTGTATGTCAACATGTGGATGGCTTAACTTGCGGGATTAATCATTGATAGAAGGGAAATAAACGTTTTAAACGGAAATATTCGTAGACATAACGTATTTTATAACACAATTAAAATTCTGAGTGATCAAGATTTGAGAAAACTCAGTAAATGAAAAAAAGATCTATATCGGGCCAAAACTCATTGAGCATCCGTTTTTCTAAATATTGCAATTTCATGGTCTCAAAAATGTTCAGGTATAGAGCTTTATGTAAACGAAAATGAAAACATAATCATCCCCAATTCTAAAAGTAACGCACGGTGACACATCAGAAGATTTGTCCTTGACGTTTTCAGTAAAATACATTCGTTTGTAAGAGTCGTGACTCTCGAGGCACCAGTCTGGATTCCTGACCCGCCTCCCTTCCATCGCAGCGCGCACACGCCCACTTTCTTGGCCGGACCTCAACGATAGTTTCTGCGCCAAACTCTCTCTTTTGGAGGCTTCTCTGTCGTCACTCGATGACATCGGTCGCCAATCTTTCTTTTCTTGCGGACCACTAAAATCCCACAGCCCTGTAATTTGAATTTCATAAACACATTTATTTGTAAAATGTAGTTTCTATTTAATATTAGTCATACATGTTCGGTAATTACAAAATCGTAGAAACCTCTCGAATAAAAAATATTAATTATTCTTTTTTGTAACAAAATTATTAAACTTAATAAAATGGTTGAAAAGTAATTTATGTTTAATTGAGTGGCTAGTATTCAATTCGTGAAATTAATGCGATAAAAATTCTAATTCAGAATTTAATAATAACTTGATTTTTTTCGTTTTCTTCTGAATTAAACAAAATATTAAATTATGACCAGATTTTTTCACGCACCACCATTTACTTGAGATCCATCAGTTTACGATCGCTACTTTAGAACATTCTCGGCTTTAGATCGCAAGCCTAAAGCTTCGACCCACTGGCGTGATAAGGCGAAGGATTTGTCGAACGGAACCTTTCACTCGGATTTCGCGAGGCGTTACGCAACGTATTTACTGACGCGCGCACACGCGCCATTGAAAAGAATCCTCGAAAGCTTCTCCGGGTCCCGTTCTCTCGAAACCGAAATCGCGTGTCCGGCATTCATGCACAGGCGGTGTTTGTATGCGAAGATCAGTCTCTAACCGTTTCAAAATATTTTGAGAAGTGATGTTCGGTAATTACAAAATCGTAGAAACCTCTCGAATAAAAAATATTAATTATCCTTTTTTGTAACAAAATTATTAAACTTAATAAAATAGTTGAAAAGTAATTTATGAGGAATGAGCTTCACGCTTGGCACAGTCCAGAAAATCCGAATTGACGCTATTGTAAGAATATAATTGCTGTGAGATGTTTCCACACGTGGTGGCAATAATGGTAAATTATTTGTTTTGTTCAATAACATAAGCCTGAATTTCAGTAGTTTTTTAGTTTTAATAGTCCACTTCAGCAAACCGTCCTAATCCTATAACTCGGTTACAGAAACGGATATGTTCAGATTCTTACCTACTTGCCTACTACGCACATACGTAGTAAAGAAAAAGGATTGTTGTGCTGTACTGGACAGTGGGGATTTATCGTGGAAAAACTCAAATTATGGGGCTCGGTCCGGATATAGAAAAAGTTGATAAATCTTTCTTCTGTATGTAGTAATCACTCATTCCCTCAATAAGAACCCAGTTTTGTGGGTTCTTAATACCGACAAATTGGCTCGTCTGTCTATCTGCCTTTTCTGTGCGTCCGTCTGTCTGTCCGTGATCAACGCTTGCGTTTAAACCGTTCGAACAATTTTATTCAAAAATTATCTTCCCCTAATCGATTTGGCTGAACTCGAGGCCCTGCTTAATCGAAACGGATATTTTTATTTTGGGGTGTTTTATTTAAATGAATTACCGCCGAACGCTGCATGTACGAAAATTGATAAAAGATAACATTCCCGACCTTGAATATTGATGTTTTAGTCGTAAACAAACTCTGTTCGTAAAGGCCAAAGTTTTAAGAAACGTCATATACAATTGAAAAACTGGTACTTTTTGTCCATTTTTGCTACAAGTTAATGAAACGCATTTTAAAAAGCAATTAATCAAAAAAATCATTCCAATTTTTTTCTTTAATTTTTTCCGCGGATAGAACGATGGACGCCTAAAATATTGGCGTCTAGTTTTCTGTCATGCTTGGGCGAGCAATCTACGACGTGGTATTGTCTTTTGCTATGTAAATGTTAACAAGTCTTTCTTTTGGGTGCTTCGCTGACTTCTCTTAAAGAGCTATACACCGAGGTATACCGCTTGCCAAACATATTGACACACTAGGAAACGACGAGTTTGTCCCTACTCCAAGATATTGTCACTGTGCCCCACTGCGCTGGTTAGACATTTTTGAATACCAAGCATATTTCTCTTATTGCCAGAGTGCAAATTGACAAAAGAATGCCAGAGATGATCCTCACTAAAGTTTTTCACGTCCTGTGCAGGGAAAATACCAATTTTTTCTTTTTCAGAGCCACAATTAATCCGTGTTAAACGCCTCATTTATGATTGCAACTCACGATAATGTTCAAATAAAGGGATAAAAATGAGAGAGATTCGACAATAAAACATTCACGAGAGTATTACCAGGATTCAGGACTGTTTTGCGTAAGGGAAGATGTCTTCGTTTAACACATCAATCCATCAATTCGTCCTCCCTAGAGTCTCGAATGAGATAAACTGCCAGTCCGCAGCGTGCTCTACGAGTAGTAATGAAATAATGTCATTGACGCGTTTAAATGGGTGCGAGCATCGGCTTGTTCGAATTTGGCTCCGTCAATGTCGAAAATGTCTGCCCAATTGTTCTATAGAAAAGATAAGCCGTACCCAATCAGACAGCGTGGTAACTTCGCACCTCTGAACACCTACCTTCAAATCACGTCCTTTTCATTTGTAATTAGTGGTGAAAGCTAGTTCGCGACAAGTTTTTTTTCGTAAGACACGTTATGTCCTGTCTCAAATCCCTTTATTGCTCCGTCATCATTAATTTCAAATAATTTTCGCGCATCCGTTGATTTGTTTACTAGACAAGATCATTAAGAATGAGGTATTGGAATCATCACAAAACAAAACTTTCAAGAAGATTCTAAAATCATGATGAAAATTCTTGTTTTTAAAGTACTCTTTTCATGTTTACCGTACAATCTGCGTAGTTTTGATAATTCTTAATGTGACAGAACATTTTTTAATGTTCTTCGCTGTCCAGCGTCTCTGAACGGGAGGTTGTAAGTTTCGATTCTGACGGTGGCATTTACAGTATATGGTTCGGTCGAATTTCACCACTTGAGGAGAATTAGAATGGCTGGTTGTTTTGATCGCTAGTTTTCCGTGATTTCTCCTTACAAAGCCAGACAAATGCCAGAGCTGAACCCTAACAAATTTACCACGGACCGAACGCTCCCGTCGGTTCCTCATCCTTTGTCTTCTCTTCTCTATTTACACACACACACGCAAACACACTTACGTTACTCATTAGGACTGAGGAGGTATCAATCACAATGTATACACTTACACAATACAATATACACAGTATACACTTACGTTACCATACAAGTACACTAACATACACTACATAATTAAGATCAGACTTAGACTCGACTGGAATGGTTATCCGCTGGGTTGGATAACTGGAAGAGGAACCACGCAAATGGACGTTTAGTGGGCGCTAGATCCTTAGTTCCAGCCATTTTCAAACATCGCCCCCTCTCGGGGTACAGCATACAATAACGAGACTCATAACCATAATAGTTGACGGACACGGAGAACTAATTACTCACTCGCGGAGATCCTCCTCAGTAGATTGGTGGCCCAACGAGGGTGCCGCACTGGCGTCCAATAGGCAGCGGGCTTCCTGCACAATGGGAATCCTTGACGCGCTGCATGTCCTGCAGGTAACGCAAGGCCGATGATGGCACGTACACAGGCAGTGTTGAAGAGTCTTCGAATGCAGCCTTGCAGTGATCTCTTCGGTTCTGGGTTCTGAAATCGTCTGCCCAGCAGAAAAATAGAGAGGCAACCCGTAACGCGTCAGTAACGTACTAGCTTTCCCCACCAGTTTATTAATTAATTTATTTAATAGCAAAAAATATAAAAATTTGAAATGTGGTTGGTTACATGGTTAAAGTTCTCGTCATTTCATGTGAAATATGTGGTGAACCAATCGAGTTTGTGGCACGTGTTGCTCGGGGTTCTGTCATTTCCTCTGGCTTTCATTCTTCCATTGTTCTACCATTATATAGTAATTGCAGACACGGATCTATAAAAAATGATTTATTGATTTATGCGAAGTATAACCGAAGTTTTAAATTGTGAAAATTCTGGAATAAACACCAACCTTAATCTCACTTGTGCTGATAGGTAAAACAAATTATTTTTAGCTTCTTCTAGAAACTTTAAAACTACTGTGAAAATATTGATGAGTTATCATTAAGATATTCTATATATTTTCCAATTTGTTGTAGTATTTGTGATATCCTAACGCATAATTTCAAGGCATATTGATGGTCATTGGTACGATGGCAATTTTGACAATTTGTATGAATCTTTTTGGGCTAGTAAGAATCAGAAAGGGGCCACAACTGAAGCTGTGCAAAACACGCAATCGCTTTCGCGGCCGATCTAATGACATGGTTGTGGGCCACCATTCACTGTTGAATGTGAAGATGAAAGAAACAATTCCTACCTCCGAAACGTTGTGTTAAATTTTTTAAATAGTGTTTAAAGATGTTATTTTAATATATCATTTATTAACAAATAGGCTAAAAATACTAAGCGATTGTCAAACCATACACAGACCTACCAGTGATGTAAATAACTTAATGACATAATGTGACAACCTATACCGAAACACATCAAATGAATTGTTTTGTTTGTATGTGTGCTTAATCTATCATCTGATGTTGTAGGGAGACCTGCGGGAAACCATGGTTCTAAATTGACCGAAGGGCCAGTAATATATTGTAACGTAAAATGAGCATCCGCACAAACACGTATCGCTTTTGACATTCCTGTGTGATTTCCTGAACCGTGGCTACACATTCAACGAATGTGGATTTCTTTGTTTTAAATTCCACTTGGCATTCTACGCACAATACCGGTGATTGCCGCTCGTTTCCATCAAGAGCGCCAATCGTGTTATAATTCCCCTAGTGTACACGCCATGCGTTGCATTACCACACACTTAGGCGCAACGAATGCCGCATTGGAAGTCGAGGTTTTCCGCGCTTAGTCACGGTGCAGCACGACACGGCACACACACACAGATCTGGCGTTGCAGAAGTGGATGAAATATGCCAAGGCTGCGCCTGCGGCGCGCGGCTGCACGCGGCTGCGCGCGGCCCTGCACTTGGAGCTGCGCGGCCAGCCACCTGCGCAGCAGCGGCGGCAGCAGCGCCGGGTCTCGTTGAGCAACGGCGCTGGCTGGCACGCCCGCGCACTCCACGCGCCTCGCGCCTGCCGCCTCGCCGACCGCCGCGCCCCGCGCACCAGGAGCGCCTGGGGAGGCCGCAGACACGCGCGTCCTCGCGTCGCTCCGCCCCTCGCGCCCCTCCCTCTCTCATCGACCGACGTCGCCCCACTCCCTCCGCCGCTTCGCTCGTTTCCGACCGACACCGTGAAATCCTCTCTAGCTCCTTCTGGTCCCATCTGGACGTTAGTCTCGTCTGGACGTTAGTCTCGTCTGGACGTTAGTCTCGTCTGGACGTTAGTCTCGTCTGGACGTTAGTCTCGTCTGGACGTTAGTCTCGTCTGGACGTTAGTCTCGTCTGGACGTTAGTCTCGTCTGGACGTTAGTCTCGTCTGGACGTTAGTCTCGTCTGGACGTTAGTCTCGTCTGGACGTTAGTCTCGTCTGGACGTTAGTCTCGTCTGGACGTTAGTCTCGTCTGGACGTTAGTCTCGTCTGGACGTTAGTCGCGTCTGGACGTTAGTCGCGTCTGGACGTTAGTCGCGTCTGGACGTTAGTCGCGTCTGGACGTTAGTCGCGTCTGGACGTTAGTCGCGTCTGGACGTTAGTCGCGTCTGGACGTTAGTCTCGTCTGGACGTTAGTCGCGTCTGGACGTTAGTCTCGTCTGGACGTTAGTCTCGTCTGGACGTTAGTCTCGTCTGGACGTTAGTCTCGTCTGGACGTTAGTCTCGTCTGGACGGTAGTCTCGTCTGGACGTTAGTCTCGTCTGGACGTTAGTCTCGTGTGGACGTTAGTCAGATCATAGAGTTCAAGTCCCAACAAGCTGGATTTTCGATACTAGCTACAAGCTAGGTCGACCGCTGACGGGAGTAAATTTTTATCGGCAGATTGCTCTGATCGGTAGTTTTACGTGGTTTCTCCGATCAACACCAGAAGAATGTCGGAGCTGTATCCAAACAAACGGGCCACGGACTGGGCGCGATCTCTCCTACCTCTTCAATGTTCTATCCTCACCCCTTACACACACACACACACACACACACATGCTAACATGCACTACACTACTGCACATGCCGAAAACCGGTCGGGAGCTTAGAGCTTCTCCCGTCTGGGAAAGACTCCTCAGGTCAGAGATACCTGGTTAGGGGAAAACCCTACTACCAACGGTATATCGAATCTCGCCATCCAGCGGGGAAGACCACCGCCACCTCCAGAGAAAATCATGCACAATACTTACGAGGCTAATGACCTAGAAATTGACGTGCCCGGAATCAAATCAACCAATCAATCATCCCGTCGGAACCTTAGACCCGTCTAAACCCTTTTAGCCCCATCTAGACTCACTTTTCTTTTACTTGAGCCGTCCTCACTTCGGGCTGTCCTATCAAGACCCGCCACGACTGAGCTGTGTCAGCCCCGTCGCGGGGTCCCGGCGATTTTTTGAACTAAGACATGTTCTTCCTGTGAATGAAAAGAGAGGGAATTCACATTTTTATAAATGTTGAGATACGATACGTTCATTGTAATCACTCCACGAGCGTTCGCACGGAGCTTTGAGATACTTGAGCGATCGATTTCGTCCGAATGCTGAGCTCTAGGATTTTTATTGAACTCCATTATATTTTAGAATGAAATGTGTCTGCTCGAAGGAGAAGGACTTGTAAGGTCGACCAGCAGCATTACAAAGAAAATGATTAATACACAGATATATTTCATTCTGTATTGTTTAAAATTACTTACGTCTCTGAATTGAATTTAAAAGGGACTTGGAAGCACATCAGTAATAAATTGATTACACGCACTGATTCTTATATTAATGCATTGTTAGACTATTCACAACGCTGGACTGTCAATTGATATACTGATGTCTCTTGGTGACGATAGTCGATAAATGCGGGACGCGTGTGTGAAGATAATGTGACATATTGGTATTATCAATTGTGTGACTTTGGACGTTATCCTGTTTATATCTTCAATGTCAGTTCTGTTATTACTGCATACCTAAGTACTCTAATAATGATAATAATAATACAATAATACAATAATACAATAATACAATAATACAATAATACAATAATACAATAATACAATAATACAATAATACAATAATACAATAATACAATAATACAATAATACAATAATACAATAATACAATAATACAATAATACAATAATACAATAATACAATAATACAATAATACAATAATACAATAATATAATAATAATAATCAGTTTTTCCTATTGATCATTAAGTCTTTTCGCGATTATCTTTGTAATGATTGACTGCTTCATTAAAATTTTCTATGTTCCAAGGTGACTGTTTTATTAGGACAAAGGTATTCAATGTAATCAATAATTCGTAAGTGTATTCAACGAATTATTGTTGAAATGGCCGGTCTAAATGTTGATTTAAAGGCGCTGCGGACGGCAAATATTGATATTAGTTTGCAAATGTTTGAGATGTTTTGAAGCATTGACGCGCTCCGAATCTCTGTAATGAGAAATCTAGCGCTTGAGCCACATCCCTGGCGGAACATGAGCAATTTCGTACTTAAGACTTCCGAACCCTTCCGTTTGGAGAATTGAGAGTGACTGTGTGATGAGTTGGATGATATGATGAGGTACATAGTGATTTGCCATTGTTTTCAATGACCCAATCTCGCGCATATTACAGCCATACGAGACGATTGCCCGCGATTTAAACACGTAACTCTGTAGACGCGGCATCCTCATTTCCGTCGGTGCCCCGCCCACCACTCTCCGACTGCAGTTCCTCGCGGTGGCGGGTAGCGCCATCACGTTTCCCAAATGCTACCAACATTGTATAGCAAGCAGCCAATCAGCGGGCACGGTTATGCCTGCTGAGAGGAGATATTTATTTATTCTGTTCTGGGGCGTATTTTTTATATATTTTGTTTATGTACATATGTGGGGAGGCTGATTACAGCATATGTTCCTGCAAAAATGCTGACATTTAATTTCAAACACTTATTCGTGCAATGCGTATTTCTCAATACATTTGGATGTCTCTGTTTAAATGGGCAGTGTGTAAATCATCACAGATTGCAGAATTATAAGCAAAGACATTTCTAGAATTTAATTTGATAGTAAACTTCGGAAATGGTATTGACATTTCCTTATTTCCCCAACTGAAGCTTCGATTGCTACTGTTGTAAACACAGCGAATATTGTGTGTTGCCAATCCAGTGCCTCTTGTTTTACGTGAGAGGGTACAGATGCGGATTAGGGGTGCGATATAATGGAAGGCAAAAGCAAACCATTTATGTGGTCATCTGTCACAAAAAGGGAGGATGTAACGGTAGAACTCCCTGCTAAGTCTCGGGTCAGTAATAAGTACGGCACGTATCATCTACATCATAATTATGTGAAAATTGGAAAATCGCTTTCAGAAGTTTTTAATATAATTTAGGTCCCTTCAAAGCTTCTATGAAACGTATAGTTTTAAGGAGCACATTTTCATAAACATTTATCCGTTAAATATTTTCTCAATTTCAACATAATATACCTACCATTAGCAGAAGACGTTAATGCGATTGCAAAATTATCTGACAGTACGTTTTGTACTCCGACATTTGTAGGCCGACGCTTGTATTTCCGCCATGCGAGACATCAAAAGGGTATAAGAAATGGATGGGAGATGAAAGCACTAGGTTTATAAACAAAATAACAAAATCGATGCTACGGAGCAGTTTCTTTATTTCTTTCTATCGCCGTGGCCAGCAATAATCTCTCAGGAATTTGTTTTAAATGGGCATTGAAAACATTGATAGGCATGGTTGTTTTCACTGTGAAACGTGGTGATTTTGCGTGTTAAGACATTCAATGCTGTGTGTCCTCTCTTCTTACCATACCAATTCATATCATACCACTTTTTGTCGATTCATCTTCATTCGTGCTTCTTTGTGTTGTTCATAAATTTCACATCGCCACTAGATGTCATTCTACAATGCGACGATAACGAAAGTATCATCAAAACCTTAATGCTCCTCCTTAAAACTTCTCTGAACTTTAGGTACTCCATTATACTGCATTATTCAAACTTACGAGACGTTATAATCGTAAATAACCTCGACATAGGACCCTGTGATCCGGAGGTTAAACAACCAATATAACTACTCTTAAAGTCATGTGCTTTCCACTTCAGCATTCAATACATCTTTTATATATTTGTTTTTCTTCACTCTGAAATATGTTTTGTATGTGAGGGCATGTGAAGCTGCTTGATCACTCTCTTGCCCGTAAATTCTTTTCCCCTCACAACTTGTCCATTCATGGCCATTCCTGTTTGCTTTGTTTGTGAATTTCGCATCGACATTGCATGTCACTCTGCCACACGACGATAAACGAAAGTATCATCAAAACTTTGCTGTCAACCCCCTTCAAACTCCTTTATATCTGAGGTGCCTGGTAGGCCGCATGATATAAACATTCGAGAAGATGTGAACGTACATAATCTCCACATATGGCCCTGCGGTTAAACAACCAACTTTTCTATTCTTAATGTTGAACGTTACAAATTGTAGGGAAGGTCTTCAAATTCACTAGAAATGTCGCATAAATTCAGGAAACTCAGGTACGCATGTGTTGGATCAATAAGATCAAGTGAAGAAACGCGTTGCTCGACGAAAAAATGTATAAGATCCCGACGCAACATGCTCACAGGGATTCAGATGGATTTTGTGATTTTACGTAATCGTTACAAGTAAAACGAGATAGTGAGCACTGTTTGCACTACTTATTATAGATATAATAATTTGAAAAAACTGAATACTCTATCAAAGCATATCCTATCGTTGCCTCGAAGACACGAAACAATTTTATAAAAATATTGAAAATATATTTGTCTTTAACATGTTACACGAAAAATTGAATATAAGTTCAATCTTAGTTACTTTAATTGTACGTAATAATGATTATCCAAATTGAAATTACAACAAATTGGTTTATAAACCCTCACATCTAGGGAATACACGCCGTTATTCTATTATTAATATACAAACAGAAATATTATATATGTTCTTTTTAAAGTAGAAAATGTTCCATGTTCTCGTAATTATTTACCTTGTACATTGAATAAATCAGATTGCAATAAATCAGAAATTTTTGTAGTTAAGGAGAATCATGTTTAAATCCACGTCATTTAGAGAAATTTATTCGGGGGAGTACATGACACTTTTAGTGACGAGTCAGAACTACAATCTTGAGAGAGCGTAAGTCCGTCTTCTGTAGAGGATTTGAGTGAGCGCGCGCAACGAGAAACAATGGAGTCAGCGAGGCCTCTTCGGAAGACGGCCGAAGGGACGCCCAGGCTCTACGATTCTCCGAGTGGAGGCCCAGAGGCTTAGCCCCGGAGGTGAGCGGGTGCCTTCGCGTGGGCGGTGGAGGCGGCGGCGGCGGCGGCAGCGTTGGCGCAAATGGTGGCTATGGCGGCGTCTGTGGCGGTGGAGGCGGAGGTGGCGGCGATAGTGGCAATGGCAGCGATAGTAATGATGCCGGCATTTGTGGCGGTGTTGGCGGCGGTGTTGGCGGCGGTGTTGGCGGCGGTGTAGGCGGCGGTGTAGGCGGCGGTGTTGGCAGCAGTGTAGGCGGCGGTGTAGGCGGCGGTGTTGGCGGCGGTGTTAGCGGCGGTGTAGGCGGCGGTGTGGGCTGCGGTGTTGGCGGCGGTGTTGGCGGCGGTTTTGGCTTCTTTGGCGATGTTGGCAGCGGTGGTGGCGATGGCAGTTGAGGTGGCATTGGCGGCGATTGTGGCATTGTGGGCGTTGGCAGCGGTGTTGGCGGCGGTGACGACGATGTCGGCATTGGAGGCATTGGCGACGGTGGAGGCAGCGGAGGTGGCAATGGAGGATATGGTGGTGGTTGTGGTGGTGGTGGTTGCGGCGGCGATGCGGTGAAGACGGCGGCGGAGACAAGCGCCTTCCGTGGGGCTCCCGCAAATGTCAAGGTGCGGGCGGGGGCGGCGGCGGTGGCGGCGGTGGCGGTGGAGAGACGGGCTGTGCAACTCTCGGGTCCGCGCTCTCGCTACCGCCACACGGTGGTCCGTAGGTTAAAGAAATGCGATCAAATCACTTTTTTTAATGTTTCAGTGTATGAGATATGAAGAGTCATTCGTGTTCTTTATTATTTGGGGTGTTTTTTTATTCAATATCGTATAAAAGTTTCGGAACCGTAAGTACATTTTCAGAAAACGCTCCTAAAATCATCAAATAATTGGAAACTTTTATGTGTTTTGTTGCAGAATTGCGTATTTCTGTCGTTCCTCAAGACTTTCTAATTGTACTTCTTACGAAAAGTATATTTAACTTTGTTTTTTTTTAATAATGGTTTAAGTCCAGTTTTGGGGAATAGCATAACATAATTTCCTGCAAGTTAAGAAATATACTCGTGTGTATATCATGGATCTTCACCCATTCCCATCAAACTCCATATTAGCAACTCCAAATTATGTTTCGATGTAGAATTATAGATTTAAATGGGTAAAATGAATCTTCTTTTGGAGGCCTGTTGTTTACGTTACTGTTCCTGCATCTTTGGATCGATCGGAGTAAATCTTGAAAATGACAAATCAGAGTTGCCAGCAATTAGGATTTGCACCAGGCAGTGGTCGGCGTCCAGAGAGTTGACGGGATTGGGTATGCATTGATGTCACTGAAGTGCCTCTGACCGGGAGGTCGTAAGGTTCGAGTTCCGACAGTGGCAGGATTTTTGAACAGTAGCCAAATAGTCTAATTTAGTTGATGTCTGGAGGAAAATTCTAGCGACCGCCTGATTGATAGTTTACCGTGATTTCCCCTATCAACATCAGGCGAATGTCGGAACAATACAACGGGCCACGGATCACGCGCTAACATTTATTTCTCTTCTTTGCCCTGTCCTCAGCTCTACGTACGCAGACATACACTTACTACATTACCAAACGTGTCTGGACACCAGTCAAAAGCCTCGGGCTTGTCCCGGTTAGGGTGGTGGCTCGCTGGTGGGAGATACCTGGTTTGAGAGAAGCGGTGCATGGCAAGGTGCAGGTCGGTGCCTGATCGCGTCATCTAGCGGAAAAGATACCCCCACTTCCCGCGGTAAAAATTCTCTACACTTACGGGACTAATGATCCTAGAATCGACGCGCCCGGAAACATCTATTTAGTCACCCAACTGATAAGCTAATGACGAGAATTTGTCATCTTTGAGACCCCAACCAAGAATCTCTGAGTCTACGAAGCTAAAATTGCACATTTTGTTTTATAGAAGAGAAAAGCATGGCGACCTGGATGGCCGAGGTGACTAAGAAGGTGTATCGGCTCAGCGTTTCGGTCCGAAGGGTCTCGTGTTCGAGTCCAGTCTTAGGCATGATTGTATCGTGTCTCTCATGTTTGTGTTGTCGCGGACCGCCTCGCGTTCTGCTGACCCAAGATCAGAGAAGCGTTTGCGTCTGCATGTTTCCCAAGCAGACCACAGTACGCTGCCGCCCGCGCGCGTCCTCCAGCGTCCCGCCCCGCTCCTCCCGGAGGGGAGCGGAGAGGAGAGCGAGAGGCGGGCGGGCTGGCGTGGTAGAGTAGAGGGCGTTGCCTCTCTGCCCCTCCCTCTCCCATCCCACCCAGCCCGCCCTGGCGCCCGGTGCGCGTCGTTCGCACCTGCGACGCTCTTGCCGCCAACGCGTTCGCCTCCTCTCGTCCTCTCTCGCGCACTTCGCTTTGTCTCCGCAGCCATTTCCCTGCGTGTGCCCTGAGGCCCTTAGTCCTGCTGTGCGGTCTCTTCTCTCGTACCGTTGCGAGAGTCCTTCTGCCTCAATTGCTTGTTATCGTCGTTTTCTATTTCTGCTCCTTCACGCAGTTGCGTTTTTAGCTTTTCTTCAGTATAATCAATTTAATTCTCTTCGTGGTCTTTCCTACGTTTCGTTCTGTTTGCTCCTTTCCTATGAGCAGTTACTTGATTTACTGCCTTCCCACAGTTAAATACATTTACGGGTAACGTCCCTGGATCAGAGTTCCACGGAACGGTTGCTCTTGTCGGTTGTTTCTGATCTGATGTTCTCAAATCAGTTTCCGGAAGAAGCCGAGGAATAACTTTAAACACGATGAGGTGAGGCTGAGCAATGTCTCGCGGCGCATTTTCATCTTCCTCCGCTTGGCCACGGGTTCGAGTCCTGTTTCCGCTATGTGAGTTCATGGTGGAAAATGCAAGCTCTGGGCAGGTTTTCTCGTTTCCCCTTCAGCCTTGTTTCTACCGTTTTCCATTACCGTTCATCGCAATGTCATTATCACTGTTGACTCAATAGATCAATGTCCATGGGCACCAGTGTCCCTAGCTGCTGATGGTCCTCTAAACCTCAATGCGTAAAACCCTCGTGCTCGAATAGCACAAAGTTTCTAGTATTATTTCTAACGTTTGTAATTTTTTGGAAAGTCAGAAATATGCAACGAATGAGACCTACGCCATTTTTTGACCGTCCCTTGGTTTATTGATGAAAAAATTGAAGAAAATTTGGAACCTTTTTTGAGAATGTAATTACTTAAAATTGCATTTCATTTTACATGAAACGACGTAAAAACATATTTTTATATTTGACATTTTGCATTACCCTTATACATGACTTTATTTCAAGACATGTCCTTGTAGAACATATTTTATTAAGGAAGAAAATCTCTATATTCAATATTGTTTTTGTTGGTAGTTCTTTTAACGCTATCCGAGGTTAAATTTTGATAAAAAAATTGGAGTTTTTGCGGAAAATCTTGAAAACGTTCAGTTTTTATTAAAGTACCTCCAAAGTCAAAATATCCGGTTTAATCTTGCATCCCCCTAAAGGGGAAAATCCCGTATCACCAACCTCGGATCTCTTTGAACGATAGGCTGACTGCTCTCTCCGTATTATCCTTACGCATAATTCTAATGGATATGCGCGTGGAATTGGCTCGAGATAAATGTGCACTCAACGAACGTTAAAATGTGATTTTTCGCTCGCACTTTAACGGTCATCAAGTACGCATATATATCAAGCAAATTCTACGTATTGCTGGGATGGGAGGATTGGACGGATGCGTCTTTTTGTTGTTTTACTTAATCTGTAGATATATTTTGGGAGAAAAAGTAAACCTACATTTACTGTCCGGATGGAATACGAGGTGACATCTCAGGAATCAATAGATCAAAAATATCTGAAAAAACTCAATATATCTAAGGAATGAAGAAATAATGAAAGTCATCTCCGTCAACATAATATTAAGTTGACGGAGATGACTTCCATAAGTTTAGGTCATATAATGACGTCAACAATACCGCATCAGAATTCTCACACATCTAAGGAAGTGTGTTTAATAATACCAACAAGATTCCGCGATAGCTACAGAAGAAAGTAGGTACTGCGGATGTATTAAGTAATTTAAAATTATACAATGTAAAAGGATCTTCTACGTGAGCATAATTATTTGCAAATAAATATTATTTTTCCAATCCGGGTAGCCGAGATCGCTAAGGTAGTAGTGACTGGCGATCTCGGATCGAAGGATCGCGGGTTTGAATCCCGCCTCGGTTAGGGATGTATTTGTGATAGTCCTTTCACCCCTCATCGTCATCCTATCACTTCATTAAAGAAATATTAATAATTTTCTGCTCAAGCCGGAGGCCCTTGCCCTTAATGGGATGTGCAGCTGGCTAATAAAATAATTATTTTAGATTTTGATACGCCGTGTAGTCTCTCATTCGGTAGAAATAGTTATTCAAGAGATAGAGTTTACTTGGCTTTTGAACTTGTGTGAGAGGCCTTCTGCACGCAGGTAGGTTTGCAACCTAATCGGAACCTTCATTTGCGTCACTCATACTTCTGGGCTATTTACGTGTTCCTGGACTACTTTGCCGTTGCTTTCTTAAGGGGCGCTGGTGCGGCACATGAGACCTGCACGCTGTTGCGGCCCCTTGGAACTTCGCTTGGCACTCTATAAAACGTGTTGCCGGCCTGTGGCCACCTACGCTGCGGCAACGTTGTGAACCACAGTACAGAAGTACAAAGTTCTACGGCTCGTAGCACGCCCTCCGTTTCGGAAACGGTTGAAAGTCCTGAGGAAGGAACTTGATATCGAGTCCTTCAGTCAATGCTTGAGACGGCTTTCGTTTAACGAAACCTATCAAGCCTTTCAAACCAACGAAGCTCTGGCAACGCTAAAACACGTTAGACACGTCCTCACTATAGGTCAAAGAAGACAAGCACTCCCCTCTGATATTGTGAGGGTGTAGTGCATCACAAGAGCCGATTTGGCTATGGACTAAGGTCCGACACGAACCCACACCAGCCACTTACACGTAGCAGTAAAACGCGAAAAGCGTGCGAACTGCAACAAAAAGCACACAAACCTTCGGCAAAGCCGAAACAAAAACAACACATTAGACGCCGTCGGGGTCTGTTGCCTTCTTCTGCTAGTCCCCTCCAGTTCTCAGTTGGTGTTTGTAACTTAAGAGAGGAATTAATTTTGTCAGAAATAATCACCGAAAATCGCGTGTTGATTTTTGCTGCGTAAAAATCCTTCGACTGCTCTGTCTTAAGCAAGTGATTTAGAATTAGGCAAAAACCCGTCTATCGATTTTAATTGTTGTGTTTAATTGGTGTCATTATGAAATACGTTGTAAAACGTATGTGTTTGGTGTGTCGACTCCAATAGAACGGGGTTAGTACATTGGCTTCCGAGTTATTGGGTTTGTGAAAATGACGTGGAGAACCTTGGGTTTTGAAAGAACGGAAAACCCACAATGTGTCACGCTTGTGGCATATAAAAGGACCCTGACTTAAAAGACCACAAATATTTATTTCTCCGACAATTCCCCCCCCCCGTATCTGATCCCACATTCGCTCAACCACGGAATGACGCAAGTAACATAAAATGGCTGAATATGTTGTGTCGACTTCAGATGGGAAATATGGGATTTAAAATTAGTTGGTGTTGGGAGGCCATTGGGTTCATAAGTAGAAAATTTGGGACAATTTCAATCACGTTCACATAAGCAAATGAATAGAACATAGGCGTTAGAAACATCAAGTATTGTATAAAATTTATTAGACTGAAATGTTTTTCGCAATTACTTTTATTTGTCATTGAGCGTAAGGTGTAAACCGGGAGACATGGCTCAAGGCATCAACTGATATCATTGCAGTCCCTCTGACCTGGAGTTCCTAGGTTCGGGTTCCAACGCTGACAGGATATTCGACACTAGCTTGTCAGCTCGATCGAATTTAGTCGCGGTCTGGAAGAGAATTCTAGCGGTCGGAAGGTCTGATCGGTAGTTTTTCCGTGGTTTCTCCGATCAACACAGGCGAATGCCGGATCAGTACCCTAACAAATGGGTCACGGACCGCGCGCGATCTTCCCTATCTCTTCCTTGTCCCACCTGCTCCCCTTACACACACACACTAACACAAGCACACTAGCAGGGAGACCGGTCGGGAGCTTAGGGCTTGTCCCAGCTGAACGATTCCCCGCAGGTGGGAGATAACTGTTTAGAGAAAACCCTGCTAGCCGACGGTAGGTCGGCGCCGGATCTCGCCATACAGCGAGGGAAAGATCACCGCCGCCTCCCGAGCAAAAACATGCACTACACTCACGGAACTAAGGACTCTGGTAGTTGACGTGCCCGGAATCACAAAAACAAACAAAAAAACAAACAAAAAAACAAACAAACGAAAAGTGCAAGGTTTATTTTCGGGGTAATACGCGAGAAAGACGATAGACAATCGTAATCGCTTTTATATTACTTTACAAAACACCCGCAAATCAGTACATTCCATACGCTCTTAAAATTGAGTTTAACTTTTTTGTGTTTCAGAGTCCTCCGCCGGGTTTTCTTTCATGATTTTTTTCTGCCGCAGATAATGAATGTCGAAAACATTAATTGAGATCTCAAGAGTGACGTGAGAGGAGTCGTGGAGCACTTGAATCAACATTTACTCACTCTCTTATCTGTTCTTCGTCGTTTTCTATTCCTTTCCTTCTTTTGCCCTGTGCGCCGTGCCAGCGCGAGTGCTGAAGACGTCTTCCGCGTGGGCTTCCTCGCTGCTCCGCCCCGCCCGCTCCCTCTTACGTAAGCGGCCGCAGCCTTCCCCAGCAGCGCAGGGCGGCGGGGAGGGCCCAACCCTTGACCGAGCAAAAATTTTCGACAGTCGCCTTGCCGCGCGACCCGGCCGCTGCGGTTTCTTTCTTTCCCGCTCCCGCTTGTGCAGTAGAGAGAACGTTATGTAATGCTGCGCCAAGAAACGGCGAATTTTTGGCAGAAAAACTCTTATTGGAAGGGGGCCGTGGTATCGTAAAAGTGGATAAATGCCTTTGCTAAATTTAGGGAAAAAATTCTCTAACACATGGTGTAGAGACGAGACGGGGCGAGTAGAGACGAGACGGGGCGAGTAGAGACGAGACGGGGCGAGTAGAGACGAGACGGGGCGAGTAGAGACGAGACGGGGCGAGTAGAGACGAGACGGGGCGAGTAGAGACGAGACGGGGCGAGTAGAGACGAGACGGGGCGAGTAGAGACGAGACGGGGCGAGTAGAGACGAGACGAGATGAGACGGGGCGAGTAGAGACGAGACGAGATGAGACGGGGCGAGTAGAGACGAGACGAGATGAGACGGGGCGAGTAGAGACGAGACGAGATGAGACGGGCCGAGTAGAGACGAGACGAGATGAGACGGGGCGAGTAGAGACGAGACGAGATGAGACGGGCCGAGTAGAGACGAGATGAGACGAGGCGAGGCGGTGAAGGCTGCGGCGAGTCATTATGCTACACAAAGGTAGCTAATCTACATCAATATTGGTCGAACATTCTACTTACTTTACCCCCCAGCGAAAAGCTCGCACCGAAAACCAAGTAACGTGGTTGCATTGGCCCGAATCCGCACGGTCCGCAGCGTGGAAGATGAAAGTGGAAGCGCGAGATGTGATGCGGGCCGTCCGCCTCCGCAGTGGCCTTGGCAGCGGCCGAGTAGGCTGTGGAGGCGGACGCGCGTCCTTGGGCTCCGGGCGTCGCGGGCGTCGCGGGCGTCTTCGCGCTGGGGCGCTCTGCAGGATGAACATTCGTCCGCCTCCAATCGTCGCACGCCAACGCCATTCCCCCATCAGCACGCGCGCGGCGATGGTGTAACGGGTAGCGTACCGGACTGTTGTACTCAAGTTGGTGGGTTCAAACAAGATGGAAGCCGTGGATTTTTAAGGGCGAAAAAATTCTTCGTACGCCTTCCTTCGGAGGGGAAGTAAAGCCGGCTGTCCCATGTTAGATTTACTTGCATGTAAAAGATCCTCAAGCCTAAATGACGCCTCTGAGCTAAATTGAAATCGACTGTTTCTCGCCAAAGAAATACATCCTTTCTCTGCTGGTTGGTGAAAGGAGCGTAGTGAAATTTGCGTGGTCAGACGGAAGAGCAGGCCTCATGGCCTGAGTCTCGCCATGTAAAATAAGGCATTAATTCAATTCAATTCAATTCCGATACCCGGATTACCGGCTGGGTTAGCACAACCCTGCCGTTGTCTCTGCAGCGTCTGCGACCGGGAAGTTCTAGGGTTCACGTTCCGACGGTCGGGTCTATATAACAGTGTCGAAAATCTGCCACCGTCGGGACTCGAATCCTACTGCCGAGTACGATGTATTGGTAATAAATCGGAAGCTCAATATTGTCATTCGTTTACATACAGGATTATGTGAATTGGTGCATTTCATGCGAAAAGGCACATCGGGTCATAGTGGGTCAAAAAACTAACGTGGGAGTTTCCGCTTTATCTTATGTGAAACGTATTTTATTTGCTGATTTTGTTATGTGCGAATGAAGGAATATGTGTATTTTGGAATAGAAGCTAATAGATAAGATGAAAAAATGGACGGAGTGATGCACTCGTATTATAAGAAATTAATGCCGCGTTTGGTGTTTTTGGTATGAGCCTTCTGCTGATTAAGTAGACAGAAATAGAGAACCAGTAAATGACTTCTTCGCCACCATTACGTGGCGCCTTTGCTCATCCGTTGAGACGCCAATTTTCATCAAAATTTCAGGGATTACTTTTTATATTTTCGATCTTTCATATAATCATTGACCTTTTATTTTTGGAAAGTACTATTCCCAGTAGCTAACGTTTGTACATACACACCCACAAATCTAAGCAATCAATGAGAGTGTGTTTTGAACACTTGCGGTTTTTTATATGGACCATTCTTACGGCGAACAGACTTGAGCACCTTGGCTGTGCGCGTGATGCCTCGGTCTAAGTGCCTGAGGTAAGGTGTGCATACACCAAAGAATCCGACTACAGAGCCTGGCACGGCTGAGTCCAAGTGGCCCGTGTGTGTTACTTCGAGCCAATCACACGTTCCGAGGACTGGAACCACCCTCGACTGCTCATAGCATTCGCGCGACTCCGCTCCTAAGTTGGGGAAGATACCGCCGGTCAGTATCACATAATTCTGTAACGAGAACTTTCAATGGACACGTCGCTGCTATCTGCGTCGGTGTTTCCTTCCAGGCCGCGCTCCGCCGAGCCGAAAAGAAAGAAAAAAAATTTCTTTCAACACTAAATTGTTTCGATGAATTTCGGAGGATACAGCCTACATTCTTGCGAAATCTGCGCCCAACAATCAGCCGAAAATACAATTTATTCGATTATTCTGAGAATTTCACATTCCCAGTACCGTATTTATTTCGGATAATCTAGTTAACCAATTTTTTTTTGTTACTTAAGGTCATATCAACATCTAGGTCATTAGCAACCACTATTGCGTTTAACGGAATGATAACTGTGAAGATGGCATGACATGGTGATGATAGAGAGTGAAAGGACGCTCTCAAATACAACCAACCATACTCGAGGCGGGGCTCGAACCCGCGAACCTTCGGTCCGAGATCGCTGCGGCACTACTACCTAAACGATCTCGGCCATTCGGACCGGTAAATCGAAACTTTGTTTTCACAAAAATACGAAGGTTACTAATAGAGATTTAAAAAGTATTGAAATCGGGAAATTAAGATAGAAAGATATGCAGATTTTAATTATAGGTTAAATTAAAGCACAGCCTGATAAGTTTCAAGATCAAAAACCGTGTTTCTTTCATCACTAGATTTGTGATGTGTGGGCTATTGTGTACTATTGTACACAATAGTACTGTGTATGTCACTATTACGTACGTATGTGCAAAAAGCCACACTTTAGATTCTCTACACCACGGCGTTCCGTTTAATTTTCAGTCCGGTCGTAGAAAAGTGTATTTCACTCCACGTACACAGACGAATAATAACACTTTGCGTTAGTTATGGCGGTGTCTCTTGACGTAACATTCTTTCGTTTTATGATGTGCTTGCAGCAAATTGATTTGTATGTACATTTCTTCTAAGTGATCGCGTAACTGTGTTTCTAAAGAGGCGATTCGGAAAGCGATTCGTTTCGAAAATTGCGGGATATCGGGAGTGAAAATGTTCCGCTGGTCGGCGACCGCGTCGGCACAGAAGCGACGAGGCGTAGAGGTGAACTTTCCAATTGCGACGGCCGTCACAGAGGCTGTGGTTCCTGGTGCAGAACAGGACGAGCGGGTCGTCGCGCCCGCGTAGACTAATTTATTTAGAAACCGGGTAGCGTCTTTCATAATCATTTGGAAGGGTTCTCTCCAAGCACTTGCTGGAACGTCAGACGATGAAGGTGGCTAGTGCACTCCTAGGAGAAAGTGTTTTCTAGATGTTATTCTCGGAGGATTCTGCGTAATCCGTGGTATCTATTTCATGATAATTCCGGTTAGTCACGAAATGTTTTAATATACAATCGGAAGGTCATGATGTTTACTGTTTATTTTTTCATTGTGATAAACTTCGCAACCAAGTAGTGGTTAGAGAAAATTAGAAAATTAGAAACATTGAAATTAGTGACATAGATTTCTGCAAGAACAAATTGTAAATCACATATGCGCGTATGTACGTGACATCAACAGTCCGTGGAATTAGTCATGCTGTCATGTGCGAGGAGGCAAATACTCTTTTCTTCACCTAGAGGGAATCTTCGATCTCTCATGTGATTGCTATGGTAATGCACTAATGCGGCCGGAAACATCCTTCGCTGAAAAAAGCTTTCTCTTGGGTATGCATTAATAATAATTTGTTAATGAAAATATGAATATATTAAATACCTTTGAGACGCGTGTATCCGCAATATTGTACTACAAGTTGGCGATTTTAGAATATTCTGTCATTCAGGTCATTGATGTGTTAATTTAATGGGAAATAAGGACATTTTTCCTTTTGCACTGTTATTCAATACGGAAACGAATTGTAGCCAGAAACATTCTTAGTTCATCCACATAACCAAATTCGTATCTGCAGATGTTCGTAGTTAAAACTGCATTAAAATGAGTAACTATTTGTTAAAGCGAGTGTGCAGATCGTGATGAGGAAGAGTCCTGCACGATGCGAACTAAATGTTTGTCACGATCCCAATCTTCATGAGTCACTCTTATAAATATTTTCCTAGTCGTATGTTGATGCTTGATCAGGTGCATCTACGGAACACTGACGGTGTCGAGCTCGGTTGTTGAATATTGTAGTTCAAACTGACGCCAGGACACGGATTTCACATTCGATGCCATTCCCTTCAATGCTTTCCGTTGACGGAAGGTGCATTCATCAATACACGTAGTACGGGGTGTGAGTATTTCGCTGCTTTCGTCATGAGATTCGCGCAGTGAGAGTAGTACATGTTACAGCCGGGAGGTGGCGGTGTTTCTCCCTCGATGGAACGTGACATCCGGCGCCGACCTACACTTCGGTTTGCAAGGTTTTTACCTTCAGGATCCGTCCTCAACAGGGGCAAGCTCTGTGCTCCAGACAAAAGTGCATTGCATGCAAGTGTCAATAAATGTGTAAGGGAGAAAGAGGGGACAAGAATTACGAAGGGGAGATCGCGCGTGGTTCGGGGCCCGTTTGCCAGGGTATTACTCCGGCTTTGGCCTGGTATTGATTGGAGGAACCACGAAAAAATACCGATCAGAGCAGCCGCTGGCTAGAATTCTCCTCCAGTCAGAAGCTGAATTCCGTATTCCGCGGTAGGTATTTAGCTACAGTATTTTGCCAACTAAAACAAATAGGTTTTACGAAGCAAGTGAAAGAAGCGTACTATATAAGAAACGACGGGTAAACTAAAGGATTACCAAGAAGCAGGATGATAATTTTTACAGATAAAATCTAAGATTTAAAGAAAAAAAGTAAATTACAAGGTCAAGAAATCTACATTGAAGTTGATTTTACAAAAAGGAAAGTAAAATACAAGCGGCATTACGTCAGAGAGCAAGACAAGAAAGAAACAAAAGTCATGCAGTTAAAATTGGTTACAAGAGAATCCAAATAGATGAAAAATTGATAGATTGGGATCTTTTTAGTAGAAAGACCTGAATAAATGCAAAAAGGATAAAGAAAACCAAGGCCCCCCAAAACAGACGAAAAAGTAAATTCGCATAGTTTAATAATTGGAACACTAAACGTAAGAACTTGGAGAACTGAAGAACGAGAAGAGCTACACTTCACTCCAGAAAATATAAAATACAGCGCATTAGGACTAAGTGACATAAGAATGCAGGGGAGAGCATTATAGAGGAGGACATAGGAATTGATTATGGTGAGCATTATAGAGGAGGACAAAGGATCAAGATTCATTAGTAAACTAAACGCCAAAAAGATGTAGTGTTCTTAATCAGTAAAGACATAAAGCACGACGTAGAAGAAATAAGAGGAATTAACGAAAGAATTGCTGTTGTAGTACTAAAACTGAATAAAAAGAGAATAACAATCATCCAAATATATGCACCAACAGAACAAAGTTCATCGAGGAAATGGAAAACGTCTACGAAGAACTTGACGGCACTACAGCTAAAATACAAATCACAGTTAAATACTATCCTGGGCGAATTTCAATAAAAATAGAAAAGTAGGTACGGAACAATACATAGAAGAAAAACAATGGGCTCCTACTGATATGGAGTGAGAAATGAAAGAGGTGATTTGCTAATAGATTACGTCCATAGTCATGAACTAAAGATTCTAGATACACTTTTAAGATAAGCCCAGCAGGGAAATGGACGTGGCAGTCCCCAAAAGTAAAGACAAGAAATGAAATAGATTTCATACTCAGTAATAGGCTGGATGTGCTACTCGTATCAAACACTCAAATACTAACCGGCTTTAAGTTCGACACCGATCACAGGGTGGTACGTGCAACCCTGAGACTACATAATAAAGCGAGAAATGGTAAGATTTCAAAGAAGAGGCCGGCTTAAATAGCTAAAGATAATTTTTTGAAAGAATTCTAAAACGCTCTGAAAATTAAACTGAATCAAAGTACTTGTGTACAAGAAATTTACGAAGTTCTACAAGGTCAAACTGTAAACTCCTCAAGAGAAACAGTGAAAAATAATAACTCAGGATTAAGAAAAAGACAGAAACTCTCAACCAAAACAGTAGTAGTAATAAAAGAACAGGATAAAAAGAAATGAACAATGGATTGTTCTTAAATGCTGAAATTCAATACACAGAGTTAAACAAATTAACAAAAATAAATAAATTCGGGAAGACAAAAGGAACTATAAATGTAACATGAGAAGACAAATAATAGAAAATTCCAAATCTATCAAGAAACAAAAAAAGAAATTAATACATATAGAGACTAAATGACGGAAATTAAAAATAGTTTAGGTACAAGAAAAACATGGCGAAGAAGCATACTTTTCACAGCCACTGACTACTATAAACCATCATGTAGAAGCTCGTCCGCACAAATCGCAAAGAAACCGATACCACTTGAGGAGAATGATGTTCCAGCTGTATAAAACAGTGAAATGAAAGGCCATATAAGAAAAAAAAGTAGGGATAACACCAGGAGAAGATGAGATAAATCAAGAATATTTAAAATGGGGAGAAGGTCTCTTATTAGAACAAATAACTGCATCGTTCAATGCTCAATATCCTGAAGACTGATGAAATTTCCGTGGAATGGAAAACTAGCACGATAATATTATTACACAAGAAAGGTTGTGATGAATTGAGTAACTATAGGCCCATCAGTTTGTTATCAAACATATACAAAGTTTTTACTTAGAAACTGAAAATAAATTAGAAAAATGCTCCATGAAAGTCAATCACCAGATCAGGTTTTGATGAAATTGTGCTTACGGACAGAAAATTTAACGTTTACAAAATTTCGTAGGCTACATTTTCCTTTAAATCACTTAATTTGTTAAAATAACAAAAGTTCACAATTTGTCCTGCAACTACAATATTGTAGATAGAGATTTTTTCCTTAATGAAATCTGTTATTCAAAGATAGATCATGTAATAAGAGCGGGTGCAGATTTTCAAAAATATGAGTAATTTTCGCGTGATTTTGGATGAAATATAAACAACTTTTAAACTATTTTCTCAAAAATGGCTCCAAATTGCTTCTTTAAATTTTCTCCTCGTATGTACGAAAAAAATTGTCCTGATCTCATTTTCGGCAAACTGTCTTTACAAAACTTGCAAAAAACTAACAATGCTATAGTACAATAGTGAAGATAGAGATTTTTATCTTAAATGAAATTTATTTTAAAAAGTCGATAATTTTAAAAAGTATATATCTTTTTTTTAACGAGTAGTTTTTAGTTAATTTCTACTTAAAATTAATGCAATGTATAGAAAAATATCTCAAAAACTACTCCAATTAAATAAGAAAAATTCTACGTGTAGTGTAATCGACCCTTAAAAACGGTCCAGGTGTCATTTTTGTTGAGCTCTCGGTATTTTTTTTAAGTTGCAAAAATTAGATGTGCTAGAAAATGTAATTTCTATGACGATCACCAATTTTCATGTAATACAAATATTTACTACCATATTTAAATCACAGGAAATATGGATAAATTGTAATCAACGCAAATTAATCGCAATAATCTGCGTCGTAATAAACAGGGAGGTACAACAAATCTATCCATATTACATGCAGTATTATTTATTTTACAACACATCTCTAGATGATATTGAACAACAAATCTATTCACTTATTTAAATGTCAGGTAAAATCTTTTCTGCTGCATGACCATATTTGTTTAACTAGAGATTATCTCTAGTATCATAAACAAAAATAATATGTTTATAATAACGATAATGCATAAATAAAGAAATAAAACTGCTCAGAGTGGAAGGCTATTGCGTGCCGAGGCATTTCCACGAACGCAAAATTGCGAAGGAGCAACCGGCTGCCGCTCGGATCAGTCATTAGATGCCCCTGCTAACAGAGCTCCGTCACGGACTCGGACTGTGCTTTCAAGGTCAAGCTGCACTCATCGATGTGACTGAGCTGATTTAATGACTCTACATGTTTGCGGTCTTTAAGAGTCAATCTGAAGGAAATATATTGTGAAGACCCTTCAACTCGTTAATAATTCACACTCAAATGCTGGAAGAAAAAGCAGTAAAAACTATAATGTAAATTCTAAAATTTACAATTCATTTTTTAATAATAGCTTGTATTAACAGATGTCTAAAACGCCCGTGTTTATAAATCATTTCTGTTGGCCTCTCTCTCTCGCTCTCTGTCTCGCTCTCTGCCTCGCTCTCTCTGTCTCGCTCTCTCTGCCTCGCTCTCTCTGCCTCGCTCTCTCTGTCTCGCTCTCTGCCTCGCTCTCTCTGCCTCGCTCTCTCTGCCTCGCTCTCTCTGCCTCGCTCTCTCTGCCTCGCTCTCTCTGCCTCTCTCTCTCTCTCTGCCTCTCTCTCTCTCTCTCTCTCTCTCTCTCTGTGTATTTGGTATCGATGATTAATGACTTCATGTTTTTAGTAAATAATCAGTATGATTTACGTAAAGAAAGGTATGGTAGACATTTGTTCCAAAATGTAGATTCACTAAAATTACTTTCTCCTTTTTAGTACCTTTAAATCGTAGGCTCTGTCGACTGTCCTCTGTTCGTCCAGCAACGTAATTTTAGCTACAACAACAAAGAGAAAAGACTTAGCCATCCTTACTCGTAAACACCTGTAGCGTTCCGGAATGCCTGTGTGGAATATCAGATAAGGAAGACGGTACTGACGTCATCAGCAAAAGTGTTTCCTTGGTCACAGTGTGCCACCGCGAAGAAATAAAGGGTCCAATATTGAATTTTCTGCGGCAATTTCGTGCATCGAAATTATTGAACTTCATTAATATACAAACGGAGAAAGGGCTTGGTGTTTTAAAGTCTGACCATCATATCGATCGTTGTTTTCGTCGCTCTTAGAGCGAATGCTGATATAAACCTCTGCTTTTGGAGAGGAACAGTCGTTTAACTCCACTCCAACGGCCTGTTTAATGTACTTTATGAAAATATTTATGAATAGGAAAAACTTAAAACACGGTTTGGTAAACTTGATTTTAAAATTCTGGAATCTACAAATTCGAGGTTTAGTAATATGCATATCCATGAAGTTAGAGAACGAATGAAAAACAAAGGAAATGAGCAAACCCAAAAGAGGCCAGTGTCCTGCTTACTTCATCTTCTTTCTCTATAGCACTACATCCCGTCAATTGGGACTGACATTTCGCGATCACCTTTTCAGCAATGTCAATATCGTTTCACATACTGTGCAACCACTAGTGTCACGAGTAGCAACGAGGTGACCTGATGGCACAGTGTCATCTAGCGTCTACGGAATGTTCTGGATTATTCTGTCGATAAAGTTCCAAACAATTTTTCTGACAACGAACATTTAATCCGAGGCGTCGTTCATTGTTGTAAAATTCTTTAACGTAAGTAGCATGCCATGTGCATGTGACCACCGGCTTTACTACCCTTTCCGAATCAAAACTGAGAACTGGATTTGACCTCGCAACAATGCGAGACCAGTACGCTATTGCACTATCGAATCTAGCAGAAATCTACCACAACATTTCCCTTGATATACCATGATTTGAATTCGATACCTACTCAGAAATGGAAAACGGACATTGTGACCAAACCTCTGGAAGTCAAGAAAAACACTAAGTGGAAGTTGAATTTTATTGAGTGTACTCGTACATCAGAACTAACTACGTCACACGTCTAATGTGTCCGGTGTGCAGCATTGACGTACCCACACGCTAGAATAGGTGATAGTATATTCCGCATCTCCGTGGTGAACACGCGGGAACACGTTGTTGTCAATGCGGCAGGTGTCCGCGTTATGAGCATTGAATACGCGGCATTACAATGTTTTGTAACATCCTCCCGTTTTTACTGCGTAAGGAAAATCTGTTCGACTTTGTTATCGACTATGTAAATCATATTCAACAAATTTAAATACTTATTTGCCTACCTGAAGAAACATTATGATAATGTGAAGCTGTAGGGAAAAATACCTTTTGTTTGCTAGCGCTAACATTTTGATGGACGGCTCGTCCCCTCCACACCGGGTGAGGTGACTTAGGGCTGCAGTGATGTCACTACAGTGCCTCTGTCTGGAAAATCCTGGGTTTCAGTCCAGACTGTGGCCGAATTTTTGACACTAGCTCGATAACTAAAGTTCAGTCACTGTCTGGAGGTGAATTCTAGCGATTGGCTGCTCTGATCGGTAATTTTCCATAGTTTCTCCGATCAATACCAGGCGAATGCCAGAGCAGTACCCTGATAAACGGACCATGGATCGCGCGCTATCTTTCCTTCCCCTTCTTGTCTTTTCTCTCCCCTAATTACACTTGCATGCACTACACTACCGCATTTGCCGGGAGACCGGCCAGGAGCTTAGAGCCTGCCCCGGCTGAGGCGGTGCCCTCTGGTGGGAGATACCTGGTTGATGGAAATCCCATCAGTCGACGGTAGGTCGGCGGCGGATCTCGCCATCCAGTGAGGAAAGATCACTGCCACCTCTCGTGTTAAAACATGCACTACTTATGGGGCTAATAACAGTTGACGCGCCTGGAACCAGAAATCAATCAATCGACCCCGCCACGATCATAGCCTACCACCTAAAAACGTATCCTTCGTCTTTCAAAGCGGTGTCACCACGCGTTCAGAATCCGTGACAGATGAGTACGATCGCCTCACAGGTACGAGCTTGGAGCCGGCGCCTGTTGCGTATACTGAAAACGACACTCTTAGAGATCTGTCCACAGCGGAGTGTGGAGCCGTTCTTCCATGCCGCGATACACAAGCTCCGTTTTGAAGGCCGTTTTCTAGGCGGAACATATTTTACAGAACTTTTAAACTCAACCCGATGCGTCACTTGATTGAATTTTGCTCTTTTGCTGATTAATTGATGGATATACCCGGGCTAGTCACTTATTCCGATTTTTGCAGTGAACGCGTTTTACCACTCGGATATGGCAGTGTTTCTCTCCTACTGGATGATTAGATCCTCCGTCGACCTACACGTTCGGTTGCGGGATATTCCCCCTTCAGGAATCTCCTCCAGCGGGAGACGCTCTAGCTGGGATAAACTCAAAGCTCTGGACTGGTCTTCTGTATTGTGTAATAGTGTAATGTATGTAATATTAATCACGGGTGTAGTTGAAAAGAATAAAACAAAGAAAGATCGCGTGCGGTCTGCAAAACGTTAGGGAACTGCTCCGGCATGCACCTGGTATTGATAGGGGACACCATAGAAAACTCTCAATCAAAGCAACTCGCCGCCAGAATTCTCTTTTAGGCAACAGCAGAATGCGACTTAGCTAGCTAGTGTCGCAAACCTGCCACCGTCGAAATTCGAACACTGACTTTGAGCTTGCTGTCAGTGCTGGCTCAGTGCTACACTCAGCCAGTCTTTTTGACCATATCGTGTTGTATAGTACTGCAGTGTCACGGAGGGTCTCGTGTTGAGAGATTCGAAAAGTCCGCAAGTGAGGTGGTGTGTGTAGGTTGCACCATCCTTTTTTGTTTCCTAACAGTTGGGCATGGACAGAGACAGGCGTGGCCGCGCTCTTCTGCTCTTTTCACGTGCGCGATGGATAATCTTTCGCGGGCTAAAGCGATTTTCCACATTTCAGCTGTACATCTTACATTTTTAGTCCGAGACAGATACTTGGAATGAGGTCTAATTTTGATACTGGTCGTCATAAATTTTCATTCTTTCATTTTGGATTGGTGGCAACGAAGGTAGAATACATCGCAAGAAAACCACTGACGGCGTCATCGCGTGACTCAAACGTCCATCACAAAGGGGTTTGGCACAGCGTACTAGGTATGATTGGACATATTGGCGTCCAGAAGCCCCGTCTGCCCAAAAAGGCCTCACAAACAGGCCTTGAGGATGTCGGGCGCGGAGCAGGGCTGCCTCGTGGCAGCGGCTGAATGGGCTCGAGAGGGAGGGAGGCTGAGCAGATGAGCAGCAGTCGCCGGAGGTGGTCGGTCGCCGCGGGGCTCCGGGGCCATTACGGAGCGCTTCGCGACCCACTTAATGAGGGGGCGCGTGGGCGTGGGCGTCCGCCCGCTGCTGCTGCTGCTCCTCCTCCTCCTCCTCCTCCTCCTCCTCGGCCGCGGCGGGAGAGAAAGGAGAAGAGGGCCTTGACCTTGAGAGGAGCCTCGCGCGGCGCGGCGCGGAGCGTCTCCTCCTCGCGTCGTTACGCAAGCCCGCGTCGTTTGCTCGTTTCCGCCCCGGGGGGCGGCCTGCGAAGCGGCCGCGGTCGCGGACGTCCCTTGTGCCGCCCGGCCGGCGCCGCGGCCGCTGCGTCCGCGTTCACCTTCACCCCTCCCGGCCCCGCCCCCGCGCCTGCTGCCCCGCGCTTCAACTCACAACAGTGCTTGCTCCTCCTCCCTTGCCGCTTTCCTACACCGCTCCTTCCGCATATGGTCGGCTCTCCACCCACCTCTGCGCCCACCCCTTTCCCCGGCGGCTCTCCCCCCATGCTCCTCCTCCCCGGGTCTTACCTTACCTTTCCCCCGCTTCTTTCCTTCCCCCTGATCCTCGCTCCTCTTCCCGTTCCCGCCTCTGCCCTCGGCTCTTTCACTTTCGTCCGCGCCTCTTCAGCCGCCTTCAGCCTTCGTGTGTGTGTCGTGCCTCTCACCTCCACCCTCACTCAACCTCCACTCCCGCTTATACCTCCTCTGCATATGGGTCCGCCACCCCTCCCGTGCTTCCACTCCAGGTCTGCCTGCGCCTCAGCCCGTGCTTCCTCCCCGCTCCCGCCTTCATCCTCTTTTCTTCCTTCGCCTCCTCCCCCGCCTCCCCCCTCTCAAGCTCTGTACCCGCCTCCTACGTCCCTACTCGTCATCATCCCCTTGCACCGTCCCCAAATCGGGCCGCTCCGCTCCGGTGGCGCCCCTGTCGCCGCCCCCGCTAAGTGCCGGAACGCGGCACTTGGTCCCATGGGCGGCGCGCGAGCCCCTGGCCGCTCCCGCTCCGCCCCCTGGCGCAACAGAAGAGGGATGGCCATGCCGTGTTCGTATATCGATATATCGAGAAGTCGATATATCGAAAACTCAGTACTTTTGAATTTTCGATAGATGAAATTTCTGATATGTCTGTAGCTCGATTAATTTAAATCAGTCGCGGCTCGTGGTTTCCTAATTGGGGATGACTGCAAATGCATTTCATTACATTGCATTGCATTGCATATATCTCTATGCATAATTTCTTCCGATACAGACAGATAAGGGAATCGCTCTCCTACCGCATATTGAGAGTACTAGTTGGTGCTCCATGCTACTCGCTGAGCTGCATAATAATGCTATCTGCTGAGCATGCCGTTCTTCAGACCGTACGCCCTACCCTTCAAGGCTACCTGGTCTCAGCTTTCGTACACCGGTAAGCATGTTCAGTGACGTCACGCCTCGTCATTTTACATGGACCTTATGGCTTCATGAAGTGGGAGCCTAACACCTTTTTCTCCTCCCTGCCAACAACTTGAAATGCGTTACGAACAGCCGTAATCGAACTGGCAGAGAAAAATATTGAAATGATTGTTACATAATAACTCAAACATCTATTATGAATAAGTACATAAATCTATAAATGTATTTTCAAATATCTTTAGGGGGCGATTTCTATAGAAGAGACTCCGCCATACAGCCTTTAATGACGAGGCGCGCCTGATCTAAAATATCACTTATCTGTTACATCGGTTGATATTTCCAGATTTACAGAAGAACTGGTTGAAGATTATGTTCATATGAAATCATAAAAGTAAATAGCAACTTGAACTGACTGAACTCACTGACACTGTAACTGCCTTGACTGAGTCAGCAAACTTTTGGGATGGAAAATATTGAGATGGGGCACCAAACAAAATAAATAAACTCCTTATTTATAGTGTAAAAAAGAAGTTAATAATTACTCTGGAACTAAGCAGTTAATTATTTAGACAAGTTGTCGAAATGAAATGTTCATTACGCTGGCAACTACGGTGTACACCACATGTTATATGTAACAGTAAGTTTCACTGAGAGGAACTTATAAGATCACCAATCTTCTTTTGGCGTAAGGAACTGAATTTGCTTGATGATGCTATTGCTAGGCTACGTTGCCATTTTATCACATCGCACGTTACTTTGCATTGTGTCTTGTAATCCTGTAGATGTATTTGTATACGCACGGTATATTTTTTCGGATAATCTGAAGAGACCACACCCCCAATTAGTTCGGAATAGCGGTGATCTCCAGTACATTTTTTTGGGCGACATCCGGTCTCTCTATTTGGACACCTTCCGGTTAGAGTCGCTGCAGTCCTGATACTTTGCTAATCTGAGAGAGCCTATGCGAATGAACTTCTGCCTTAGTTTGTCCATTAGTTCAAAATGCCGAGGCGATTCTCTTGACTGCAGCAGTATAATATGGAAACCGACACGGTATTCCCAGAGAGCACGGGACTTCATATTATGAATACATATTGTGACTGCATACTGTGAATGTAACTGCATATTGTCTACTGTTGCGGCTGTTAGAGTTCTGCCAGTGATCTACACATTGGCTGCGTCACACTGGCTTAGTTGCTGGCGGAAAGTATTTCGGCATTTCGTAGCCATACTGCAATGCTGGTGCTAGTTTTTCGCATGTGCAGAAAAATTAAAACAAAATTTTAAAAAAGTTTTTAAACCTCTTACATTAAAATTTGAATGTTAAATAATACCTCATAACGAGGCTCATCTGTATTTTCACTACCCGACGGAAACTCCACGAGGTGCAAAAGCATTACTTTTCGTTGTGATGTCCATGTGAAACTTGGACTTTATTAATTACTTTATGAATTAATAGAGGGAAATATGACCAAATACCTGACAACCGTGGAAGACGGGTGGTTGATTCGAACAGCTTATATCTTTTTCGAGCAATTTTGAACCTTAACAACAGCAAGTTAAAAATATTGGAACATTACAACAATCACTTCGTTACTATTTCTGGGCGACTTCTATCTCGAAACTGTTTCCAGAAAAACGTTTCAGAATATAACAAAATGTTATTAAAATTTCTATGTGTTCTCATAAACTATTCATAGCTACCTCTCCCTTTATTACGAGTAAACGGTGACTTACCATAATAAATATTTATTATTTATTTATTCAATAGGTAATTATTACACACAATTTGGCTTACTTGATTCTATGTGGCTAGGCCGAAGGCCTTTAAGCCATTACAATACCTACATCCCATAATAAATATGCTTCAGATATATCTCAGAATTATTCATTAGATCCGTGTAGGACTCTCAATCGTTCTTACTGTTATTCTCTTGAATCACCTCACATCGCCTTGTTGCTAGACGTCGTGTCACAAATGACATGACAATGACTCTGTTATTGCGTGTTGAGGAATTACGATGCAAAATGAATGGGATAAGTTCGAACATTCATACCGATGTTGCAAGATCACATTTGCAATAAGTAAACAACTATACGCCGTATCTCTTGCTTGGGTTTGCAAAACCCGTGTTGTTTTCTGCTTTTTTCTCCCACCCCGTTGAAAAAAATCCCTATGCCCAATAATTCAGAAGTATTAGAGAAAAATATAGTTCGTTAAGTCAAAAGTGTTCGTGTTTCTTGGAAGCGCAGACAGCAAAGCTTATCATCAAATATCCTCTGGTCGAGCTGAAGCAAGAACGTGGGAATTCAGATCTTTTGCGCATCTCTGCCACCGTCGTTTGTTTGTGTTCTCTGGTCTAGGTCAGCAGTAATAATAGTACTGATCGTCATGCTTCATCAGCGGTGGCGTGTAAAAAAAAAAAAAAATGAAACCTGGGACTGAAATTCCGACTACTACTCTCGCATTGCTGTAACACATTTTATAGCCTTTTTACATTGGAGTTGACAGATTTCACTTTCCTCGTTAAATACTTGCATAACGCAAACTTGGCGAGCTTCTCTGACGTATTCTACATGATTTATATATTTTGCCCTTACCCTCTGTTGAACCCCTAAGTATGATGCATCATAACCATCCATTGATTATTTCATGTTTCCGGGTACGTCATCTGCTATGGTCATTAGTCACTTTTTTATCACGGGAGGTGGTAAGATTAGTCCTTTTTTTATCACGGGAGGTGGCAGCAGTTCTTCCCCCTGGATGATGAGCCCCATTGCCGACCTATAGGTCCGTTTGCAGGTTTTCCCCATCCAGGTATCTCCCACCAGATGGGTACCACCCTAGACGGGGAAGCTCTAAGCTCGCTAAATGTGTAGGATTGTAGTGCATATGAGTATGTGTCTAAGTTAGGGGCGAGGATAGGACAAGGAAGAGGAAGGAAAGATCGCGCGCGGTTAGTGGTCCGTTTATTAGATATTGTACTATGTATTTTATATATTTTAATGTTATTTATTGTATTATATTATTGTAGTATAGTATAATGAATGCGAAGGATTTGCCACCGGTCTTATGGCTCAAACAAATTAAATACATTACCTATATATTTAAAATATAAGATTTTGGAGGTTCACTTCAAGGATACCTATTGGCAATCTTACTATCCCTCTGGAATCGTCATTGGCCCAGTGTAAAAAATCGCAACACACATTTCAGTTCTTAGGCGCCTATGAATACTGAATAAGAAATATTTACACGTTTCTACTAGGAAAACATGTCAATTTCAATTGTACGTTTGTGTAAGTGCATTAAGTAATGATCTTAAAAGGCGCAATTAACTAGAAATCTGTTCTTGAGTAAGAATGCTCTTCAACACAAAGATTATTCTCCCTTAGTTACAGTTTGTATTATCATGTCGTTCTGGCTTCCGTCTCCAAGCATTAGTAGTATGGGAAGAATATTAAATTCAAGGCGTTTACGTAGATCTCTAATACCTTTCGCAAGAGTTGTAAGTTCAAGTAGAATTACTCGATGTTACGTCAATACCAATATCTAATGTACGCAATTGCACAAGGAGACGAGTTAACAGACATTCTCTCTTTAGTCAGGTTTACTTCAGGGGAATGTATCTCTTTGTTTGTAAATTTTGTTTTTTGTTTGTTTTCTTTCTTTAGATAAAAGCACTATTATCGAAACGGTGTCATTTTAAAAACCTTTGTTATAAACGAAATATCAAAATATTTGTGACATTTCAACTCCGCATCCATGTCTCTTCGAGTGGCCAAGGATATCCCCAAGTTTCTGGAATAAACTATTTTTTAGTGTATGCAACCTTCGTAATCTACTTCCTGATTAGCTTTGCCATGCTATTTCAGTAACTCTGTACAAAGTCTTGCTGCGCATTCGAGTTCAGTGAACCATTTTAGGAAATATGAGATTACTGTTTTCCCTGCAGCTGCCGTTGTGGCCAACCCAACCCAGCACAACATAACTACCCAACCTCAGCACCAGCTCCAGTCTCGTTGCAGCCCAGATGGACTGGATAGCCTCCTCAGTAACAGACGCGCCTCTCGTCACCATCGTTGTAGGCACTCGCCGCTCCCCGCTCCTTCCCTACGCTACACACCGCCCTGACAATCACTCGCACCCGTTTGGCTTCCGCCGACATCGTTGACCCCTCCCGCGTGCTACGTCTCCGCCCATTCACTACCTTGCATGGCCATCCAACCCCACCCACTTCCGTCAATCACCTCCCGCCGCCTTCAGTCGTAGGCTCTTGCCGACGCGTTCGCCATCACTCTACTCGCCGCGGTACTCATCACCCTACTCGTTACTCTAGCCGTCGCCATTGCTCCCTCACCCTCACCCTACTCGTTACCTGGGTCGTCATCCTAGTCGTGGCGTAGTCGTCGCCCTAGTCGTCGCCCTAGACATCGCCCTAGCCGTCGCCCTAGCCGTCGCCCTACCGCACCACCTTCCCACCACAAAAGCCGCCGCAGTCTCGACGCTCCGCAGCCCCTGCCTGCCCCGTTGTTCACCGGGGCCCACCCTTCGCCGTTTAAATACGTGTTCGTACAGCGAGGCCGGCGGCGGCAGCGGCAGAGCGAGCATTGCTCTCGGCGAGCGCCCGGCCGCGGCCGCGGCCGCGGCCTCCGCCTGCCCCTCCCGCCCCCGCCCCTGGCCCCGGCCTCCCCGCCCCTCGGCTCTTGGCGCCGCGCCAGCGCCCGCAGCACCAGGGCCGCGGAGAACGCGGATTACGCGCGGCGCCGCCCCAGACGCCCGTCTCGCTCCCCACGTCCTCCGCGCCCGCTCCCCTCGCACGCCTCGGACGCCTCGGACGCCCCCGCGGAAGCGCACGCGACGACTCGGCGGCGGAAGAAGCGGACGGGGGAGTAGAGGTGGAGCAGGCGGTGGAGGTGGAGGAGTCGGTGGAGGTGGAAGAGTCGGTGGAGGTGGAAGAGTCGGTGGAGGTGGAAGAGTCGGCGGAGGTGGAAGAGTCGGCGGAGGTGGAGGAGTCGGCGGAGGTGGAGGAGTCGGCGGAGGTGGAGGAGTCGGCGGAGGTGGAGGAGTCGGCGGAGGTGGAGGAGTCGGCGGGGGTGGAGGAGTCGGCGGAGGTGGAGGAGTCGGCGGAGGTGGAGGAGTCGGCGGAGGTGGAGGAGTCGGCGGAGGTGGAGGAGTCGGCGGAGGTGGAGGAGTCGGCGGAGGTGGAGGAGTCGGCGGAGGTGGAGGAGTCGGCGGAGGTGGAGGAGTCGGCGGAGGTGGAGGAGTCGGCGGAGGTGGAGGAGTCGGCGGAGGTGGAGGAGTCGGCGGAGGTGGAGGAGTCGGCGGAGGTGGAGGAGTCGGCGGAGGTGGAGGAGATTGAAGAAGGGGAGAAACAGTTGGAAGGCAGAAGTAGAGATACAGGCGATGGTAGTCATGAAGGTGGGTGTATATTAGATAAAGTTGCCAGTAGATGTTGAGATATATTAGACAGAGTTGAAGGTAGAGGTTGAAATGTATTAGATGGAAGTGGAGATATTTTAGACTGAGGTAGATATAATGATGGAGAGATATTAGTCGGATTGGAAGGGTGCGGCAAGGCATAGACGACCGTGGAGACAGTCGCCCATAGCCACCACATCTTCCCTGCCACAACATCGCTGCTTAAATTTTTTCGTACCAATGCCCATGTCATGAATGTCGGAGAGAAAAAATGAAATGTGCAGTCGACAGTGTGTGCATAAGCGTTCTCGGGATGTGGACAGGAATTATCTTACGGTTATCTTTGTACTAGTCGCTCCGTCACTTAATGGTGAATGAATTTGAACTATTTGTTGTCATGTTTTACGCTTAATGCTTTTTGGTGCACGTAATGACCTCTTTTTCTTCCTGATTGCAGGTGGGTACCGGTGCAAAACCTCTCCGAGAGGTGCATCGTTGCGGCAACTGAAGGGTGAGTCAGGGTAGCAGTGTTATGCCTTCATGCTCATATCTCGAGAGTTTTGTTCTGTTATTCAGTGACGAGGAAAAAAAATGAAGTATTTCTAAATGAGTTATTGAGATTTGGATAGACGATTGAATGTTTCTGACGGAAGCATGTAATTATACGTTGAATCAAAACAAACCTACAGGATGTCAAAAATATATTATAAAAAGCCAATTGGAAGATTGTCGTCATTTAGCAAAGAATTGTCAGAGTGACCATCAAACGATTCTGTGAAATAAACTTTAGACACAGGAGTGAAGATGGTCATAGATACACATTTTTGTATTAGTTTTATCTTTAAAGTTTTAAATATTGTAATTTTTTTCGAAAATTATATTGTTACAGCTTTTATAGTATGGGGGGTTCATTTTTCTTCTTTGTTTTCGTTTATATTTTTTATTGATTTCAATGTTTTGTAATATTAATAGGTTTTTATTAAGCTTAGAATCTGGAACAGATGTTGAATAGTAATTGTATTATTAACAATTTTGTTAAACATATCCCCAGAGATTTTTCTATCAATGTTCAATTTATGCATGAAGCAACGCAGAGCCTGTTCTGTGTAGTGCTGTTCTTTAAAACCAGCTTTAATCTCTCCACAAATATTACGTAATACTTTTAGTTGTAAATAATACCCATGTATTGGAACATGCTGCTTGTACCTAGGTATTTTACACTTCATCAAAAGCAGCAATCCATCCACTAATTATCGAAATTGGTCCCACGTAAAATCTCTATGTGGAATAGGGGCGAGGTGGTACGCTTGTGTCGCTAGCGAACACAGCGTTTGTCAGTTGCTCATCGAAGGCACAGAGATAGAAAAATCAGAATGTTTTTAACGTATTTGTGACCGCTGTGAAGTATTATGTGCATAATTCTCGATATGCGCTCCTAGCGTTTAATATACTTAATGCTTTTCACGCCGGGGTCTATTTTTATAGATGCTAAAAGCGACCACAAACTGCCGCCCTCACCCCCGCTTCCTCGAAGCGCAGTCATAAATCTGAGGACGGCATAAAGTTCTTCCCGTCGACCAGGCGCCGCGCTAGGCGCTGGGGTCGCCTCGCCTCGCCTCGCCTCATGCAGCCTCATGCATATTTCGGGAGAGAGAAAGATCATCATCAGCACATCAAAGGCTTCAGGAACTTTTCACGCAATGGGATTTCGGGGCTGCAGTTCGTAAGCAGTAAAGAGTTGTTGAATGCTTCTGAGAAATTATATGGCTGTTTTTTTATTGTTGAGTATAGGGTGGTCGTTATTTTAGGAAAGTTGTAATATTTTCCATCTCCCCTCTCTTTACACAATAAAATGAGAAAAAAATGCTGGATACAAATTTCTACTGAGATACATCTAAATTATGTGGTGTCATCAAACACTTGAAGTATTTCAGAATATTTTTAGGATTTCCGAGTATTTGAAATTCAGGATTTAGGATAGTTTAGATTATGTTTTTCTCTGAAATAAATACCGAAGGTATTTAAAAGGTAATCAATTTAAAAGGTAATCAAGTATTTGGATATAAAAAGAGATACCTTGAACTACAATTGAAAATATTTTACGCCTAAATAATATTTGAATTAAATTTTGTCATGATAATTAGGGGTTTATGGCGTTGATAAGCAAATCACCAATAGCAATTAGCCAACTACGTCTTGCAACGCTGATAAATTTTTATTTAAAAAAGTTTTATTTATGCCTGGAAAAAATATCAAGTAGTCCTAGGTGATCTTTCTTAATCCTCAAGTACATGTGTTATTTGATATATGTATATCTATCTATTTAACTATGTGTGTGTGTGTTTATCAATGGTGATTCAGGATAAATGTTGCAAAATTATAGGGCATGTGGGAGATTCGAAGATGATCACTTTTTGCCAATCACGTCTGCTTGAAAATCTAATGTAATGAAGTTACACATGTGCCATTTTTTACGTCAATCGTGATTGATAGTATCAAGCGATACGGCTTGGCAGATACTTGAACTGTCAAGGGTGGACCTGCCCACTAGTAATGATTATATCGCAATTTTTCTTCAATATTACGCTTCTAGGTCAGAACGAGCATCATCGTTACCGCAAATGTATCAATCCTAATGACCGTTAAATCCAAAAACCTTTGAGATCTATTCCTCTCTTTAACAAATTCCGTGGCGGTAGCAGATATCTTGTGGTAATCCATGGTATTGGAATGAAATAATCTCCACAAAAGTTTTTTAATAGTTTTATTAACAAGTTTCCATAGTTAACTTTCGGGAATGAATTTTTTTCATTAAGCATGAACTTTACAAATGGTACTCTATAAGAGATTCTTTCCTATTACCTTTTTATTTCTCACACCCGTCTTTCTCTATTATGCTCCCCCCTTGATTTTCTTCTTCTTGACAGAAAAATAAGGAATATCAAATTTAATGAAAATTGACTAAAAATGACTAAATTAAAAAACAAGTTAGACAAACTTAAAAGTAAACAACTAGACAGTAAAAACGTATCTTCACAGACCCCTGATTCGAACTCCAGTAATCAAACCTTATACCCCAGAATTATGAACTTATCTGATGTTAATTTCAATAATGATGAAATTAAGTTGTTATCCTATGGCTTAAAGTTTGCACCTAAACATCACCCTTCTACCAAAGAATTAACTAATCTAGCTGTGAGCACTGAAGAAGCCCTAAACATTATTAAAGATAATATTAATTCCAATTCTATCATGATCAATTGTTCTAAAATCCTATCTGATGAAGTTAATAGACCTCCACCACCATCTCCCCCTTTACTTATAAAATCTACCCATAAATTAATTGGAAAAGTGAAACTCAACAACTTACTCATTACCAAAGCTGATAAAGGCAATTCTATTGTCATTACACACAGAAATGACTACATTGATAAATTGCAAAGATTTTTAGATGAAAATGAATTTAGTTGCCTTGACAAAGACCCTTCTCCATCTTTTCACCAAAAGGTTAGGAACACCATATTAACCAATTCACTTATCCCACAGTATAAAAAGAAATCCCTTCAGGTCATGAATCCCCAATGTCCTAGGTTGTATGGCCTTATTAAACTTCATAAAGAAAATCTTCCTATTAGACCTGTGGTTAGTTTTTTCAATTCTAGCATTTCACCTCTTTTTAAATTTATTATCCCTCTTTTTAATTCTACCACCCATTTTAACTCTAGATTTAAATTGAATAATTCTTTAGATCTCATTAATAAAATTAAAGATATTGATGTTCCCCCCAATGCAAAATTAGTTTCCTTTGATGTGAAAAATTTATTTACTAGCATTCCCCCTAATGAAGTGCAAGACATTTATATTTACCATATAATGAAATCAAATCTATCACACTTAGAAAAAATAGACTTTATCAAACTACTAGATGTATGTATAACACATAATTTTTTCACTTTCAACAACAAGTTCTATTCTCAAACAGACGGATTAGCCATGGGCTCCAACGGTTCCCCTCTTTTCGATGAACTGTTTATGGATAACTTTGAGAAAAACATATTTAGTAGCTCGAATCCTCTCCTCAAAAACATTATTTATTTTTACAGGTACGTTGATGACATTATTTGTCTTTGGTCAGGAACTTCTAGGCAATTGAGCCAGTTCTTTGATTTTCTCAATTCTTTTCACCCCAAAATAAAATTCTCAATGGAAATTGAACAGAACCATTCTCTGAATTTCCTTGATTTAACAATCACTATAATAAACTCAAGACACAATTTTAAAATATTCAGAAAACCTACCCATACTGATATAGTCATACCTTCCCATTCTAATCATATTCACAATCATAAATTTGCTGTTTTCCACTCCTGGATCAACAGACTATTCCAGGTTCCCATGACTGATATAGATTTTAGTAATGAAGTCAATACCATTCTAACCATTGCCTTAAATAATGGATATGATCCCCTGACAATCAACAAACTTATCCACCAAAAAAGTGTTAAAATTATTTTAAATAAGGTTTTTCCTCAACATGGCTCTATAGAACCAAAGAAATTTATTTGCATTCCCTATATAGGTCCTGTATCCAAACGTATAGGACAATGTTTCACTAAATACAATATCTCAGTAGCCTACAAAACCCTAAACTCCCTCCAATCTTTGTTTCCTAGTTCCAAATCACCTATCCCCTCCATTGAAAGAAGTGGTATTTATCAATTAACTTGTAATAACTGTAATTCAGCATATGTAGGCCAAACAGGCAGAAAATTTTCAGTTAGAATTAATGAACATTTTAGATGTTGGAAACAAAATTTAGACACTTCTACCTTTGCCAATCATTTGATACAATTTAACCATTCTTTTGACCCCAATTATAATTTTAAAATTCTTCACCTAGTCAACAAAGGCACAAAAATGAACATTTTAGAGAACTTGGAAATTCTTAAACTTTTCAAAAACACTAATTTTTCTGTCTTGAATGAACATTCCTTGATTAAAAGCAGTCCCATTCTAAATATTTTATTAACCATCCCCTAATCATTCTTTTGAGTAGTCCTTTTTTTGACTACCCTTCCTTCTCTTCTTCCCCCACTCCCTTTCCCTTCATTTTTAGGCTTCCTCTTCTCCCATTCGTAAAGATGGCTGCCATCATTCTGTTACCACCTTGTTATTTTGACCATTTGTGAACGTTCGTGGGAGATCCAAGTTGCTTGAGCAGTAAGTTATTTTCTTTCTTTTTGTATTTATATATGATATTATTTATTATGTATTTCATATATGATATTATTTATTTTTCCACTATATTCACTGTACTTCCCCCCCCCCCCCGTTTTGTGTTCAACTTATGTTTGTTTCATTTCTCCATTTTGCTAGAGATCCACTGAGGATGGGAAAAATTCATTCCCGAAAGTTAACTATGGAAAATTGTAAATAAAACTATTAAAAAACTTTTGTGGAGATTATTTCATTCCAATACCTCTCTTTAACTGTACAAATGAATAAAAATGACAAATAGCATACAACTATTGAAACAATTCGAACATTTTCACTCCCATATAATAGAAAACTATTTGCATCTGCCAACAACAACCAAGTTTGATTTTGTAATTTTGGTAACGAAATAACTTACTTGTCCCCTCAGGTCGTCTTCACTTGTCTCAGCATCGTTGTTCCTGTTGCTTTCTGTTAGTAATTTGCCCTCTTCCTCGGCTATGGGAGGTAGCCCGAAGGGCCATCTCTGTCAGCCACAGATTTTCTGCCCAGGCATTAGTCCTGACGAGGTATCCTGTGTGTCCGTCTCAGATACATATAGCCGGTTTGTAAGGCTATATCCTACGTCTGGTCACGAAGAGGTGGTTTCATGAACGCTACGCGATGCTGGAGATTTTTATTTGGTTACGGCTCTAGAAAAAGGAGCAGGCTCGGTTTCGTTCTCACTATTAACAGTTTCGGTTCGGTGTGGGTGTGATGTCTTGATAGACACTTACCGCAACGTGGCACACTTCTCATTGCGCCATGGTGTGAATGACGGCCGGCAATCGTCGGTCAGCAGCCTTGCAAATTGGCTTTCCTGCTCCGTGTGAATAGAAGAGACATGTCGAACTGTAGTCCTGATTTTAAAAAAAGCAGACAAAATTATATATCTTCAATAAAACGAAAGTCGCAATTGTCGTTCGAATCCCTGCAATTTCTAAGTTTGTGTGCCTACGCAAACAGGTTTTAGACATCAACTAAGAAGCTGAGTCGAAGCCAAGCACTGGCTGAATGAAGATTCCATAGGCTGGCTGAAATGATAAGTCGTGGGCATGTTTTTCTTCCAGGCCGATTTCGAAGCATTACTTTAAATGGTGAGTTGGCTGCAGACCAAGCATGATCATTTTTTCCGCGCTGCCTTAATCCAAAACCCGGCATTATACCTTTATTGGAAATCACATATTCCACCGAAGCTTGAAATAATTAATAAATAACAATTAAGAAAGTGTAATAAAATTGGTATTGTCAGGAAAAGAGTTAAGTGCTCTATGTTGTTCCCCTAACCTATTTAATTCATTACTAAAAGTATATGAAGTACAAATGAAAAACAACCTGGGACTTTTGGCTAAAATGTCTGGTCATCCATTATCGACATGTTTCTATCACGAAAAAAAATAAACACGTATAACACTAATTTTACGACTGTTTAAAAACAAATATTCTTAATTTTTGCGCTTGTTCGAAATTTCGCCTTAAATTATATATATATATATATATATATATATATATATATATATATATATATATATATATATATATATATATATATACACTCTTGACGAAAATACACGTTCATTTTTGGAAACTACCACAATTCAAAAAATTTCATCTCTTGGGAAAATGTCTCGAAAATAAATTTAGTTATCACAATTCATATAACATATCGCAATACATATGACGTTTGACATACATTCAGATATCACGTAATATCTATTTTATGACTTGTGCAAAGATGTAGCACTTGTACAACATTGTAAACATGATGTGCACCTTATCCATTTTACTGTCTCAAGTTTCTACATTTTGGAGATCGCTTCTTCACAATAAAGCAGTTTAAATTTGAAGAATCATAAACGCAATCAGCATTGCTGTTATTCACAGCACTGTCCAAAGGCGTGATGATTTGAAGTAGAAACAACTGACTCTGTTTTCAATGTTGAAAAAAACAATCAATACATTTCATCTCTCAGAGATATCCAAACAGTACATCGAAATCGCAAATTATTATTTCTTATTATATTTCAGTGTTTTTAATTCAGTCATGAATACGTAATTAGGGCTCACCAAAACGATGAAATGCAGCACTCTGTGGTTTATGTAATTAAAATTTCGGGAAGAATAAGTCATAATTAGTTGAACTTTAAACAAACGTTTTTAATGTGAATGCTTTAAATAACAATAAGAAAAATGGGGAATAATATTAAAAAAATGTCTTGCATATCGCAATCACAATTTCTCACTTTTGAAAAATAAATCTCCTTTCGTTCGAACATAGTCCTCTGTAACTTCTTTCCGGCTCCTGAGGCAAACACTCGGCGATTTTTGCAAATAAAAATTCGGGAAGAAAAAGTTAACATCAAAGACACAATTTCAAAGTAAACTTTGTAACTAACAGTAAGTAAATGGAATAATATTATTAAAAATATCATTTTTTAATATTACAATCACAATTTCTGACTTTCGAAACTAAATCGTTCTCTCGTATATCAGAAAGTCCTCGGAACTTCTTTCCGGCTTCTAATGTAAACACTCTTGTTTCAAGAGCTCAACTGAAGTGTAAACAACAGGTTCGCGTAACAGTTGGCCAATCTTAGTACCTTTAGTGCCTTAAAAGCGGAGATCGGTCATGAGACGGAATTAGCGGCGGGGGATTTTGTTGAAGAACGTTGCTCTATAATTTGAAAGTCATGAAAAAGACACAAAATACAATTCCGTAATGTAAGGAACCATTGCTTTTATACGTTGATTTCAAAATTAAAAAAAAATTAAAAATTAATCATGAGGTAATTTCTGTCTTTTATTTTCCTATTTGGGGTTTATTATCAAATAATCAGGATGGATCATTGGAGTAAACATATGGATGTGTTGTGCGCCATATATTTGCTTTTTGTTAATATACAATCATGATCCACAAGTTACGGAGGTATCCTACACACGTAGCAGGTGCCACAAGACGGTGCAAGTTGGCATCAACCCGTTTGTCAGTTCACTTCTGCGTCACTGGCCGTGAATGGAAAACTACCGATAAGAGTAGCCGCCCGTTTCAAGATTCCTTCAACCTCGCGGTTGAATTCATCCTAACTATGTAAATAGCGTGGAAAATTCGCACCGTCTGGGCTCATACCCTAGGACGTCCCTGTCCGTCCGCTTTGGGTCTTGGGAAGCAGGAGGCGCAGGAGGCGGCGCTGAGCAGTCGGGGTCGCTGACACGCCCTCTCCAGGGGGCTGGAACTCCGCGCGGAGGGCGCAAAGGAGAGGATCTCGCCCGCCCTCGACCTAATTAACAAACACTCGGGGCCACGCACGGGCGCGGGCTGAGGAACACTGGGCACGGCTGCTCGTGGTGGAGGGAGACGAGAAGGCGGAAAACCTGGTGGAGGTGGCTAAGCAAACGGAAGGGGACATGCAGGGGGTGTTAGAGAAGCGGGCAGAGGTGGAGAAGCTGGCGGAGGCGGAGAAGCTGGCGGAGGCGGAGGTGCTGGCGGAGGCGGAGAAGCGGGCAGAGGCGGAGAAGCGGGCGGAGGCGGAGAAGCGGGCGGAGGCGGAGGAGCTGGCGGAGGCGGAGAAGCTGACGGAGGCGGAGAAGCTGGGGGAGGCGGAGAAGCTGGGGGAGGCGGAGAAGCTGGGGGAGGCGGAGAAGCTGGGGGAGGCGGAGAAGCTGGCGGAGGCGCAGAAGCTGGCGGAGGCGGAGAAGCGGGCGGAGGCGGAGAAGCGGGCGGAGGCGGAGAAGCGGGCGGAGGCGGAGAAGCGGGCGGAGGCGGAGAAGCGGGCGGAGGCGGAGAAGCGGGCGGAGGCGGAGAAGCGGGCGGAGGCGGAGAAGCGGGCGGAGGCGGAGAAGCGGGCGGAGGCGGAGAAGCGGGAAGGGACCGAGAAGCGGGAAGGGACCGAGAAGCGGGAAGGGACCGAGAAGCGGGAAGGGACCGAGAAGCGGGAAGGGACCGAGAAGCGGGAAGGGACCGAGAAGCAGGGTGAGGCGGAGAAGCTGGCGGAGTAGGTAGAGGACGAGAGACGGGTGGACGATGGCGGCGAGTTGTTGCGGTGAGTTGACCTGCAAATTAGCCGCTCAAGACCGCGTGCCTCGATCAACATAGGGCCGCTGTTGGTTCCCTGCGCATCACTCGGGTGCCTGGGCCCACTCCTGCATCTCTCCCGCCCTTCGCCCCAACTCCCTGACGTGTTTGCCCCTTGCCGCTCGCGTGCTCATCCTTTCCGCAACCGCCCCCCCCCCCCTTCATTCACGGCTAGGCCCGTGGAGAGGGGGGTATTAGCATCGTTCCGAAGACCACCAACGATGTTCCGCGCGGCCCGTAATTGGTATTATAGTTTTGAACTTTGATTCATTTCATATACCGTTTATCCTACCCTAGTTTTTGAAATTTGAAATGAATAAATTTTAAAAATTAAGACAGACGAAAGTCATTATGTCACGTTCTGAGAACCGCGAATTTGAAAATGCGAATTGAGAGCCGTGGTGAGGGTCGAAGGATATGGTTTATCTAAATACGTCTATTTGAGGTCGAATTGAGTTACTCGAGGTTCTTTGAATGTACCATAATTTCTGATATTTTAGCAGCGATATAAAAGTAAAACTAAACTTTGAAGGAAAGAGCAGAAGCTGGTTGGCATAAAACAAATATTATTTTGCAAATTACTGGTTTATTCATAATTAGGATCGCAATCACAATTTAACAAAGAACAATTGTAATATTATACATTTTCACTTCTCATTTTTAGAACACGTGATGATGGCTACAAAAATGCGGGCGTCAAGTTGTTTCTGTCAATTCTAACCTTTTAACTTGTATTTTAACCTATTATGCTTATTTTACACACTTACACTGCTTTTGAAATTTGGGAAGAAATTCAACATTCCATATCTTGAATTACCTAATATAGGAACAGTACAAGCTGTTTACATAATCTAACAATTTTGCATTAATTGTGACGAGTAGAAATTAAGGATCATGTGTATAAAAAATCTTTACCAGAATTACATCTAAAACTGGTCGCATAGCAACAATCACAAACACAGTCTTGGGTAAGAAAATTTTATTGAACAAAATCTTACCAAAAGAAAACAATCTTTTACGTGGATAGCGATTTGTACTTGATCCTTGTAATAAGACCATCCTAGTTCCTTAGAAAATTCAACAATGTTATTAAAATTGATTGTAAAAATACTTATATACACATGTATGTATAATTGTTTATGAGCTCACACACATTTGTATGCGGTTTCGTGACGGTGGATTAATGGTTAACGTTTCGGACTATAGAGTTATATAAAGTTCGGAGGATATTTATATTCATCGTTTCTGTCGGGTTTGAACCTGCGAAAAAATGGTGCTACTCAAAGACATTTCCGTTTCTAACTTCGATCTTACAGCTTTGCTATCGGGGCCTAGTCTCCGGACGAGAGTATTTTTGGCAAATATCTAAAGCCGAATATGCTTTAGTGTTTAGTACGTTAACCCTCCCCCCAAAAAAGACAGTACACAAACTCACGTTATTAATAAATTAGAATGAATAAAATTGAACAGACACTAATCGACTGTTGGCTCTCCTTTTTCGCATTCGTGCTTCCTGTTCATCTAGGTTTCCGTTGCATACGCCCCTCCGCAAACCCTCCCCACCTGCTATCTGGTCGAAGGATGACGACAGTATCTCTTTGGCGAACGTAGCGGCTCGTTAGTGACAGCCAGATAACGGGCGACAGGTGACACACGACAGGCGAACGGCGCTTGCATGCAACCCAATCCCCAACGTTGGTAGTTGTCGCTGAAAAATCTGTAGGTTTCGTGGATATCTTACACGCTCGCTTTTAATACAAACTATGTTATTTATATTCATTTTTCGTCAAAATCAGTAAAATAATTTGTGTGATGTATGGGGTAGAATAGAGGTATAATCTGCGCACGTTTTCTTGAGCTCAAGAATCCCACATCATCCCAAATGTACAATTTCACTCTTTCTTTATTTATCTCTCTCTTACTCTTACTCTCACTCTCACTCTCACTCTCACTCTCACTCTCACTCTCACTCTCACTCTCACTCTCACTCTCACTCTCACTCTCACTCTCACTCTCACTCTCACTCTCACTCACACACATACACATTCCAACGCGAAATAGAGCTTCCATCATTACTTTTCGTTTATGATGAAATTTTGATTCCAAGATTCCACCATTGCTTGGTTTCTTCCCTTATAGTTATTATTGAATACGCAACCCGCAGAACTCACGTGCGTCTCGAATAGAGCCTGAGGTATCTAGGGGTTGACTTCAATATACTATGATGTGACGCAGCATGAGATTAAGTGCATAGCTATTAAATTGCTGTATTTGTTAAGTGTGATGTAAAATGAAAGGAATGAAATATAATTAATAATACCTACAACAACATTTTTCGTGAGGTACTCTTTTGTTTACATGAAAAATCGTTGCGTCATTCATATGTAGTTTTTTTCTATTTATTTTTTAATGCTTATTATGCATCTGTTTTCATGCTCCCTCTCAGCTCACATTATTTGTCTCATGAATGGATCTTTTGGTGCGCTGCATCAAGTATACTTTTCTATCGCAGTCATGCATTTATGATAGTTTGCTTCCTCATTACCCAATCACTTACTTCATTCTTTTACGATGTCTGTCTATATCGCCTCTTGTGTGTATGACTACATTCGTTGTGTTAACTAATAGCAATGAATGGAGTCATTCACCGGAGGGCCCGGATACAGATGGACTGTACGTACGATTTGATACACATTATTTTTTGTGCACCGTCTGGCAGATCTTGCTTTACAAAATGCTACTGAAAGCCTTTTCACGAAGGAAAGAGCCCGTGTGTGTGTGTTTGTTGTGCGTGTGTCCGCGCTTTATGTATGCTTTACTACCAATGTCATCTTTACGTGATGGATACTAAAGGATCGGGACCAATTTCTGATTTTTAAAATAAGATCGCATAGATACATACATACATACCTGAGACTCCTACACGTGCTGCAAATTCAAGCACATTAAGCCTCCACGTTTCTTCATTTACATTTTTTCTAACCAGACCGTTATGAATGTGTTTCGAAATTCAAATATTTAGCGTTAACGTATATTATGACATTTCCATTGTATATTTTAAAATTACTTCTCTGCGTCGCCAGATCCTGCAAAACAAATGTTGCCAAGGACGTTTGCACCAACGGTCGTATAAAAGTATAAGAATGTCTTTGCGAGTTTTGAATGCTAACTTTTCGCCGCGAGGAAGTAAATAGCTCGTTAGAGCCGTGGGGGTCGAGCAGATATTTGAGAGCAGCCATTTGAACGCGGGGGCTACGCGGCGACCGCAAGGCTTCCTCCGGTGCGTGGGTGGCAGAGCAGCGAAGCGGGGCAGGGCGCCCCCACCGCAGGAGGGCACACAGCTCTTGATTGCGCCACCGAGAGGCTCTTGCGGACGAAAGCCACGGCGCCGTTACCACGCCGCCCCTGCGCCACCCTACAGTGTGACCGCTGGACGAAAACGTCAAGCGAGTTCATGAGCGAGTATGGATGCCGAGCACATTACCTACTGTGGTTGTTACTGACGTTAGTGAAATGTACATGATGATATACGCCGGACAGTGGGGTGTACCTCCCCCGCGGGTACGTGAGATCCGCCGCCGACCTGCACGTCATCTTCTTCTCCAAGTGGGATTGTTCAAAGCTCTCGACTGATCTACCGATTAGTAAGGTAGTGCCTTAAATCTCAAGAGTGCGTACATGAGACAGACAGCGTAGACATAGCCTTGCTACTTTTTTTAGAAGAAATAATTATACAAATATGGAAGCCTTGCACCATACCTGGAATACATGAATGATTTAAATTGGTAGGTGGTATTTCTGTGATGGTGAAGAAGGTATAAGAGAATGAAGAGGCAAAGGAAACAGGAGAACCCTTATTCCGCCACTAATTCCGCATTGTTCGACCTGTGTTTAAACTCGGGGCTCTGAAATGGAAGGCGAGCAGTGGAAGGCGATCCCTTCAAACGCATCTGCCTCTCTCTCATGTTATCCGCCACCTCCAATCGCATTCCCCCTATTCAGTTTCCTCCTACGTCGCGTCCATCGTTGCCTTTGCCGTTAACAATAACTTCCGTCGTCACCTCATACTTGCGCGTTTATCCCTTGTCCTCTATCGACCACTTGGATATCGCCTCTACGTTCCCCTGTCCACCCTCTCCGTCCTCCCTTTCACGGCTTCCCCCTCCTCCATCATCCCTTTCCCCCTCCTCCCTTCTCCGCCTCTCCCCCTTCTTCCTGTCCCCCTTCCTCTGTTCTCCCTCTTTTCTATAATCCTTCCCCTCCCTTATTCTTCCTCTCCCTCTTCCTTTTCTCCCGTCCTTCTCCCTTTCCTCTTTTTCCCCACTCCTACTCCCATTCCCATCCTCATTCTCCATTCCTCCCTATCGTCCTCTCTTTTCTCTCTCTCCCGTCTACTCTCTCTCCCCTCCTCTCTCCCTTCCTCTTCCTCTCTTCTTTTCCCTGTGCCCTCCTCCTTCTCCCAGTCCCCTCTTTGCCCCTGGCACCGGTCCGGCGGCCGGTGGCAAGCCTCTTTCTGAGCCGCTTCGGGAGATTTCCGCTTTCAGCTGTTTCTCGTCAACGTTGCGCAACGAGGACGTTTATATCCTCTTCTTATCTTTTATTCCCTCGTTATTCACTGAGCGAGGAAATTCCCGGCTATTTTCTACATCCTTGTCCAGGTCCATTTCAGCCTAACACTCAAGATTGTGAGATAGAGGAAGAGCTTTCCAGTTGCACAGGATGTCTATAGTAGGAAAAGCATGAAGTCGATTCCGTGAGTTTTGCATAATTATACTCCTACCGCAGATCTACGTTTCAACATTGAAATTACAAATATTTAGTTGGTTTGCGACATTATTTTCTCGGTGAGTGAAATAAACGATGCCTTTGTGACTGCATTATTCTCTTTTGTAGCCTTTTCAGTCGAGAGAAAGTAAGACCATCTTGCCTTAGATTTTACGTAATAAACCAACTACAATTTTCTATCCACCTGATTTAATACTGAAATAAAGAGTTCCAATACTATGCGCATGTTGAATGACGAGAGTAATATAATTTTACATTACAATGTGCAGTTCCAAAGGAAATGGTCTGTAGAAAGTACTGATGTGACTAATGCGAAGCGCTATGTAGCATAGTAGCTAATTCATTGCTATGGCAATCTAGTCATGCTGCAGAACAAAGTGGGTCTCCCCGTGTAAAATTTGACTTCGCGCTTTAGAATTGGACTCTTTTCGCCATAACGTCACCACACCAGAAGGCAAATATAGCAACCACCGTTTCAATACTCAAGGATAAAAAAGTAGTATAGTTAAAAAGAAGGCCGTGATATGATACAAGAGACGTGAACGTTATTGACTTAGACACAGGTACCGGACTGTCAAGAGCTAATAGAGCTCAACTACGGGTCAACACATCACTCAAGTAAAGGACGTGAGTAGGTATATATCTTGAATATCTCTACCTGCTGAGACTCAGACTGTGCATTGTACAATACGTAATTGTGGCCCGTGCAGTACGGTTCTGTGGCACGATGGGCAAGGTGGCGTCGGAGTTTGGGCCAAAGGACAGCATGGAAGGGCGCAAGGTGTCGGAAGCGGCCAGTGTGACCGACGACGGTGGCAGCTGCGTAGAGAACGGCCGCGGACCCGGGGGAGCGACATGGACGCAACTATTTTGCCGGGGATACGGGATCGCAGGCCACGTGGGGCGGCGCGGGGCCCCGGGCGTTGACCACGGGCGGTTGCGCAGCGCGGGCGGCGGGGACGGGGGCGCGGGCGGGGCGACGAAGGGGACGATAAGGCGGTCGCGGCTCCTGGGATCGCCCTAATGCGGCGGCGGCGGCTGCGGGCACGGCGGCGCTCGCCCGCTCTCCGCCCGCTCTCTGCCCGCCGCCCGTTCGTCCGCCCCCGCGCCTCCCCCCGCCCCGGCGCTGCCCCGCGCGTAAGCCGGCGCTCCGGGGATTAGCGCGATCGCGTCGCCCGCATCGCCGATCGCCCCGTTTCGCCCACGCCCTCTCCTTCTCGTCCAGCCCCGCCTAGCCCGCCCCGCCCAAACCCGCTCCGACTCACCCCGCCCCGCTCCGCTCCGCCCCGGCCCTTCCACCAACCTCCCAGCCCCGCCCAATTTCGTTCAAACATATCTCATTCTTTTTCGACTAAACCTGTCAATCCTTGCCGAACCCCTCCATCCCCATCAATTTCTGCCAATCCTCGCGTGGTCTCGCTTACCCACGCTGCGCCCACGCTGCTACCGTTGGCGTTGTTCTGTCCCCGCATCTGCCCTTATCGTAATTTTTTTCTTGGCTCTCCCTTTCCTCGTCCGCTCTCTCGTCCGTTCTCTCGTCCGTTCTCTCGACCGCTCTCTCGTCCGCTCTCTCGTCCGCTCTCTCGTTCGCTCTCTCGTCCGCTCTCTCGTCCGCTCTCTCGTCCGCTCTCTCGTCCGCTCTCTCGTCCGCTTTCTCGTCCGCTCTCTCGTCCGCTCTCTCGTCCGCTCTCTCGTCCGCTCTCTCGTCCGCTCTCTCGTCCGCTCTCTCGTCCGCTCTCTCGTCCGCTCTCTCGTCCGCTCTCTCGTCCGCTCTCTCGTCCGCTCTCTCGTCCGCTCTCTCGTCCGCTCTCTCGTCCGCTCTCTCGTCCGCTCTCTCGTCCGCTCTCTCGTCTCCTCTCTCGTCTCCTCTCTCGGCCTTTCTCTCGGCCGTTCTCTCGGCCGCTCTCTCGGCCGCTCTCTCGGCCACTCTCTCGGCCGCTCTCTCGGCCGCTCTCTCGGCCGCTCTCTCGTCCGCTCTCTCGGCCGCTCTCTCGGCCGCTCTCTCGGCCGCTCTCTCGTCCGCTCTCTCGATCGCTCGGCGTCCACACGCCTGCCTCCCCTGTCAGACATTGTTTTCTCCCGGGCATGCCGCCCTACCTTGGGATTACGCTCGGAATACCGTGCAGCTTTATTGCGCACTCGAGTATATTGATCTTCGAAATTGTTGAGGAACATTAAAGAAAACTAGAAAGCTGGAACTAAAAAATATTGTTATGTCGTGAGATAAAAGAGTTTTACTGAGACTACATACACACAAACACAATACGAACGGACACGTATACAACTCTGTAATAAAACATTACAGGTAGTGCAAGTTTACTGAGTTGATTGTGGAGTAAACCTATATCGACTGTTCAGCGTTTCTCACTCACAATCATCTCAACTTTCGCTTTCAGGATTATTCTGCACGTGGCGAAAACCACGAGTGGGATTAAAATGACTGTAATGTATTCTCGCTTCACGAATATATCATTACAGATCGCAAAAGAGGTATGTGAACTTCGATGCTAATTGCGACACTCGACAGGCTTTTACGTTGATATTGTTGGTCCTCATTTCGAAGATTTTTTTATACTGGTTATACCTCCACGAGGTACAAAGTGCCGCTGGAGAATCACGGCATTAACATTGTATTTCGGAATTGCGACTCTTATCTCTCTAGATCAGTGGGATGGGCCAGAAGATAGTGATTGCCTCATCACTTGGTACTGATAACCGTAATAGTTGAAATGAATAGTCAACTTAACCGCTGGTCAACCAATTTGCTAATATCTGACAAATCGAATATGAAACGAAAACATTCTCAATGTTGTGTAAGCACTTGGAATCCACGACGCCTAATATAGGCATGCGCCTTCTCCTCAGGCACTTTAAAAATGAGAATGGCACTCCTGGCGTATACAGGTTCATGGACTGAGGAAATCCAAGAGAAAATGGAATTATTTCGTGAACAACGTGCTAAAGACTTGCAAGCAAATATCGTGTGAAATATCTCGCTGCCTTATACGCAACGAGCGTTTTGCCACTTCAAATATCTTACGCTTTCTTCACAGGTTTCGCTGAAACGGATTTCCCTTTCCACGAAACAAAGACATATTACGATAGCTAAACGGTCAAGTGTTTCAAACCCCTGCTTGAGAACAAGTTGATGAAAAATTGGTACTTATTGATATTACTATTTTGTAGTTCGTTCTATGTTTGTGGATGACATAAGATGTTACGACCTTATTTAGGGTAGGAGGATCTGCCGTTAAGGGAATGCTCTAATAATAGTAATGTAATAATAATGACAATAATATTAACAAAATAATAATAATAATAATAATAATAATAATAATAATAATAATAATAATAATAATAATAATAATAATAATAATAATAATAGGAAAAATTCTTTGTAGTTCCCAATTTCAAATAAACAGTTGCATTCGTCATTTAAAATGACCGATATGCAATTGGATAATGCATGAAAAAACCATATGGTATTATATGTATATGGGTATTCCAATGCAGTTAAACCACAAAAGGAAAAATATTAATGACTTAAACACAATCACATTAATAAAAAAATATAAAACTCTATCAATCACCACAATCACATTGCGAATCTATGATTACATCTTTATTTTTAATTTTAAAAAAAGGTTAATTTAACATGTTTTGGTAAGTTATCTGCATTATATTTAGATATTTTCTACTTACTACATATTGTTTACTTATACTTTTTCATAATTTCATCTGTAATTTTTGTGAAATATAATTTTTAATTATTTTATTTTAAGCAATATCATAAAAACTATGTTGTTATTATTTCATTTTTAGACATAAATATATTAATTATTATTTGTTCACACCTGATGACACGTAAATACGAAGCGAAACGTAATACCACGTTTATATGGACAATAAATACCTTTTTCGAAAACTTGTCAGAAAAGGAAGGAAGAAATTCTGAGTCCTAAATTATTAATATTATTAGTGACAATTATAATATACTGATGCCTTTGAGTGTTTAAACAAATATTGTACTTCACCTTACTAATAATCCTCACCTCGATCAAGTTCTTCGACACGAATTGAAAATATTTTCCTTTGATCCATTGAGCGTGTTATGTGGTTGTGTCTTTCGTTGCCTCTGAATATTAAAGCAGTATCACTTTTCGTGTTCTGTTTTGCTTGGCACGGGCGGCGTAGGGGTGTAATTACATAATCAAGAATTCTCTCAAAGAATACCTGTTATTCGTTTAGAAGTTAACCCGTTAAGAAACTTTCCAAACATCCCGGCGATCCCCCCACCAAGCATTTAGCCAGGTATCCCACCAAGCATCCTGCAAGCATCCCGCCAAGCATCCCACCAAGCATCCCACCAAGCATCCCGCCAAGCATCCCGCCAAGCATCCCGCCAATCTTTCTGCCAGGTATCCCCCCAAACATTCCACCAAGCATCCTGCCAAGTTTCCAAACAACAATCCTGCAAAGCTGCTTTTTGTCAGTATCCCGACGCTCAGCACGTTGCCCATCGCGCAACTTAGCATCCCACTCAACACCACGTTTATCACAAAAGCTCATCGCCCTGCTTGGCACCCACCTCAGCACCCACCTCAGCACCCACCTCAGTACCCCGCTCAGCACCGACCTCATTACCCTGCTCAGCAATCCGCTTGGCATCCCGCTCAGCACCCTGCTTGACACCCCGTTCAGCACCCAGCTCAGTACCCTGCATGACGTCCCGTTCAGCACCTCGTATATCCTGTCCCCCGTTGTGACGCTTCCCGCTCGCCCGGACGCGGGCGTCAAACGAGGATAATAATCGCCGCGATTCCATGACGCCGCCGTAATTTGCTTTGCCGTTGATTGAGCCGCGTTGCCACGCAACTCGATTACCTCCGGCGCGAGTACGCGCGTCATATTTCAGCGCGCGTTTTCTCTATCGAGTTGCCGACATTGCTGCGCATGGGTCCCGTAGCATGGGCGCAATATGCAAGTGCCCCAGCGTCGCCCCTCGCCCCTTCGGGCGGAGCGTCGGCCGTGGCCAGACGCTGGGCGAATCCTGGGGAATCTGGCTCGCTGGTAGAAACAACGGTCTGTGGGTTGGAGTTTTCCGTTTGAATCGTAAAGGTGTGGCCGGCGGGCTACCCGTGGTGGTGAAGTCAGATGGATCGTCTTCCTCCGCCAGGGTTGGGGTTCTTGCCGGTGTTCGTATCAGACTTTGATTCCCGTCCAATTATTTAATAATTGGTAATATTGGTAATATTACCAATTGGTAATATTGGTAATATTTAATAATTGGCAGTAATAATTGGTCGGTATTTTTTAAATACGTTCGTAGAAGGAAAGGAAGTAAAGACGAGATTCCAGTTGTTCGTGTTAATAATTCGCCAATAGCGGACCACAGGGAAAAAGCGCAGGCTTTTAATGCATATTTCAGCTCGGTTTTCAAGCAGAAATCTAACAGTATTCAGATACCAACGCTGGTAGATAGATATAGTTTTCATATTTATGTACTTTGCGGCAAAGAATTAGATTAATGAAGAGATGAAAATCACGAGGTCCTGATGGTATTTCCACGGACATCATTAAATTAGGCAGAAAGGCAATTCTACCCTATTTAATTAGGTTATTTAATGTATCAATAAACAACGCTTGCTTATCGAAAGATTGGAAGTTGGCTCTCGTAGTACCTATTTTTAAAAGTGGCGACAAGACAATAATTAGTAACTATAGGCCGGTAAGCCTTACATCATTCGTATGCAAACTAATGGAACATCTATTTTCAAGCTATATCAGGAAAGAATGGGAGGGCAGGGAGAGGCTTTATCAGGGTCAGCACGGTTTCAGAAATGGTTTCTCATGCGAAAGTCAGCTAGTCTCACTTCTACAGGACCTAGACGACGTAGTTGATGAAGGGAAAAGGGTCGACGCGATAGTAATAGATTGTTCCAAAGCTTTTGATGTTGTTCCACACGATCGTCTTATAAAGAAATTAATAGATTCGGGTATAGACACTAGAGTGGTAGCGTGGATAAACGAACTACTCCGGAACAGGAAACAAAAAGTTCGAATCGGTAGTTACTTATCAACCTCGAGAAGCGTCACGTCAGGAATTCCACAAGGAAGTGTAATCGGACCACTCATGTTTCTGGCCTTCGTGAATGAATTGCCGACTAATTTAGCTTCAAATGTACGACTCTTCGCAGATGACTGCGTAATCTATTGGATTATCTACTCGGAGAAAGACGAGGATATTTTGCAGCGAGACTTAGACAAATTACATATCTGGGCAGAAACAAACGGCATGGAAATAAACAGTTCAAAGAGCAAGTCCATCACGTTTGGTAGGGGTCGAAGTTACAATGAATCTGTGTACAAACTGAACAATAATGTTATACCTCGACGCACGTCTTGCAAATACTTAGGAATACAGCTAGACAGTAAATTGAACTGGGAAAATCAAGTCAATTTCGTCGTAGGGAAAGCCTGGAAATCTTTACATTTTGTTATGCGGATACTGAAAAAGAGTGCAGTGAGAGCCAAAGAACTAGCATATATGTCATTAGTGCGACCTATATTAGAATATGGCGCGGTATGTTGGGACCCATACAGAATTTTGCAACAAAAAAATCTAGAAAAAGTCCAGCGTAGAGCATCAAAATTTACTTTCAGGGGTACCAAGAATAAAGGGGTATGGGAGTCACTCGAAAGGAGAAGATTAAAGTCACGTCTCTATGCAATGTATAAAGCGTACACAGGCCTTCGAGCGTGGAAAGAAATTCAAAGTCGATTAGGGAAACCTACATATTTCGGCAGAGCGGATCACATGCACAAAATTCAGACAAGAATTCAGAAAACGGACGTTGGGAAATATTCATTCGCGAATCGCACTATTAGGGACTGGAACAGTTTGTCTGTGACAATCTTCGATCCCTTTCCTCAAAGCCTGAGCGAATTTAAAAATAAATTAGTTTCTTGAATGTGGATATGTTATAAATATATTTAATAAAATTCAGTGTAATTAATTATGTCTTCTTTGTAATTAAGTATTATTATTGTTGTTATTATTATTAATGTTATTATTATTATTATTATTATTATTATTATTATTATTATTATATCTTACATTATTCACAGTATCTACTGGTCGGTATGTCAACCACACACAGGTATGATGACCAGGTGTGTGGTTGCTTTACTGAAGGTTCAGATGGCTTCTGACAATACGGCATGTATTCAAAATTACTGTCTTTTGCATGTTATATACATTCCTGGTATCCAAGTGAAGACACTCCAGTGCCCGAAGTGTCATTTTCGGGATCACTCCTGTAGCTGATATTATTATAGGCACAGTTGTCACTTTACTGAAGTTCCACTGAGTTGCGACTTCATAGGCGAGATCGGCATACTTCTGGATCTTCTCTTGATATTTTCCCGATATGTTGTGGGTATTGGGTATTGATATATCGATAAGGAAAACCTGCTGTTGGTTTCTATCAATGTACGTTATATCGGGTCTATTGCCGCCGACATGTCTGTCAGTGATAATGGAACGATCCCAGTAGAGTGTGTGCTCACTACTTTCAAGCACATTCTGAGGCACATATTTATAATACGGCACGGAAGTGGCGAGTAAGCCTGTTCTCAATGCCAATAATTGGTGTACCTGCTTCGCCACTTCATCATGCCTCTTTTTGTATTCCACCTGTGCGTGGCTGCTACATCCACTTGTCACGTGTTGGATAGTTTCGCTTGCAGCCTCACATCTTCTACACGAGTCGGAATGAATGGTAGAATCTCTCAGAATGTGTTTTCTGTAGTTCAATGTTGGTACCACTTGGTCCTGGATAGCTATCATGAAGGCTTCTGTCTCCGGAAAGAGATCCCCGTGCTGGAGCCATGCGTGCGACGCAGAGATGTCGACTTCTGGTTTACTCAGCTCGTGAGGGTACCTTCCATGCAGTGCCTTCGCTTTCCATAAGGTTATCTTCTCTTCCGTTTCAATGATTGGTTGAACAGGCGGATCAAGCTTTTTCAAGTTCAGAGGACTATAGTTATTATCAACTGCGCTCACTGCTTGCTGAACTCTCCCACAATGTTCCAAGAAGTATCTTCTAAGTGAAGCAATTTGAGAGCTGTGTAGATTTATGAGATCTACAATACCTCGCCCTCCTTGCGACCTTGGAAGGGTAAAACGCTCAGTACTTGAATGGGGATGATGTTTTCTGTGTTGAGTCATAGCGGTTCGAATTGTTCTCTGGAGGTTGTCGAGGTCGGTATTGCTCCATTTAATAACGCCAAAGGAGTATGTCAGCACTGGAATAACAAATGAATTGATGGCCTGCACAAGGTTTCTAGCAGAGAGTTGAGTTTTTAAGAGTCCATGCAATCGTTTACACACTTCAGTTGTTAGTATGTTCTTAGTAACAGTGTGTTTGATTCGGAGTGACTGTTGGAAACCCAAGTATTTGTAAGTTTCATGGGGTTCCATGAAGGTAATCTTTGGTTCATTATCAGTTTCCAAATTTATAACTTGCATATGACCCCGAATGATATTCACTCTCCTGCACTTATCCAAACCGAATTTCATCTTAATGTCGTCAGTGAACTTCTCCGTCACGTTTATTAGTTGCCGCATATGACTCTCAGTGTCTGCATAGAGCTTCAGGTCATCCATGTAAAGGAGATGTGAGACACGAAGAAGAGTTGAGTTCCCCTTTTTAAGAGCGATTCCATAATTAGATGAATTAAGTAGAGTAGAGAGGGGATTCAAGGCTAAACAGAACAATAAAGGGCTTAAAGAGTCACCCTGGAAAATCCCTCGGCGGATGTGTATAGTATCTGTGTGGACGGATTGTTTTCCATTAGAGAGATACAGTTTTGTATTCCATCGACTCATCGCAGTTTTCAGGAAGTTTTGGATAAACGGGTGGACCTTGTATACATCCAAACATTGAAGGAGCCAAGAATGGGGCACGGTGTCGAATGCTTTAGCGTAATCTATGTAGCATGCGTACAAGTTTCTTTGTTTTTCAAGCACTTGCCCCATAATTACAGAGTCTATAATGAGTTGCTCCTTGCATCCCTGAGATCCAGGTCTGCATCCTTTCTGTTCATTTGCTAAGATATTCTGTTCCTCAATGTGTGTCATCATCATTTGTGAAACACAAGATGTTATGAGTTTGTAGAAAGTTTGAAGGCAGGTTATAGGCCTGTACTTCGAGGGGTCTTTAGTGTCACCCTCCTTTGGTAACAAAAATGTTCTACCTTCAGTGAGGAAGTAAGGTAGATTTTCTGGATTGTGAAGAAAATATTGAATTATATTAGCTATATGATGGTGAGTGCTGGTAAATTTTTTGAGCCAATAATTGTGCAGGCCATCACTGCCTGGTGCCTTCCAGTTATGTGCTTTGTTCAAAGCTGCTTGGACAATTTCTACGGTGATGATTGGTTCACCCATTAGAGGAATATCTCGGTGTCTGTCATATTCCATTTCAATCCACGTCCTATCTGGGTTGTGGGACACAGCAGATGACCAGATAGGGTTCCAAAAGTCCTCTATTTGTGACTTTGAGGGAAGCTTTGACTCTTCCATATCATTTACAAGCCCTTTGCCCTTTGCCATATTCCTGTAGAATGCTTTCTGGTTTCTGTTAAAAAGAGAATTCTGTTGCTTCCTCGTAGTGCAATTCCTGTAGTGTCGAAGGCGTTTTGTTAACGCCAAAAGCTTTTGTCGTAGGGTGTCAAGATGTTCTGTTATTGTTGAATTCAAGGGCTCGTGCTTCGTATGTATTTTTGTATTGATAAGGATGTTATTCACCTTTCTTCTCAGTTTTTCTGAGGTATTTCCATTTTTAAATTGTGTGAGTCTCCCAATATCTCTCCTAGTGCTTTCTATACGATTCACCAGCCGTCTTTCCCAAGGTGGCATTCTTTTTTCACTTCGATCATTGTGGGCAGTTGCTACGCGGCTGAAAAGCTTAGAACCGTTACATCTTGAAGCCACAACCGCAGCACAATAAATTGCTGTGTGTACTTCTTCGAAAGATGGTCTTTGTTGTAGATGTTGTGGCAGTACTTTCTCATTCAAGACGCTGATTGCTCTTGCTAATTTCTTCGAGCAATTTTGTCTGGGAATGAGATAGCGGTTCAGTGGGTCAGTTCCTTCAAATTCCGCAAGTGCGACTGCAAATTCATTGCGAATTTGCACCTCTTCTCTACTCTTATCATCCATACTTTCTGACATGCTTGTTTCATTGTCATCGTGAGTTTGCACAGCTGATATCTCCACTGCCCTCAGATTACTAGGTTCTGAGGAGTTAAGCATGTTTCTCACTTCTTCCTTGATTGCTTCCAAAACTGGGGCAGAGAGGAGATTTTTCTGAACAATTGCTCGACGCTGGTCCGCTATTCTTTGCTCACTAACTTCAGAATCAGGGAAACGGTGAAGAAATCTTTGATGTAACTTTTGTCGGTATGCCGTAGTGTCAGTCTCCATTTTGGTAATGGTGTAGTATTCACGCATGATGAAGGTATTTATTTCTATAGTCCACTTCATCCTTCTGCGTTGCCTGCCTGCGGCAGTGGTCTCTGGAAGCAATAGATTGCTTCTCTGGGAAGCACTTGCGGCAGGTGCAGCTATAAGTGGAGATGGATGGGTGCTGCTATGTTCGGCTGTAGTACATTCGGGGTTATCCCCGATCAGGGCCCGCCTGTTCAGCTCCTGATCACCACCGGCTCGCATGCTGTCACCTCCAGCGGTGGCTTCGAAGGTGCCCCGGCGCTCCCCAGGCAGCGGCTGCTTTTCCGAGGCCTTACGACGCATATTCCGTGTCTCCATATCTCTATGGGTGTGCCATCGCCCTGTTTGCCGCCAAATTTTCTGACGTTGCCCGTCTCCCACGTGGCTAAGTTCTCAATTGCTCGGACGTAGGGCTGGACTTTGGGAGACTTATTATTATTATTATTATTATTATTATTATTATTATTATTATTATTATTATTATGTGCAGTGCAGTGGCGTGAAGTGTAGTGACGTTGTGCAACTGAGAGAAACTAGTGAGTAAGAAAGACATTACAGCTCGCGGTATCGCAGTGCGGTGTAGTGTGGTGAAGTGAAGTTTGGTGAAGTGGAGTTCTATGAAAGATTGCACGGTGAAATGTTCATGTGATTTTGTAACGTTTTTAGAGTTTGTATAGTTGTTAAGTTCTGTAATGTTAAGTTAGTGTATTCTGCCACCAAGTTCTCACACTTAATTGCAGAATTATTAATAAATCTAATCTAATGTAATAATTATTGAAGTGGAATTTATGGCGTTTAGCGTGAGTTGATTATTTCGTATTCCGGAGCCTATACATAGGTTTGCGGGGTTTTCCCCTTCCAGGTTTCTCCTACCAGCGGGACACCGCCCCAGTCGGGACAATCTCAAAGTTCCCGACTTGTCTCCCGACATGTGTCGTAGTGTAGAGGATGTAAGTGTGTATGTAAATAGGAAAGAGGAAGAAAAAATCGCACGTGGTCAGTGGCCCGTTTGTTAGTGTACTGCTCCAAAATTCGCCTGGTGTTGATCGAAAGCACTCGAAAAACTATCGATTACCGCAGACGGCCACTAGGACTTTCCTCCAGACAGCAGCCGACCTACCTACTTGTGTCGAAAATCCAAACTACACCGAAATTACAATTTGTGTCGTTCATCTCCAGTAAGCTGAAAGGCGTTGATATAGGATTGTAATATAGTAGACTAGTCTCCGCACATTTAAAAGTATGATTTTAAAAAAATTGAATACTTCAGATTGGAACTCACCGCTGGACAGTTCTGCCGACCAATGCTAGCGAGTGGAGGGTATTTCCAATAATTTGAACTTATCCAGAAATTTAAAAATTGGAACATACATAGATTGGCGTTGGCGAAATTATACTTAAGAAACAATGTATTCCATGGGAAATGAATAACTGGTTTTAAGGACCTAAGACGAATGTTGTGTTTTTTTTTTTGCATTTTTCTCTATGGTAACAGTGTGATGCATGTCGTATATTGCGAGTTGCATGTTCCCCGTCTATTTCCAAATATTATAATCGGCAAAATTTTAAATGTGTCGTCTAAATCTATTTGATTCACCCATTAGTGATGTTTTCCTAGAAAGAAGTATGCCATGATTACAGGAGTTTGTGACGATGTCTTATTAAAGTCATATTTATTTAGGGTAATGTATATAGAGAGATATTAGCGTATTGCGATTATGATTGATTCTGATATTTCGCACATATCAAGACGTATGACTAAGAAGACGCGTCCCAGATTATCTTTGGTTGCTCCCACTTATAATTTTTCATTACACTCGTGGCGATTTTGGAAAAGGTGATGACAAAAAGACAAATTTTTTGTATTACAATTATTTTATAATAAAATGTTTATATAATACGATTATGAAATCTACGAAAAATGTGTACGTGACTGAAGTACATACGATATACTAATCTTTGTGCGTAAAAAAATATTTTATTCCATTTTGTAAATAAAATACAATTAAAACAAGATATGTTTTGCATGTCTACACAAGGCAAATAGGTTTAATAATGATTAGAACTGACAGTAAAACATCACACTTGATTTAAAGAATGGTATTGAATGCAACATATGATTTAAACAGTGACTTGTTTGATTCTCAGAGACCTATAAGATGAAAATTCTGTCAAAAAATTAAAAAAATAAAAACAAAAATAATATAATTATCGAGATGATTTTTACGGAATAATCAAATTTAGTAAACCCATTGCATTAGTCAATATCTAGCCTTTAAATAATAGGCAAAAACGCTTCTTGCAAATAACAACCTAAAATTAGAGATCAGAAAGGGACTTCCTAGAATTACATATAAAACACATTGACTAACATTTTTATTTACCATTCAGTTGGGGATAGGGTTCAGGATGACTTTATTACCATATGCTAAATGTTACAAACGATGCATTTACAACCGGAAAAATATTGATAAATCAAAATAACAAAAAATGATGAGTGTTGTTTCTGAAGCAAACTATTAAATTACTGTTGGTGACATGATCAATCGTCACCACATGGGTGAGGGTCCTTTCCTCAATTTATTTTTTATTATGATGGAAGAATCTGACATCGTAATACAGCGCAATTAGATTGGAGAGCAGAAGTGGACAATCAGACGCAAAAAACAACATACTTTTCCATTTACTTTGTTACGTGTTTATGAAAATTCGAAGCCACGTTTCCAAGAATAATAGTTTGTTCTGAAAAGTCAAAATTGGCTCGTTAGGGACATTGCTTAATTGTTGATACTTAAGAGCTTGCGACACCTGTTGACAGGTTTTGGTTTTAGTTGGTAGTGTGATATCTCGTATCACACTCATTAAAATTGAAAATAAAGATAGTTAAAGTATCTTTGAATCCGTGTTCGTGACTATTCAGCTTCTTCTATTTATGTTATCTTCACTTCGAGGAAAAGGCATTTTATTTTTCCCGGAGCCATTTATGTGGCGACGTTTGTGTACTGAATCAGCCTATCGCAAAGGCAAATTGAATAATGAAATTTGGATTACGGAACTTTATTCATAAATCGGAAATATTCGTAAAGCGTCTTATGTGAGCCTTGAATACATTATCAGATCAATAAATATAATAATCAGTTTCTTTTATTTCAGCCAATTTTATGATTTTTTATTTTATTTCAGCCAACTCATTTCCTGGATATTTGCTTTAATCCTACAAAGAAAATGTTGCTTATAATTTTTACCAAGATCTTAGAAAAACTGAAAATGACAATAAAAGAAAAGTAACTATAATATCGTAAAGATGCAAGAAGACAGTTGTATTTGAGCCATCAAATTTTCCTCGATTTGTTCGTGTTTTGCTAATATTCCATGAGGTAATCATTAATATTGTCCATTTTATTTTTACGTCAGCATATCAATACACACTGGCCTTGTTCTTGCATTGTTTTGAAGGTCTAAAGAAAATTTTCATTTCGCTGGATTGAGAATCATCATTTTATGATCACAGCAAAGTTGTAGTTAATAAACTTAAATAATACGGTGATCCCCTGATGTAATCCAGTTAGTACTCTTCAAAGGGGAAGATATCACTAATACATTTCTGTCTATTTCTAATATTCGATTCTAATTCTTTTCTTGAAATGCTCTCAGTTCTTTGCCGCCTCCAAACAAGTCACGCGCATTGAGCTCGGTAGTCTACAGGTGAGAAAACCGAGATGTAGGTGTCTTCACAATTGGTCGGCGGCTCAAGAACTGCGGAGGTGAACTGCAGCGCGACGGCAGGAGATATTTCGCCGCAAGTAGACGCTCCTTTCTACGCCGGCCGGATTCGTGCAAAAGACGCTGTACGAGGGACTTGGGGTGGAGGGGTGCACGACCTCACTGGCTGGCTGGCTGGCCGGCCGGCCGGCACGATGCACGGTGGTGGTGATAGCTCCATCGGCGGCGCGCGCCCTTGCGGTGGAAGCATTTGAGAGGCGGAGAGCCCGGCCTGAGAGCCGCGGGGGCGAGGGCGGTAGGGCGGAGGGAAAGTAAGTAATTGAGAGCGATGAGTGCGAGGGCAGGACGACTGGGACGGTGCAGCGCGGCGCGGCGCGGAGGGGAGGGGCGGGGCGGGGTAGGGCGGGGCGGGGAGAGCGGGAGGGGCGGATACGGCGCAAGAGCGCGCGCCAATGGCGTCTGCAACGGCGCCTGCAGCGCAATGCGAACGAGCGAGCGGTGCCGGTGCCGGGGGCGGCGGCGGCGGGCGGGGGCGCTGGGGGGAAGGGTGGCCGGGGGCTGCGCGGGGGTGGGAGGCAGCGAGGGGCGGCGTCTTAAAGAATGGATGGCACCGCGGGACGACTCCGCCGCCCTCATTGCAGCAGCTTCGCCGCTTGCCTCCGGCCCGCCCCACGGCTCTCGCCCGCCACTTAGGAAATGACCGCGCGGGTACCCCGCCTACCTGCTCCTGCCGCCTCCGCCCCTGCGTCCGCGCTTGGGCTTCGCTGCTCCCGCCCAGCTCCTCGCCTCTTCCTGTCTAGCTCCTCTCTGCCGCTCCCTTCTCCTCTCCGCCCAGCCTTTTGCTTTTTCCGGTCTTCCTCGCCCTGACCGTCTTGCCAGTTCTTCCCGTCCATGCATTCGTTAACCCGCTCCGCTCATTCCCCGCTACGCTCATTCCAGCTTTTCTCTCATGCCCGCTCCTCTCGTTCCAGCACCTCTCATTTCCACTCCACTCATAACCGGCTCGCTCCTTTCCGCCATTTTTCGGCTCGCCTCGCTTCACCTCATCCCGTCTCGCATCATCCCACTCAACTCCACTCCGCTCCGCCTTCCCGTCTCCATTCCAAAACGACTCGCCTCCTACCGCGCTGCCGTCGACTACCACATCCGCGCTCTTTGATTCTCGGCCGGGCTCCATCTACTCCGCTCCACCCTCACTGTTACTTACTGCCCGCTGTACCCTGCACTACCCCACCCCACCCCGCCCCGCCTCGCTCCGCCCCCCTTCTCGCTCCTCTTCGCCCCGCCCCGCCCCAACCGCCCCGGTGCTGCGTTCACGGCGGCCGCTCTACAGGCTTCCGCTGTGCTGTCGCCGCCGTTTTGTTTGTTGCCCTACGCTGCGCGCGGACGGTTCCCCGCCCCGCCCTGCCCCGCCCCGCCCCGCCCAGCCCAGCCCCGCCCCATTGCGTTTCTGTGCGGAGCAGGCTCCCTGTCGCCTGACGGGAAGACGCTGAGGGGAGGGTCTTGTAGCCTGCCAATCGTCGGAACGGAATTTCATTTTGACGCCATTAGTACGCTGGCTACTTGACTGTTATTTTTATTATGTTGGTAATGAGCCAAATACAGCTGAGTTATGGATTTTAGTTTAAAGCTTTCTTTGAGAAATGCCAAAAACGCAAATATATATGCAAAAACGATGTTATAGTTACTTTTCTTTTATTGTCATTTGCAGTTTTTCTAAGATCTAGGTAAAAACTATACGCAACATTTTCTTTCTATGATTAAAGGAAATGTCCAGGAAATAAATTGGCTGAAATAACAAAAAAATCATTTATAACTGATTATTAAATATATCGATCTGATCATGTATTCAAGGCTCACATAATACGCTTTATTTCTGATTTATTAATAAATATAAGGTGTTTATACAAAGCGTACTTCGTAAAGTTTTTTTCGTACTTATTTCTTACTAGTTTTGTTTTTGAAAAAAAAAATCAATCACGCATACTTTTTCAGCTTGTAAGAGTAATTGATGTATGGTCAAGACTGCGCCACCTAAAGTAAACTAAAATCTGATTCAAGACCTCAATTCAAAAACTTACTTTACTATACATATTTACAATAAATGAATGGTAATAAAATACACAACGGTTTCAGCAAAAATTTAATGTGGCGTACCGTCAAGAATAATAATCTGTGCACTTTTTTTGAGGTCCAGTATCCCTACTCTACCGTTTTGAATGATACGACCTACAGTTGTGGAAAAAACAATTCACGAAACGGACTATTCCGAGTCTTTCACAAAAAGAAAAATCCAAGTGTTTCTTGCTGAGACCCTTTACGTATTCCAATATTGGCCCTTGATATCTATCAAATAGTAGGAATTTCGCCTTTATCATCAACATAAAATTTCAACATACCTCTTCTCATATTCTTCAAAACAATTCCTGCACGATTTTTTTGTTGCCATCAAATATTGAAAACACTCCAAGAATATCAATAATCTAATACGTGATGATTCCTGGCATTATATGTAGAAAGTAGTGTGCTTAGTAAGTAATAAATTACGTTTTAGCATTGTGTAATGTATAGTATATATTTATATTTGCCTGTAGTGTGGGGTAGTAGATTGTAAAGCCAATGTTTCAATGGTACTCAGACTCAGGCAATGTTCACGGATGATAAATAGGGTATGGTTTATCCAAGAATGATTTAAAACTACTTGCTCCTATGAGCTCCACAAGGAACTTCGTATTTCTTGCTGTATGTAAAAATATAATAAAGAGAACATTTCGAAATGTGCCAAATTTTCATTTTAAAATCGAAGCACTGTATTGCCTTTTTGTTGACGTAGGAATTAAACATCCACTCTAAACGCTAAGAACTTCTACAAACTAAAGAATCAATTTAAAGAGATATTGGAGCCTTTACTATCCTTTATGAACTAGTCTTTTTTATTTTTTGTTCACTATGAGGCTATGCAGTTTTTGATATTTCCTAGTTTTAAAATTAAATTAAATAATAGTGCCCAATAAAAGAATATTTATATTAAATATACATTACATAGCTCTCTGAGGTCAAAGATATTCAAGAGGTGCTGAAAAAGCGTGTATGCTATTGTAAGTGAAATTATTGAGTACGCATATAATATTTTACAATATTTTTATGTAAATATATTATGAAATGAGTTCCGAGTGGATGACTATATACAGGGCTCATTCGTTTTATGGTAATTATGAATTACTGGAACCATGCCATAAAACGCATTACATAGAACATTAATGACGCATCGTAATTTTTTTTATTCTGTTAACTCATTGTAGTTTTCCTCCCAGGATTTTATTGGCTTCGGGGCATTACTGTCAGGTTCGCCCTAAGCATCGCGTAACCATCAATTCGAGTCTGAGGAAGTTGGTTCGCATTGGTTGCGGAAATAATCTTGGTAGTGTGTATAGTTAATGTGGTGCAATTGGAATGACATCTGGCAAATACAATTGCATACCTTACGGGACGTGCAATGTGGTTTCGCAGTTTCAGTAACATTGGGGTAGAGAGACATGGAAATTGAATTTCAAAATACAGCAACACCAAGTAAACGTCCTTTAATTAATTTTGTTTAGCGTCTTTCTTTATTATGTGTGGCGGCTCGGAAATAAACAACTGCAATTACATTACTATATTCGTGCTGGGCGATCTCTTTACATTTCGTAGATTTCTCTGCAACAGTTTAAAATAAACTACAGATAATGCATAGGCTACGTTTAGTAAAACATTTGTGATAAATAAACTATTGTATATCTCAGATACACATATAATAGATCTACATAAGTATAGAATATCATAATAGATCAAGGAAGTATAGAATCGAGTAACAAACTCAATAGATTATTGACCCTTCAGAAAATTCGGAAGACTTCGTGGATCACAGTAGAACTAATATTCAATATACGGAATTGATTCGAAGAAGGCACTGTGCCTAAACGACTGTAACAAATACCAGAGGAACTTCCTCTCTTCTTCTTCTTCTTCTTCTTCTTCTTCTTCTTCTTCTTCTTCTTCTTCTTCTTCTTCTTCTTCTTCTTCTTCTTCTCGACGAGGGGTGGAGGGTCAATTAGGAATACAATCATGCCTGGACTTAAACCTATAGTCTCTTCGGCGCAGACGACGGCTGCCGCATGAGTTATTTTAGAGGAATTATTCATTGTATCACATTGTACAGGCGAGGCTCTTTACAATACTAGAATTTTTTGTTATTATTATTATTATTATTATTATTATTGCTGCCTTCTGCATGCTTTCGCTATTTGATACGCCTCTGAATTTCTCAAGTCCGTTTTTTATCTACATTTTTTAAGTCCGGTGTTTGGGAGTAGTTTGGATCTCTGGACATCACGCGTCGCGGCATTGCTACGGGACCAGATTCGCGACGTGCCAAGCTGCGGTTGCGGCGTGCGGCGGCGGCGGCAGCAGCAACACTAGTCCCTACCGCCGCCTTCGCCGAGACCTCGGATTCTCTGCTCGCCGCGCCGGGGCTGCAAGTGGCTGGCGATGAGCGGCGGTCGGCCGCCGGAGACTGGTGTGGGGTCGCGGGGGTGAGGGCGAGGGCGAGGGCGAGTGCGAGGGCGAGGGCGGGAGGGGCTCTCGGAGGGTGGCCGGCGATCAATGCGGCCACTGGGCGTATCGTGGCGGCCGCGGCGGCGGGAGCCTCTGGCTTTGCGCGGGTCGCGGGGCGCCCTCGCAGGGGGCTTACGCGGCTGCACGTGATTATCCGTAAATATTTGATGCGCCTCTTTAATCCCCTACGCGGCGCCCGTCGCCGCCCCCCGCCGCCGCCCCCGTTCGCCCCGTTTGCTCCCGTCCACATTCCTCGCACGTCGCGCCGCCCGCCGCGCCAAACACTGCCCGCCCGTGACGCCGGCAAATAAAGCAGCGACGAGACCCCCGCGTCGCGCCCGTGCGACGGCGGCCTCGTAGCCGGGGGGCGGGGGCGGGAGGTCGACGAGACGAGGCGACGCTGGGGGCGGGGCGTGGAGAGGCGGGCGTCCAGTGGCGGGGGTCGGGTGGTGCAGGTCTGGCTGCGGAGCAGGAGGAGGCCAGGGAGCTGAGTGGTGTTTGGGCGGGTCGGGTGGCAGGAATCGGGCCGTGGGCATCGAGTAGCGGGTTTGGTGGTGGGGTTATGGAGGCGGGTGACGAGTGGCTGGTATATGGAACTGTGGATCGGGGGGGGGGGTTCTGATCGCGGAGTTGAGTTACTGAGATCGAAGTACAAAGATAGGGAGAGGATTGAGTGACAGGAATCTGAAGTCTGGAATCGGGTAGTTGTGATATGTGATCAGGAAACTAGGCGAGAATCTGTAGATGGATTTCTTCAGGGGGAAATGTGTAGGCTGGAATCTGTAAACGATGTGGAGGTGTGGCGTGGAGGCTGGGGTGTGGTGAGGGGGACGTGGAGGCTGGGGACGTGGAGGCTGGGGACGTGGAGGCTGGGGACGTGGAGGCTGGGGACGTGGAGGCTGGGGACGTGGAGGCTGGGGACGTGGAGGCTGGGGACGTGGAGGCTGGGGTCGTGGAGGCTGGGGTCGTGGAGGCTGGGGACGTGGAGGCTGGGGACGTGGAGGCTGGGGACGTGGAGGCTGGGGACGTGGAGGCTGGGGACGTGGAGGCTGGGGACGTGGAGGCTGGGGAGTTGGAGGCTTGGGACTTGGAGGCTGGGGACTTGGAGGCCGGGGACTTGGAGGCCGGGGACTTGGAGGCCGGGGACTTGGAGGCTGGGGACTTGGAGGCTGGGGACTTGGAGGCTGGGGACTTGGAGGCTGGGGACTTGGAGGCTGGGGACTTGGAGGCGGGTGCTTGCAAACTGGGATTTACTTGGAGGCGGGGAACGGTGACGGGGGTATAGAAGCATGGATTGGCGCACGACGATCAACAAATGGAATTCGATGGCATGCGGCGTATATGGCAGCTATGAATGGGGGAAGAAGTCGTTAAAAACTCTAACAGTAATCTGCAGGATGTTTATTGTGGGGTTCTGCCTGTCGGTTTATTGTGGATAGTGTTTATCAGAACATGGGCACCTTCACAATATAATTAGTGAAAGTGGGCTGACAATGGCAATCTTCTTCTTTTATTTTCTCTGACTGAAATAGTTTTGAAGCAGAACTTTCTTTTACTAATCGAAATTTTCGTGCATGATTCATCCGCCGCAATAGACTATCCGCTCTTCCAAAGCGTACCGTGACTTCATCCAAATAGGAGACTTCAATGGTGAAGTTCTTATTAAATTTACTTCAAGAAAGAAGCTTTTACCAAATTGGTGAAAACACTTTCTTTAATTTTGATGTTAAGAAGTGTTTATAGACATTTAAAGGAGAATATATCGAAGAAAGATTATCACGTGAAATATTTAAGTACAGAATACATATTTTAAAAAACCCCAGGCTCAGAATTTCACTTCATTGTTATTATTTCGAGATACACAGTACTCATAATGACGAGGTGAAGTAAAGGAAGGGAAGGACACAAGAGGATGACGTGATGCAAAGGAAAGTGAAGGGATAATGGATATGGGGTGGTGACGGAGAGAAGAGGGTGATAATGCGAAGAAAGAAAAAATGTGAAGGGAAATAAAGGTCGGAAAACTTTAGAATATCAAGGAAGAATGAGGAGAAGAAGAAGTAGATAAAAAGGAGAAGGGGAATGAGCAAAGGATAGGAGAAAGACGACAAAAAAGAATGAAAGGAGAGGAGGGAAACAAGGGAGGAGAAAGAGGCGGTGAGAAGAAAGGAGGAAGAGAAGAAGAAGGTAATGAAAGAAGTGAGTAATCATATGGAAAGGAAACGAAGAATTTAAAAGCAGGAAAAGGGGGAGGGGCGGAAAGCAAAAGAAGCTGCTGGTTGTGCTGTTCGCTGTGGCGTGTCGCTGCGCTCTGACAACGGCCTGGGGCTTGGGTGGCCCCACATGGTCGCTGCAGGGGCGGTGCGGTGCGGCGGGGTGGTGCGAGACTTGCTTTTCCAAGCGCGGCGTCTATCGGCGCGTTGTTTCCCGCGGATTTCCCCGGCCGCAGGGGGTCGTTAAGCGGTCGGCGAAGGAGGAGCGGGGATGGGGAGGGGCGGGGATGGGGAGGGGCGGGGGCGGGGAGGGCGGAGACGGCACACGGCGCTGGGCGTCACTCTGGTGGGCCACCGTCGCCGTCGTCACTTACTTCGTCGTCACCGTCATCCTCACCTCCTCCAAACTACTTACGACGAGCAGCCTGCGAATGGGCACCTATTGGCAATCAGTTAGTCGCCGAATATGTGTTTAATAAATGAGAAAATACACTAAGTCTTACATGTTTGCTTATCGAAATGTACACGACGAGAATCTCGCTGTATCCTGATGGTGTGCTTAGTGTGTTTTGTGTGTATGAACTGGTGAAACGTAAGAGCAGGTTTGCAAGTGATTATCTGTGAGATAGGTTCCTTTCAGGTGCAGTTTTGCTGTTCGAAACTTAAGAGAGATCGAGTAGCGTTCGTTCCTGTTTGATAATAAATGTAGAGAATAATACATTTCGTGCTAGTGTATTCTTCTTGTGATGGCAGACTTTTCCCTTGTCAGTACTGCTTTGATGGGACGGAGAGAGCCATGACTATATGCAAGAGGTACAGCAATGCACGTAGAGTGTTTAATTTAGTTTTATTTATTTAATTAGTGTTTAATGGCTGTAAGACCTACGGTTACGCCGCATTGAATACAGTAATATGGTCAATTTTGTATCAAATTACCTACTGAATAAAAAAATAAACAACAGGAGAGACACTTATAGCCGAGGATCTTTAATGAAAGTTTTTAAATTTATCGTTTGTTTGTATCCATTTGTAAAATTTGGGCTTTTAAACAGACGTTCTGGTAAATAATGAATCGTACATTTATATAAATATTACATCTTATTATGACTACAAATACGAATCTTCTTGTACTTCTGAGTTTCTTTTACCGTTCATTAAACAAATAAAAGCCAATCATACTATGTTGTTCAAAAACGTACTTTTGTTGAAGTGAAGTGCACCCGTCGTACCATACAAAGAAGTGAGTTATGTTAGATAAACAATTATAGGGAGGATTGGGTGGGTGACCCCAATGTTACTTTGTGTGAACGAAATATTGAAGTGATGTGATACATTGTAAGATGAGCGTGGATTCCTTCATTTTCAATTACACTTTGTTATCTCACGTCTCATTAGCAGCGTGTGCACATTGTGCTTTAATATGTAGCTGTGAGCACGTTCTACATGGACGAATGCGTCATCAAACTCATCTATATTCGTCACGAACCGAGCTAAAAAATGTGATATCCTGATTTTTACTATTTTTAATCAGTGTTCTTACTACAAATCAGAAGCACAAACATGATGTTCATCGTCTACTTCAATAGGCAGAATTAATGTGTTCCTGCTATTGTTCTGCTCGGAATTATCTAAATATTATTTCCGAACACAGTGGTTTCATTCACACATATTTAGCTAGCATTTCATTACTTCCGAAAGCATTTGTTATCTGATTCGATACATTGAAAACATCAAAAATTAATTAATTTGTTCAATATTCGTGATGTTTTGTCATAATTTGATAAATTGTGTCATCAATGAACGCTGATCCGATGCCTTTATGTTTGTATCAAAGTGTCTATTAATTTGTGATTCATGTTAATTCAATTAATTTTTAAAAACGATATAATTTTCGTTCGTTATATTCATGAACTAAAATACCCCACGAAGTATTTCATGTTACTTTGTTTTTCAGTGTATTTTAACTTTTCCGTCGGGGTAAAATTAAAGGTTTTTTTCGACAACGCTTTAATGTTCTCTGTAGTTCGATCCCCCCCCCCCCTCACTCTCTCTCTCTCCCTCCCATTTTGATCTATTCCTCATCGTACTTCATTGCACTCCCCTCTCTATTTCCCACGTTTTCATCGTTTCCTCCCTCCACTATCTCTCCCATAAAAGCAAACGCACACTCCTGCCGGTAGTAATTGAATTGTAACCCTCCCATTGTATCTGTAGCGGAAAAGCGACCTTCTGCTCGTGTCTCAACGTCCTGTGTACATTTTCGCGTGCGCTCGGTTCCGTACGATCTTTGCTTTATCCGAGGCTCCGGTGAACGGGCATGTTCGCGCCTAGCACTGTGTATTTTGCAGCTGAGCATTCCGGAATTAAGCGACATGGGAGCGCTACAGCGCCTGCCGCCCACATTCCCCATCCCGCCGCCCCCGCCCCCACCGCACAGCTCGAGGCTGCTTCCGGAGCCGGAGGCGGCGGCGACCGGGCGGACCGGGGAGGGGCCTATGCGGGCGGAAACGGGCGGAAGCAGCTCCGGAACCGCTGCGGGATCTTCACCTGCCCCCGACCGCGCCCACAACCCCGCCCGTTCCCCTTTTCCTGCTCTCGCTTCCGCTCACACCCCGCACATCCCGAACGCCCACCCCCGCCCAAGCGCGGAAGTGTTTGCGTGGTTAGGGAATCCCCGGTTTCCCCGCCCCGCCCCGCCCCGACCCGACCCGACCCGCCACCGCGCCGTTCTCCTCTGTCGCACTGCTCCGTTCGCGCCGCGCCCCGCCCCAGCGTACCGGCGTCTCCGCCACCGCCGCCCTCGCCGCCACCGCCGAAGCCAGGACCCGCCCTGCATTGTTCAGCGGTGGCCACAAAGACGCGACCCGGTTGCCCTTCGCCCCTCACCCGCGTGCGCCCCGCCCCCTCCTTCTCCACCACCACGTCTCCCCGCCCCCGCCGCCTCCACGGCTTCTCAAAGCGAAGCCTCTAACCGCGTGTCGACAAAGGCCTTGCGGGTTGTGGCCGCCCATTACGTAATGCGACGCGGTGCTGCTGCTGCGGCGGCGGCAGCGGCAGTGGCAGAGATGGAGACGGACGCGGTTGCGGCGGCAGCTGGAAGGTGGCGGTGGCGGTGGCGGCGGCGGCGGCGGCGGCGGCAGCGGAGACGGGCGCTGGCGCCTATAGCCGCAGATCTGATTGTGTAGAGTCCGCGGGTGCCACGGCGCCGCCTCCGCCGCCGCCGTCGCCTCCAGGGCTTTGAATCGCGGGGGCAGGGGTCCCGCGGCGCTGCGCGGCGCGAGCGAACTCAAGACCTCTCAACCTTCAAAGGTCCGCCCTCCCCGCCACCCCGCCCTCGCCACGTGCTACGCACCCCGTCTCGTGCAACCACGCACTGGCCCACGCGCTGCCGGAGCTGGCGGAGCGGTCGAGGTACAACATGGCAATTCGAAACGCCCTAAACATGTGGCTTTGAGCGACGAAGACGTCCCGGATTCGTTGATTTAAGAAAACTGAAATTACGCAATTGCAATTTTCCCTACGTGGAGTTTGTAGGTTTTAAAATCTGGAAATTGATCCGTCTGTAGGAATGTTAGCTTATCCCTCGTTTGTCGGGTGAGTTGTCGCGGAAGACCTGTGTTCTGAATTCAGGAGGTGGATAGAGTTCGGGGTCGCAGGGTCCGAGGAGCCTGTATGTTTGTATGTTAGTGTGTAGTGTACGGTTGAAGATATCAGACTGCGCCTGGAAGACGCCATAAAATATTTTAACATCGTTGAAGAGAATTGCAGTTTTTCAAGTAAAACACTTCTGTGTGTAACTTGTTGCCGATTCTTCCTTCTGAAACATTTTATTTCTTCAGTCACCCACGTCTCACTCACGTTTGCCGTCTTTTCCCCGGCCCCTCTCCGAACTCCTCCTTCGCGATTGTCCTCCTCTTTGTTTAATTCTCTTTGGTTCCTCCGTGTCTGTTCAACTCTTTACCTTTCTTCCCTCCCAGCCGTTACCGTTCAATCTTCACAGTTACCTCTTTTACCGTTCTCCCCATCACCGTGCTCCTGTCACTGATCCCCATTTCATCACTTCCCCTTTCGCCATGTTCCCTTTCACTGTTTGCGCTTTCACCGTTCCCCTTTTCAGTATGCCCTTTCACCGTTCCTCCTTTCACTACGCCCTTTCATTGTCCTCCTTTCACCGTTCTCTCATAAACGTCCCGCTTGCCGATTCCTCCGTTTCCTTCCGTATATTACGCCCCGCGCCCGCCCCCTTCGCCCCGAGGGCGCCGCAGCTGCCGTTTGAAGCGCTGTCGCCTCCGCCGCCGCTTCTTGTGCGTTGACGTTTCGGAGGCGCACCTGCGCGTTCGGTGCGCGCGCGCGCCCACGCAGCCGCGCAAAGCAGCGAGAGAGGGGGTGGCGGCGGCGGCGGCGGCGGCGGCGGCGGCGGAAGCAGAAAACGGCGCCGGAATTGGCCTGCGCCGACACAAAACCCTCTTATTCGCGGCGACGGCCCGGCGACGCTCGCTCGGCGGAGGGGCGGGCGGGGATGCGGTGCGGGGACGAGACGCGCCAGCGTGTTGCAGGGACGGAAGAGAGATGGGGGGTGAGCTGTGATGGCGGGAGGCGGGCAACAGAGGTGAAGGAAGGGTGCAGGGAAAGGTGGCGAAGGAATGGACGCGCGGACGAGTAGACGGAGGCGGGGACGGGACGTGATGGCAAGAGGGGAAGAGAGACGGGAAGAAAAAGACAGGGAGGGTGGGGGAAGGGAGGTGAAGGGCGGGGGAGACGTGGAAGGAAGACCAAGGTAGAGAAAGGGAGGCGGGAGCCAGGCGCTGGGGCGGGGTTTGGGGGCCGAACGGAGGTCGACCGGGGACGGGAGTGTTTGGGGCGTGGTGCGGCATCGCGGGGAGCGGCGGGGACAGGGCACAGTAGCGGGCCGCCTGGTCGGGACCGAGGGCAGCCCCGAGATGGAGGCGGAGCGCGGGTGTGGGGCGCGGTGTCGGAAGCGGCCCTGGGGTCGGGCGGGACGTCGTTCGCCTGAGCGGGGGCGGCTGGGGTCGGAACGAGAGTGCAGGCGGCGCGGCGGCGCCGTGAATTTGCAAGAGCGCGCCGCCTCGCTGCCACGGAGCCACCGGCGCGCTGCGCGGAGGCCCGGGCCCTGAGGCCGCGGGGCGCGACGCACTCTCTGGATGTACCTAATCGTCATCGTTTGCCCGTTTCAATACACTTCGTACTTGCTTCCTCGCGCTGACATTTTTCTTGTGGCTCGTATGTATGGGTCAGAACTCTGCTAGCGACACAGATCAAATCATTTAGTGTTCCGAGTTATGCTTTATCGCAGTTTGGCCTGCTTCACTGCCACCCCGCGTTTAAAGGCGCATGCAAGTACGTAGAGTCCACAGCTGCGGGTTTTAGACCTCTGTGAGGCCCAGTAGTTTTCACCAGCTGGTTGCTGTGCAGTTGGTTTGCTGTTAATATCGCGGTTCCCAGTTGAAGCATTACTGCGTCCATAGTCATTCATTCCTAATTATGAAATCTACAATCGTTGATATGATGTAAAACAAAGGCACACGACCAGCATCAACCAGCTGAAAAAATGGATACATAGAAGAACCAGCTCCTCGCCCGTAAAAGATCTTCTGACAACCAAACATAACGCACATAGTAACGTGAAATTTTGGTCGACAAAGCAGTTTGCATAAGAGTTTGTTCCAACACATGGCCATTCATCACACGTATGATGTTCATCACACTCCTGGCCATTCATAACAGACAAACATTTTGCAGCCAATCGACTTTTTCGTATCAATGACTCAGAAAGCATGCATTTTCACTACATCACGTGAATGAGAAAGTAATTTACTACTTATAGAAACAAGATTTATCCACTTTTTCGTTACCAGGGTCCGACAATAAATTTATCCTGTCGAAATCGCCGTTTTCCGACGTACGATTACAGTACTTTCTCTTCTTACGAAATAAGGCGAGAAGATAAAATAGAATGATAGTGTTTACAATAAGACTGTCAGCAGCGACCTGGCATTGCGTCTACAGCGTGCTTGACCAGCACCCCGACTGCGGCCAGCAGCTGTAAAGGGCGGAGCGCATCGCCTTCCGGTTTGGCGCGTGCGGCGTGCGGGCAGGCGCTGAGTCGATTAGCGGCGGTCGGACGCAGACGCGGGTGCGGGCGCAGACCCCGCGGCGCCCACGCACGCTCCTTACGCGCTGCTGCCATTCCGCTCCTTGGCGGATGCGTCGCTGCTGCTTTTGTCTCTTAGGTTTCCGCCACGCTTCCAAACCGCTCCGCTTCCAAACCGCTCCGCTTCCTACCGCCCCGCTTCCAAAGCGCTCCGCTTCCAAAGCACTCCGCTTCCATGCTGCTGAGCTTCAGAACTGCCCGCTTCCAAACTGCCGCACCTCCCAACTGCCTCGTTTACGAAATCCCCCGCTTCCGATTTATCTCGCAACCGACCTGACCCCTTTCCAAGCTGTCACCCTCTCGAGCTGCCCCGCTTCGACCCGCTTCTTCTCCGCCACCCCTTTTTGCAGACTTTCGTTGCCAACACAACGTGCGGCCGTATTCGGCTCCTTTTGGAGGACTAATTCTGCTACAGGCTTACGTCATTCGAGAGATATCTCCCCTTCAAAAATACAGCTACGATCTACGATGCTAACGCGAGGAAATGCTAATCTAACATCTAGATAACTGCTGGATGAGTTTGTACAATATGATAAGATACATAATTTGGAAGTTGATAATCTACTATTTGTATGTATGGACTTTGGCACAACAAAGCTTTTCGAGCTAAGGCCTACCAGCAGTGTCTCGACCTTGCGGCCATGAATTAAGGGTACGTGTAGTTAGAACATAGCCATCCCTACGTTGTATTTCTGGTATTCTCAACTTTAGAAGTGAGGTTACTCATCGTCACATACCAACAGATACTGGGACATTGCAAGCGTAGAAAGCTAGCACACTAACCAACAAGCCACCGAGAGCAACTAATTTACCGACAAACAAGATCATAACATGTTTAAGCAAAACCTGAATAGGCAAACCTACTGCAGTTCGATAACAAGAAACTCTCCTCCTGTCATGACAAAGATCTAATTTGCCATTCCTTTTACATTCTTGGAAACAAACAAACAACAAGTATGAAGAAAATTAGTGATATGATCTTTGAGATTCGAAAAATGTGGAATTCTGTACGAAATCTTTGCAAGGAAACCACCAGTGTACATTATTTCAGTAATATAAATTCCTTTTGTGGCAGCCAAAACCAACCAAACCAGTAAGGTTTCAAAGGAAATAGTATTTATAATAAAATATGATGAATTGCATTTCAATTTGATATAGGTTAAGCATTTTGTAAAATTCTGTGGCTACATCAGACAAACGGAAATGTAATTGCGACACACTACTCTCTTAACGGTCTCTTTCTTAACAAAATGGTCATTCATTATCCAAAAACTGTGCTATGACAGTAGAAGGATTTTACTAGCCTTCTAGGAAAAGATTTTCACGGCATCAGGTGTTATGTTCTCAATTCCGGGCAAGTCAACTGCTGTGGTGATTAGACCAGTTGGTGTAGTGATTGTTTTTGGAGCTGCCGGTGTTTTTCTCCGCTGGATATTGAGGTTCGACGCCGACCTACACCTCGGATTGTGAGATCCATCTATCCCTCCCCAGTCGGCACAAGCTCTAAGCTCCTGATTGGTCTCCGGAGACGTGGTGTAGTGGTAAGTGGGGTAAGGTTGTGCATATTAGTGTGTGTATGTATGTATAAGTAGGGGGGAATATAGGACAAGAAAAAGGAAGAAAAGATCGGGCTCTATACGTTGCCCGCTTGGTAGGGTATTGCTCCGACATTTGTCTGGTATTAATAGAAGAAAAGGGGAAAATACCGTTCCGAGCAGCTGTCCGCTAGAATTCTCCACCAGACAGCGGCAGCCGGTCCTCACTCGTAATGTACAACATGAGCCATTGTGGAACCGCCTCGCATGGGTTTGGAGGTCACCTCTTCTGGTCCCTCCCCCTGTTCCATGGGTTGTCAGAAACGTACAGAAAATGTGAAATAGATGCAGTGAGTTAATGTAAATGATTGTATGATAGAATCAATCTTAGTCTATCTCATCTCTGCCTTGAACAAAGAATATCTATCAGTGTTTGCCTTTGATAAACAAAGGAAAGTTAGTTTGACTTGCGCTCTTAATGAAGCGCCTTCCTCCTCAAATCTTCCGCCGCCCCCCCCCCTGCCCAGCGACCTCGCCTGCGCATCTTTCGTCGCCGTTGACCTTTTGTCGGCAGCGCGGAAAGCCATTACACGCTCGCCGCGCAGCGCAGTCGTTTGAAGTGGACCGAAAGCTGGTTGCTCTTCTCATTTTCTTGCCATTCCGGGCTGCTTTCCCGTTGACATTCGACTTTCTGTACTGGGGACATGATGCACGAAATGTGCTGTAGACTTAATAATAATAATAATAATAATAATAATAATAATAATAATAATGGATAAATAGAAATAAACATCCAAATGAAATATAATTTCATTCATTTCAGTTTCAGTAATTCAACGAAAATGAGATCTGTGTCATTTTTTTAAGCGTTCCTTGTTCCAACCGTAAAGGAAATTGAAGAAAAAATTTGGAGGCATTTTGAGAAAATGTTTCTTTATAATTTGCATTGATTTCGAACAGAAATTAAACAAAAACTATGAATTTTTTAAAAAAATGTAATCACCTTTTTAAACATACTAGCTTTTAGTGCAGGTTTTATTGAAGACAAATCTCTTTCTGCTATATTGAATCTGTACGTGCCATTGCAAACTTTATGTGTGACGTTTCGAGAGAGGGGGATCTGTAATACGTCCTTATACAAATCCTTACATAAAGAACTATCTCAGCATTTGCATGCAGAACCGCTCGGAAGCTTAAAAACACAATCAACTTAGCGACTTTGGACCTGGGTGTACGTTCGTAGTCAATCAATATTTTAAAAATATTGTTACCATGAATGATTTGAAAAATAATATTAAGGTTTTAGATGTAAAGTATTGGTGTTACAATGGCGGGTTCTTTCTCGTGTTATTGATAACTAATCTTAATATTGTAGTAGTGCACGTTCTGTCCTGCCAACACTTTAGCCATTTCTAGAAAAAAATCAAATGATATAATTCAATGAGTGCTGCAACAATAAAACATACTTGCTCACATTATTTATAACATTTGAAGTTTTCTAAAATGCATTGGGAAACCCAAACTTCCCGGCTTGCCCGTGGGGTGTGGGGCATCAGTTGTCAAACACTCCCCTGTTTGGGTGCAGGTGATTGTAAAAAGAATTGTTAGACGGGCAATTAGCAATATGTCTGCCCCAGTTGGTTACTTTATAACCTTTACACACTAATTTCTCCACTATTGTGATCTCAGGGTTAGGCGCTACTTACTCGAATAATAGAAAATTGAACAAAATACAAAAATGTTCTTAAAAATACAACACATATGTTCAAAAACAAACACATAAATACAATAAACCCTGAAATAACACACAAAATCTGTAAATCCTGTACAGCACAATAATATGAAAAGTAATAAGCAATTTCCTCGAATTACAATATTCAGTCCTCCAAATTCATTAGAAGTGCTAACCTGTTTTAAAAATTACATTTATCCACAGTAAACAGAGTTAAATTTGTGCAAGAATTCACAGATCTATTACTTTACTTAATTTCAAAGAATTATCTTTATCTTTTTATAACTTTTTCATAAAAAACGCACTATAAACTAGAGAGTTGTAGTCGCTAATGTGTAAATCGTTTCCTGACGGTTTTCTCCTAACTCTAATAACTCAAGTACTAGCTACTCATATAAATCTACCATGGCTTTTAAGAAAGTAATTCTGTTCTATTTCTTCATAAAATAATAGGATTGGAAGCAACAACCTTGTTCTGGAAGCGATGTCGGTTTATGCTCGTCTCCTGCGAGAACGTGAAGTAAACGTGGTCCCACTCTGGAAGCTCTCCGTGCTGCCCAAAGCTTTTGAATCGCCGCCAAAGTGGTCGAAAAACGCTTCACTCGCCTCAGGAACGTATTTAGTTTTGCCCCAACTCCCATTTACAAAAAAAAAAAAAGCTCTGCAAATCCAATTGTGCCTATCAGCATCAAATTGTTACAGTATTGGAATTTTCTTCTTCTCCGCAAATTGTTTAAAATAAATTTCATATTAACCTTAATAAACCCTTTCTAAACCTCTGGCATACGCCTTGCTCCGAATTCCAGCTCGCTAACTTACATCACGCACAGCAATACTTCTTGCGAGGTGTGTACCGTGTATACCGCAGCGCCGCAAGAAGAAATGAGAGCGAGGAAGGTACTACGAGGTACGAGTTTCTTTCTACCCCTCCGTTCGCCAGCGCTACCCCCTTCTTCACTGCCTCCGTGACAAGGTTGATGCGTACCCCTCCAAGCCACGTGCTGTCGTTCTGCCGCAGTGCGAACTCCAGGAGTTTTCGTGTCACCGAGAATTATAGAGTTCTTTGAAACGTGTCGCTTCAGCCGACTCTGACTGATCGGTCTCAGTATTGCTTGAAGTATGTCAATTGAAGAGAAGTCAAGAAAATTGAAAAATTTAGGCGCTAGCGTTGGCCACAGACACGCAGACGGAATGACGGACAGACATACGTTTTGCCATAAGTTAATTTTACTTTCTACCCTTACTTTCTAAGAAAAGAAAGAATTGCGGTCGTGTAACGGCGGATTTTCGACAGAAAATCTCTTATTGCCAGGATTTAGTTATAAAAAAGTAGGTAAATCTCGTTTCTCTTCAGTATATTACTTCCTCTAATCCGTGGTGTAGTCAGAATCCACGTTTTGTGGGTCCTTGATACCGAAAAATGCATTGACGGCAACACGTCTGTTCATCTGTCTGTCAGTTTGTCTGTGATCACCGATGGCGCCAAAACCGTTTAGCCTATTTAGTTATCTATTTAATACAATATTGATATTCCTGGATAACAGACCAGTTCATTTGATGAGAAGGTAGGGTGTGGCGGGTATTCAGACCGGTACAACTCGTGCATCCCATCACAGATCGAAATCGGATGCAACCGCGAGGAATGATAGAATTCATTAGATGCGTTAGATAAAATTCAAAAACGGGCCTCAAAGTTTGTAAATCACGGGTGCGTTGGTGACGAACGAGAAGAATGGGAGTCCTTATCTAAGAGAAGGGAACGGGCGCGTTTATGCGTAATGTATAAGACATACAGAGGGGACACAGCATGGACAGATATCGGTAAAAGATTACAGAAATCAGATTATAAAAGCAGAGGAGACCATCCTTGGAAAATACGATGTAGAAAGCAAAGAACTGATGTAGGCAAGTTCTCCTTTGTGAATCGCACTATAGTAGATTGGAATAAACTACCTGCAGAAGCACTAGAGGCTCTTCTTTCTAATGTAGCCAAATTTAAAAATATGCTTCATTCCATCTAGGTTATCTCGAATAATACTGAGACATTTATCTTTATTATTATTATTATTATTATTATTATTATTATTATTACTATTATTATTAGTAATATTATTATTACTTTTATTATTATTGTTATTGTCAATATAATTATTGCTTTTATTATTATTAATATTACTATTACTTTTATTATTATTGTCATAATTATTATCATCATGGCCCTTATACAGTGAAGTGATGTGAAGTGTAGTGTAGTGGGGGGGAAAGGAGTGTAGTGTAGTGAAGGGGAGTGCAGTGTAGTGCAGTGTAGTGAAGTGTTATGTAAACTAGAAGTGAATTTAGAGTTAGCTAGAAATAAATTGGAACTATTATATCGACCCCCTAATTATAATAGTAAACCCAATTGTAAATGTTGAAAATGTTTAGTAATTCTAATTTTAATTGTTATCATGTTTGCCACCGAGCATTAGCTCAAAGCGAACTTTAATAAATCTATCTATCTATCTATCTAATGGCTGGCAGACGGTCAATGGCGGCGACTGTGCCAGGCCAGCTGTCGGGCAGACAGGAGGGCGAGCGAAAGTAGAAGCGCGACGGTGTTCGCAGTGTACGCCGAGCGACTTCGGTCCCAACCATCAGGCAACCGTGAGAACCGCTGGCACACGCACCCCGACTCACGCGTGATTCGCGGATCGGTTGCAATGTTTGTTGCGCCTAATGTTTAAATACAATTCCGTGGTGGTTGCAAATATCTTGTGGTAATCCATAATATGGTAAAGGAAAAATCTCCACAAAAGTTTTAATAATTTTTATTAATAATTTTCCAGAGTAACTTTCGGGAAAACACCTTTCCCATCCTCAGTGCATCTTGTCCAAGCAACGTCGATCTCCCATGAATGTTCACAACATGGTCAAAAGATGTGAAAGCGGCAAAACATGCTGGTTACAGCTAGGTGGCAGCCATATTTTGGAATGGAATTTCCTCTTCTCCCATTCCAAAAGATGCCTGCCACCTAGCTGTAACCAGCATGTTTTGCCGTTTTCACATTTTTTGACCATGTTCTGAAAATTCATGAGAGATCGACGTTGCTTGGGCAAGATCCACTGAGGATGGGAAAAGTGTTTTCCCGAAAGTTAACTCTGGAAAATTATTAATAAAAATTATTAAAACTTTTGTGGAGATTTTTTCCTTTACGATTATATAATGTTTAATTTTTTAGTGACATCGTAGCCTCTGAAACTACATTTAATGATGCGAGGGAAACAATTTTTATTCCTTTTGAAATGTAAGCAAGGTACTGTGTGTTTAAAATATTTTCAAGGAAGATGTTATAAAGAAGAGGATACGAATTGGAAATATCTTTCTAATGATACTTAGGCGATCGATACAGATATTTGGTGAATACTTGAATTCGTTAAGGATTGTGTGTTTTCATTTCCTATTTTGAAAAATACGACGGATTTCCGTTAAGAAAGTGTCTTTAAAGAAAACCGATTTATTCGTAAATCTATAAACAGCTATGGCAGAATTACCCCAATAATGAAGTGTAATAAATGAGGGCAATTGTAGTGAACGTGGTTCTACTACAAAAACAATAAAACAAAATCAAATTTTTTCGAAAGTAAAGTTAAAAACTTTTAATAATTTCAAGGAGAGAATCTTGAAGAATAATCAATGAATTTTGACTAGAATTCTTAATGTACTCTATCTGTTCTCATGCGAACATACAGACGAAGATGGGTTGCTGTGTTCCTCTTACGATTATTGGATTCTATCTCCGCTTTCCCCGAGGGCTGAGAAAACAAGAGATAGGTTGCGTCGTAATACATTACGTGTGCCAAATTACTCCAATGCATTTACCTTGTTCGCCAGTCTCCACTCTTTCATTTGGAAATGAAGTTGTTGATGCTAATGAAGATGTATCTTCTTTTGGTAGATTATCTCTGGCAAATACACCCTTAATCACGCCAAGAAAGATGTAGAATGCGCGCGATGGTTTGCATTATCTTCTAGGTGTGTGGTGACACTCGACATATTTAAACAATGGACGGCGAACCGTTAGCGAATTGCCAACGACATGTACACAGCCTTTTTGACGTTTGTTGTACAGTGCGCCAATGTTCTTAATAAATTGCGTAGTTTCAATGATCCCAGAACCCACGGCATGAAGGAACGTTATAAATATTGCAGTGACTTTTTAATTAGCGTGTGACTCGTGTGTTTTGGGAAAGCTATTGCCCGCTACACAGCCCAATATCACGCGCTTTGTAATAATTTAGTGTGAAAAATGTGACGAAAGAATGATTTACGACAGACATTTTTAATGAGTGGGGTTTTGCCGTGACAATTGTTTTTTTTTGTCGGTGTGATGGCGTGGGGAGGGGCGTGAGGGAGGTGGATGGCGTGAGGACGAACGTGGTGGCGGTGAGTGGGCTGCTGGAGCTGGAAGGCGGGGTGGTGGAAAATGTTTGAATTGTTTCGTGTAGAGTTATTTTATGTGTGAAGGAATGTCTTTGCGGATCAATTAAATATTGTTTCAGCTGTTAAAGTTTTCGATTGTCACGTCGCTTGCTTCACCACACGTTACTTCGATCACAAGTTGATATTGTCAGAGTTTTCTACCTAATTTAATAAATATTTAAACTAGAATATGAAACATTTGAACTGAAATATGAATATGAATAGTTTAATTGCTTGTGCCACATGCAAAGTTTGAGTATCTCTCGAAAAGTAATTGACTTGGGTGTTTAAAAAATTGAACACTTCTATTTCATATCAAGCAAACAAACAAGTATTATTCAGTTCTACTCTTTTCATAAAAGTAAAACGCATTAAATAATTACTGGGGCTGGAATACAGAATACAACATTCTGGTTCACAGACAGCATGATCCTAGTGGTTAATCGACACCGGCCTATCTGAATAAAGATTAAGATGACGATGATTAAAATATAATTTTTTGTGTATATTCAGCAAACTACATCGCACTGACACATTGATATTTCCCTTTATTCTTAATTTAAAGAAACGATTTTAAAGATGACATCAATTGGAAATGAGAGCTGTAATATAATGCTCAATTAGCAATTGAAAACCGCCTCTTTGCTATGAAGCTTGCCCTGAGAGCTTGAAGATTAGTGCAGCTGCATTAGTGAAAAAGAGCGTGATGTTCATATTACACATTCGTGCCCTACGGGTGATTTGATAATTATGTGTATGTTGAGTTACGCTTGTAGTCAACTCGCGGTTGAGTCTTCCTCCACAATTCAAAACGTCCAAATACGTGAGAACTATCATGCAAATATTTTTACATACTAGTTTACAGGGAAATATATACCGCCACTACGTATTATTGAAAAATCTAGAGAGAGAATTAGATAATGCTGTTTCCTAAAATGTATAATTTCGTATGAAGCTTATCATTAATGTGGAAATACATTGCTGATCCTTGAAGCGGTGTATGCTTTGGCACCAGTTCCGGTTTTAACGGCGTGGAGCACATTCACATAGCTCTGCCAAACGCGTGGGGCCATTTTTCTGTAAAAGTAGAAGTGGTCAGACCGGTTTTTAGGCAAAACGCTGCCCTTTTCAAGTCGACGGCTTGGATGCGGGAGGCCGGTACATTGCCCTCGTCTCAGCCAGTCCACGCACGGGGACCTCGGAGTTCTTCTCCGCCGTCGCCTCCGTCACCGCCTGCCCCTCCCCGCCCGCGTTCCCGCCCACGCCCCCGCCCCCGCCACCGCCTTCGCCACCGCCTTTGCCACAGCTAGTCTACTTCCTCTTCCGTCGCCGCTTCCGTCACATGCTGCGATCGCGATTGTCTCCGCCACTGATGCTGTCAGTCGCCTCGACAGTACCGCTGCTGCCACCATCGCCAGCGCCTCCGCCGCCTCCAACGTCGTCGCGACCTTCGTCCACCGCCGCCGCCGCCGCCGCTTTCGCGGCCGAGGACGTTCATCCTGCGGTTCATTCGCTTCCGCTGGGAACATTCCAGGGCGCCCAAATCAAACTGGTTTCCTCCGCCAGAATGGGATTAGCAGTCTGCCCGGGAACAAAGCCCTCGCTACTGCCACTGCCCCTCGGCTCCTGCTGCACCGCCATCGCCACACCGACACCACACCGACACCGCATCACCGCCACCGCCACCGCCACCGCCACTTCGCCACCACCACACCGCCACTATACCGCCACCGCATCACCGCCACAGCGTCACCACCACACTGTTACCGACACACCACAACCGCCACAGCATCACCGCCACGCTTTTACCACCCCGCTGTTACCACCACATGGTTACCTTCACACTGTTACCACTACACTGTTACCACCACAGTTACCGCCATACTGTTACCGCCACACTGTTACCACTACACTATTACCACTACACTGTTACCGCCACACTGTTACCGCCACACTGTTACCGCCACACTGTTACCGCCACACTGTTACCGCCACACTGTTACCGCCACACTGTTACCGCCACACTGTTACCGCCACACAGCATTGCCACCACAGCGTCACCACCACACCGTTACTGCTAAACCGTCACACTGTCACCGCCACACCGTCATCACGACACCGTCACTGCATCACCGACACCACACCGTCGCGGTAGACCGCCACCGCCTAATTCTTTTCTTCCTCCATCTGATTCCAGGGCTATCCCGCTGAACAGCGGTCAGTGTACTATACCTGAACCGTCCAGAAAAAACTTCCATTGCCCATCTCGCAATCATTTTTAATGACAGACATCCTGAAGTACTCACTTGCTGTCGTCGTTCCCGTCGTTCGTGATGTCGCCACGCATTCGATATCGATGACAGTTGATGCTTCTGGGGGCATAATTGTGTCACAAAGGTAGGGCCTCTGTTGCGTGACATCGGCGTGCATAGCTGCGATCGGTTTCACAACTATCCACCAACTCGCCGATTCGTTGGCGGTCAGCGTGATGATCGTTTGAAGGGGAAGCTTCCACAGCCGCTCGTGACTCAAGCCACATCCTCCGGTTTGTTTCCACGCCGCACAACTTTTGCATCCCACCTCTAAGTGCCTGGTTTCGAGTTCTAGTAATTCCATGTGGAATGCGAGGTGGACAAAATGTGTTCGCGGCTAGTTTTCACTATCTTTCCACTATGCACCTGGTTGCGACTGCACCAGTGCTCCATCGTCATTCATAGCTTATGGTCATAAATCCATTAAATCACTCATCCATTTCAGGAAAGCCCATAATAGTAGAGAAACCTACGCCTCATACACCTTCCCTCTCGCATCTTCGCCTCTGCCATCCATTGTTTCTCCTCTCCGCCACTCCCCCTTTTCTTCTCTTCTCTACCTCCTCTCCCCTCCGCCCCCCTCTCTACGCTTCTTCTCTACCTCCATTTCTTGCACAATTCTTTCTCTAACGACTCCCCTTCTTTACGTCTACCTCCGCCTATTCCTTCTCCAACGCATCTCTCTCACCTCTTCCATCTTCTGTTTCTGTTTCACTTCTTTCTCTACATACACTACGGGTCCTGGTCGAATTAAAAAAAATTTCATCCTTCCTCTCTTTAATTTTCACGATTTTCTTGATTTCTCGCCTCTTCTCCTGTTATTCTGCCGCGACCTTTGATCCTTCACCCGCTGCTCCCTACGAAGAATTTTGCCAGACGCCACTGGAAGTCAATGACCACTTAAGTTCTTGCTCGGGCAGTGGAGCGAAGAGAAACCCTAAGACGTTGAGTTTTAGTGAAGAATTAAATTTTGAATCGCTCCCGAGACGTAATCCACCAGTGGAAAATAGGAGCTTTGGTCAGAGTTTCTACAATGAAAATAATACTTGAGGTCCATCTTAACATTTAACTCAATGTGAATTATTTTTCACTTTTACAGATTTTTACAGATTTACACTATTTTTCACATTTACAGATACGACATAGAAATACCGCGCCAGACGCTGAAATAGAGGTTCTGATTATTCTGTGAATTATCCTTGTAATTTTCGAAGAAAAAGTGTCCAGAATGGAGAATCCCACAAACAAGTTAGATATACGTTCAGCCAGGAGTTCGTGCCCTGAAAAAAGTAATAATTTAAAAGTTAATCTCTGTGATATTTTGTATGAACCTTTCATCCAAAATGACGTTTTCTAATAGCAATAAAACCAGAATTAGAAAAAGTACCGTAGTTTAAGTGGAAATATAAAAATAGCGTTTACATAGATGTTTTATTCTTGAGTGTTTATAAATAAATACGCACACTTGAAAAACAATATTGGTTGTCTATGCTATGTATGCGTAGGACAGTGGTATCTTCAGAATATTTGAACACAATCAAACCACCTATATTTTAAAACAGTCTAGCGATATAACACCGATGTTGCGACCGCACTGTGTGGCGAAACCCAGTGTTTTAGTGCCTTGAATAAAATTAAAAATATTTGTTTGAAAATATTTTTATTATCATCGCTCGATGTGCCTGCCTGAAGTTGTTTGTTTCCTTTAACCGCTGTCATCTCGAAATCCCTTTTCCGCGCACTAGGTCCCTGTCTCGATTCCAGGTCACATATGTAAAAATTGAAAGTAAAGTAGTACGCATTCGTTTTTAGCGCGGCGCGAGGCGGCGCGAGGCGGCGCGGCGGGTCGCGCGCGCGCGGAAGAAAGCGAAAGTGGAGGCGGGCGCCGGAGCGAGGAGGCGCGTGCTGGCTGGCTACCTGCGCTTGTGTGGCCTTGAGAGAGACCCTTGGCCCCCGCGCGCAGCCTCCGCGCCGGCCCAGCTGGCGTGTGCGTGGCCGCTGCCGCTCCCGCGGTCGTCCACCCCGACGACGACGACGACGACGACGGCGGCGGCGGCCGCCACCGGGCGCGACGGGGAGTTGAAGCGCGGGGCCCCTCCGGCGCGCCGCCGCCCCCCCCCCCCTCGCACACCCTCCTCGCCATGGCCGCGCCGGCCCCGCAGCGTAATGGCTTGCGCTGGCGGGGGGACCGGGTTGCATCCCCGGCCGGAACTCGTGGCGGACGAAGCGAACACTTGGTGGTCTCGGTTTTCCTTCTCATTCCATTCGTCCATCGTTATTGGCCTCTACAGCTTTGTCGCTAACGTTTGTCCATAACATCATCACCCATTGGTATTAGTAACATCAGGAGCTCAAAGGCCCTGAATTTCCAAGACATAGATTCCTCTCAGCCTCCAGACCACCAGACAGAAATAAAACATGGACGAAGAGTCTCATGAGAGACAAGCGTACCTAACACAACACACTCAAGATCCTGTCCCAGCCTCCGGTGCGCCTTATGATGTGTACGAGAAAACATGCGAAGGCGATGTTGATACATTAGCCCCACTCCCGGCAAACGGCGCATTCATTTTCTTTCTAATACACGAAGTTTTGTTTTAAACCATTGTTCTATTCCTAGAGACGGACATGTTAAAAACACTTCGATGGTGAAGAAAACAACCAGGTGCAGCGCTGAACGTTCGACAAGGGATCGAAGCAGGGACCACCGCGTCGCGCGGTGGGATGGAGCGTGGCATCGACACTCCGATAGATCGATTCATTGATTCAGTGTTTTCAGGCGCGTCCACTGGTAAGCTCATTCGTCCTGTAAGTCTAGTGCACGTTTTATCGCGGTAGGTGACGGTGCGCCGCGGTAGGTAGGTGTAGGTGACGACCCCTGCTGGAAGGCGAGATCCGGTGTCGATCTATACGTCGGCTTGGGTTTTCCCCGAACCAGGAATCTCCTACTAGTGGGGCACCGCCCCAGCCGGATCAGGCTCTAAGGTCCCGTCGAGACAGCGAGCCTTCGTCCGATTGTGCGCGCCATGTCGTCCTGTGCGTGTCCTCGGCGAAGAGAATGGATTATTGCAACGCATCTATTTAAGAACTGGACGGGGTTCGGACAGCTGCCGCGTGCTAAAATTACCGCCACCGGGGCCTACCCGGCGTCATGTCCGTGAAGTGTAAAATCGCACGTTAGGCTACACAAGCCACGAGGGAGCACGTACTACACACGAAAAGCGGAAGATAAAAATAGCCTCGTTTAAATAGCTCCCCCTTGTGTAAAATATAATGCTCTTCCGTCCCCTCCTGGAGCATTATCGGTTACTTCAAAAAGGACAAATCTCCTTCAGCTGTTTTTTGTGCGCATGTTTTGAAAAATGGCATATCTCTAGAAACGTAATAAGAAGAATCATATTTGCTTACGTTATAATAACGAAGAGCAGATGTGACTTTTCTATGTCGAACAGCACTAAAAGCATATTCTGAATGAAAAGGTGAGCGAAATCCATGTTTGGAATTATTGGAGAACTGTTTTTTTCGAAGTAATCTATGTTCATCATACCCACGAAAATTAGTAGATTCCCCATCACTATGGACATCAACTCCCTGTAATTATGCAACGACGTATAGTATAATAGCTTTCTATATTGTCGAACGAAATTCACCTTCAATCGACGGGATGTTTAATTTGACTTCTTAACGTCAAATAACGATTTGCGAGTAAATGCTGTTATACGATATAGTAATTAGTCTCTGAGCGACGAGCCATCCCAATTTGACGCGCTGTGATTTTCATTAGAAAGTTTTGATGCAAAGAATCAAAGCGTAAAAAACAATTGTTACAGTAACAGAGCTTCAAGAACATAAATTAAAAACTTCCAACGAGAAGACTTTTTAAAAGTATCTTAACACATTTCGCCAGACGTGCGTAGAATTAGGCGGAGAAAATTTTCAACGTCTCCTCTGAAGGAAAGGCTGACAGTTTCTCACAAGGGAATTGCGCGACCATACTGTAGACTTTTGTGTTGTGATTTAGTATAAAGTGTAGAGAAACACAAACGTTTCACATACCAGGGGATAATTTCTGCTCATTTCAGTCCTAACAGATATGTCATCAATAATGTGTGATTAAATGAGTACTAGCGTTCCGTATATTTTTTGTATCGTTTAATAAATTTTTGTGCGTATTTTTTCATTTTCATCCTTGTCTCATCCTTGTCTCAATAGTGCGCGGTTCATAAATGCACACTTGTATATTAATTATCTTTTGTTAAGAATATGGTAATTCTGTTCTGTTAATGAGATTCACGAGAAATATATCTCACCCATTTAGATATGATATATTTCGGAAACTCCATTACTTTATTGCACGAACTAAGTGGTATATTATGTATTAAGACACCTTTCTCCCCTACAGATCATTCTAAATGAGATTCTGAGAAATATAATTTTGGAGAATCTCAAAAATGCAACTTTGTTTGTTCTGATAGTCGTTGGATTTCCCCAGACTTCCCTGCCCGCGCTTCGGCATCCTTATTAAATTTGCTATGGTCATTTAGCCTGAGTAGCATATTGCCAGACCCATCACATGGAATACATGAAGCCTCTCCATCCGAATTTGTTTGAAAACGCATATTTTTCTTTACTAATAGCTCCTGTGCAAATAGAGGTCTGGGTAGCAACTTGCTGAATCGGAAGATCTCTTAAGGATTATGGTAACTCAAAACGTTCGGAAAATTGTGCCCTCTTTTTAATGAAGTATCGAACAAAAAATAATGGAATCGTATATATGAAAAGAAATGTTTTCTGTCGTTCACTGTCAGTAGCTTTGTTCACATTTCAGTAATCATATAGGTTTTAAATTATATTTTTCTGTAAGCTATTGTTCTTCACATTGTGATGTGTACCACAATATAACTGAGAAAGAGTTATAAGTAATTGTTTTTCTTTCAGGTACGTGTTAACTGTCGTTCCTGAGTAGCTGCTCAGTACTCATAGAACTGCTCGGTAGAACTGCCTCATTCGTATTGAAAAAGGTTGTCCGTAAGTACTCTACTTGCTGTTTGTCTAATGTTCGCTAGTTATCTAACCAGGTGGGCTTAAACAATTTTTTCTTTGGAAAGCTAAACCACGTCTGAGGAATCTATGCTTATTGCAACTCGTTTTAGGATGATGTCAACTTAATGGGACTACGACTCTCATTCATGGAACTACTGTGAGCTATAAATGATGTATTTAGGGATAACTTAGAGAGAGGGTCAATGAAAGTGGGACACAAAACCTACACCCTAATATATTGTAACGACGGTAGCTTCACTGACATCTGAGTAACTTTGGCACTTTAACTTAATTTTTAGATTCTCAAAATATTAAAGCACTATAAACTATTGTCACCTCCGTCTACCACCGGCCATCAGTTTTGACGTACAAAAAAATAATGCACATAACTCTCTGTTTTCAAAATGGTCTTGATTAGTACCTCTACGTATTTACGAGAACGAGTTAAGAACTAGACCTACTTCAGAAAACATACAAGAAGCATGTGAAACTCTCTGGAAGTTGCAGTAATATTGGACGAGTTGATGGAACAGCTGGATTGAATTTGAAGATCAGTTACCTTTTCCTGGACGTATTTTCTTTCATACGTGTCAGAGATAAGGGACACATATGCTTGCGTTTTGTTTATTTCCGGAATCATCGAAATGGCCTCTGAGGTCAAGCTACCGCGAAGGCCCGCCCACGCACGCACAAGTTCGAACAAGAGAGAATCAAGGAGAGTGATGGAGGCGGATTCGTTCTCCTCCCTGAAGCCCGCTTTTTCGCAAGCTGAGGGACCTTGCAACTTGTTCATTTGTATCTTCTGTGTAATGTTTTATGTTTTCAATATTATTGTGAGTAGATATGTTATTTTATCTTCTTTAATCACACGCGTGGTTCCGATTTGTATTTTATGACATCTTTATGAAACGCAAACTTTTCCTCGAGGAAAAAAATTCCAGTCCCGAACGACTCCGCTGTAGGCGCGGTTTTTCGTGTACAATAAGAAACGAATGTGATCACCGCTTCCTTCTACGAAATTATCTTGAAGTATTTCTCTGAAGCGCCGTATCTGACGTCGGCTCTGGAGGCAAAGAACGCGCCGCCGAAACGGCATGTTTCTGAGCCCAACGTCTCGACCTTTTAGCGGCAGCAGTTCGGCTCAAGTGATATTGTGCATCAAAGGAAATACAGCACTCGTGCATTCCAGGAGGTAACATTCTTTCCGTGTGTGGTGTCGTCGTGGCAGTGACTGGCAGTCGGCTCTTCGTGAATTGTTTTTGTGTTACGTGTATTTCATAAATTACTCGCGAATATTTATTGTTTTTTACATGTTACTAACCATGGTTTGTTGGTACTTTTATTTATTATTAAACTATGTATTAGTAACACGGTGGAATAAGGATTCTGCAACTCAAGCAAACGTGCAAGGATTATACATCTCCCCGGGTCCGTGGAATGGGAGGGGGGTGGCTGCTACATCGCTTCTGGTCTTGTGAATAGTTAGGAAACCCATGAAACTCTTTGGGGCAATGAGCCAAATGCATCCCATTATTTTTATTATACGTTGAACTTATATTTAATTCATTTAATTTTATAGTTTCTTAACTTTTCAATTTTGCAAGTTGATATGCTTTCAACGTTGAAAGTTATGCAGGGATCACAGTGTGTATTAAGCAACGTTCTGACACATTGCGAATTCAATGCAGCGAAATTAGAGCTGATGTGAAAAGTCCAGTGTCGAAAGATATACGTACATATGATATATAAATATATCAACATGATAGCTTTTAAGAAATAGTGATATACATGTACAAGTCGGTAGAATTTCTTATGAGAGCTGACACGCCTTTGTACCGAGTTCAGAATATTCTTTCGGCGACCCTTTTCTCCCATTGGTACGTCACATACAGTTTTTACTCTCTTTTTGCGAAAATAAATGAAATAAAATTTAGTTTTGCCGAGGGACGTCAAGCATTTTAACAGCATTCGCAATAATAATAATAATAATAATAATAATAATAATAATAATGATGATGATGATGATGATGATAATAATGATAATAATAATAATGATGATAATAATAATGATAATAATAATGGTAATAATGATGATGATAATAATAATAACAACAATTTAATTAAAAACAATTATTTCAATTAATATAAATCGGATTAAATAACCATGTTGTGCCCCCAGTATTACGGGTAGGGGGAGTGAAGACAATCGAGGGGAAGATTGATGGAGTAGAAGAAGGGGGATGGTCGTAGGGGGATCAGCACCGCTCCTCAGCACCTTCAGTGGCCTTCCGCTTTTCCTGTGGCTGTGTTTTCCGCAGCCGCGTGCCCATCGTGAAATCAGCGTGGCGCGCGGCCAGCGTGCTTTCTCGGGAGCGTGGCGGAGCGCCGTGCCAGTGGTCCCGCAGCGGTTAGAATGCGACATCGACAGCAAAATATCTATGTTCAGAATTAAAACACGGATAATAGGGAGTATGTGTCAACCTTAGCGTCAGCTCTATCGATCTTCTGCGCATGCGCAGATGCACGATGCACAATGGTGCGAAACTTGGAACAGCGCATGAACAAAAAATAAATTGTGCTTTAACGTTTGAAGTGACACAAAGTTCCTGATAATACATCGGACCAAATCTATCGATGTTTTTAACCATCGATGGTTTTGAAAGTGGTTTCGTAACCTGCAACATACTCGTTCTTGCGGGACAGAATTTAATTTCACAGCGATCGCGATTATTCATATATAATTGCCAAAAATAATGCATAATAAAATAATTGCCAAAACTGAGCTTCAAACTCTGAGTGTTCAGGATCATCTCAACAGGTCAAAACTTTCTCAGTTCACTGCAGAAAAATGCGAAGGAGAGTACCTACACCTACTGCATCTACGTTGGCCATCTCTTCGTTTGGGGAGCAAAGAATTAAAGAAACAAATATCAGGACAACGGGATGATCTCTCACATAAGAGGTTGCTTGATACGGTATTGAAGAAAGTAACGACAACTTCGAACACATGAACTGGCAGTTGTATTATCAAATTTTTTTAATATTTTAACTTTTACAAAACTTTGATTATGGAATTTTGTATACACAAATAAAACAATAAGATCAAGCACACAACATCGATGATAAAAAAATTGTGGTGTTAATTCATCAAGGTTTCAAACATCGTTATCAAATCCCCATTGTCAATGTTTACACGGCAGAAAAGACAATTTGATTATTCTTCCCAGTACATTTTCTTGTGATAACATATACTTTGGTTTGTTATTTCTTGGAGCGCGAGGCCTAGTCTTCACGATGGAATATCTCACAGTATTTCGCGTTTTTCTCGGTCGAGTCGCTAGATGCCGCATGATCGCCAGCACTGCTCAATTCGGTCGCGATCATGTGACATCTAACGGCGCGACTGAGAAAGACGCGAAATACCGTGTACACAAGGCCTCACGCGCCAAGAAATAAAAACCCAAGTATAGTAATGCAGGGGCAACGAGTTACTATTGTTATCTGTGGTGTGAACGGTTGCGTGCCTGTCAGTTGTTCCGAAGTGGCGAGTTCGATATCCCGCCGCCAGCGATGCGCTAGTTCGCATATCGTATGAGTATCTGTCATGTAAAAGAACTCGTTCGAACCATTTGGTTTCCCATGCCAAAATTTACTCTGCAGAAACATCAAAAGAGTTGTGTGCTGATGGTGTAATTAGCTCTCGCATATAAAATTGATTTCGAATTCTCGAACAGTGACATATTACGAAGGCATCGTTACTCATTACGTTAGTAAAGAGTCACTCTGCTTGTCCAAACATCTTACACCTGTAGACCAGGATGATATTTTAATAAATTATCAGTATTGATATTTAATAAAAAATAAATAAACCGATACGAAAATCAAAAAAAGGACCAATGCTTCTAAAACTGGCAGTATCGTAACGAGTGCAACCAAAACAAATCAATGATCGCGGATGTGTCGATAGACCAAGAAATATTGATTCTCCTTATTTTTGGTTTTATACTTTCTAATTACTAAATGTTGAACTAATCATTCGTATCGAATGATGTAATTAGTGTAATGGTTGTGTACATCTCTCTTGTAGTTCTTAGCGAAGCTGTCTATGGATGTCTTCCCATTTTGAAACATCACATATATATTATTTTATATTCCTTGTACGATGATATGTAAAAATGATTAGTAAATGATCATTTTTCATATAATTGAACGCAAGACTTTTCACAATTTTTGAACAGTTCAGTACTTTTTTCTTTTGTTAAAAGGTAGAATAGAATTTTCGAAAAATATAGTATTTTTGCCTTAAATTTTGTATTTTGCCAGGAATGTGCATTTATTAAATAAATGAAAATTATATTATCTACTTCTTTAATTGAAGTGTGAATATATTTGACATTTTAGAGTCAAGTGTATTACAAAAGTGTTGCAAAAATTTCTAAACGATTTAAATAACCAGAAATCCTAAAATATACTATGTTTACAAAACATGTTTTTCAAAATTTCAAATTTTTAATTTTTGTATATCAAAATTTGCATTATGCATATATTTATACTTACATATATTTCGATGTTTCTAAAAGTTTTGGGCCTTGAAGTCTGATGGTCACATTTTTACTTTTCCAAATTGCACAAAAATGTATATTTAATTTTCAACATGCTGAAGTTTGTACATCATTTTAAATGCATTAATAATATTAAAGTAATGCTGGTGATACTGATGTAATATTTTACTACTTTCTTAAATTGGCAGACGAATATGAAAACGTTATCGGATGGCTGGTTTAGGCAAAACCGAACCGTAATATAAACAACGCAACAAGTACCCCATTCACCGCCGCTCCCGGAGGCTATGTCATTTTCAGACGGACGGGGAGGGTGCGAGGGAGAGGGGTTGAAGGGCGCGAAAGGGTGAAGGGTGAAGGTTGAAGGGCGAAGGGCACGCGGGTGACGCCCCGTCGCCCTCTGCGGCGTCTGCCCCCGCTGCCGCCACCGCGGCTCGTTGTTTACTGCTGCGGTTAAGTAATTGGGCCACGAATTAATACGAGAGCGAGCGGCCTGGTTGCGCTGGGCCCAGACGGGCTGCGGGTTGGGGGCGCTCGAGATGGCGTAGAAACGGTCGGAGCGGGGCGGGGCGGGCAGGGCGGAGCGAGGCACGCGGTTAGAGAGACCACCACGGGGATCGCAGGCAGAGTGGCGGGGCTGACTGCGCAGAATGGGGAAGAGGGTCGCGAAGATGGAAGGTGTGCAGTGGGTGGGCGGGGATACGCGAGAGCTGGGCAGAGCGCGAGACGGGGAGACAGACAAAGAGGCGCGAGGAGGAGGGTGTGAGACGTGGTGGTGCGAGAAGGGGTGGGGTGCGGTAGGGAGGAGCGACGTGGACGAAATATGACGGCGGAGCGAGGCGGGACGGAGCGAGGCGGGACGGAGCGAGGCGGGACGGAGCGAGGCGGGACGGAGCGAGACGGGACGGAGCGAGGCGGGACGGAGCGAGGCGGGACGGAGCGAGGCGGGACGGAGCGAGGCGGGACGGAGCGAGGCGGGACGGAGCGAGGCGGGACGGAGCTAGGCGGGACGGAGCGAGGCGGGACGGAGCGAGGCGGGACGGAGCGAGGCGGGACGGAGCGAGGCGAGTCGGAGCGAGGCGGGTCGGAGCGAGGCGGGACGGAGCGAGGCGGGTCGGAGCGAGGCGGTTCGGAGCGAGGCGGGTCGGAGCGAGGCGGGTCGGAGCGAGGCGGGGTTGAGCGACGCGGGGTTGAGCGACGCGGGGTTGAGCGACGCGGGGTTGAGCGACGCGGGGTTGAGCGACGCGGGGTTGAGCGACGCGGGGTTGAGCGACGCGGGACGGAGCGGGCCGTGGGCCGGAGTGGAGAGGGAAGCGGAGCGGGGCGTGGAGCCGGGCGAATGACAGGTGGAAGTGCGGCGCGAGAGGGGCGCGTCAGGTATCGGCCAGGCGGTGGCCGCGCGCGGCGGCGACCGCGGGTCGTCGCGCGACTGACGCTTTCCCGCGGGAGATGAATGTGTGGTCAGCACGCAGGCCGCACGCAGCCGCCGCAACGGAGTTCACGCGCCCAGAAAGCCGCACGCTGCCTTTCGCGCCGCTTGCAATTTAACTCGACATGTTTTCTGAGTAAAAAGTATTTCGAGGTTCGTTTATTACGTTCTGCGTAGCCTATTAATAATATAAATTATACGTATGCAATGTCAGTTACATTTATATGAAACCGTCGCCGTAAAGCAGCGGTGCGTGAGGAGGGCGTGCTCCAGCGCGGCTTCAGTTCCGAGCCTCCTCCCCACGTGAGCCACGCCACGCCGCCGCGCCGTGCTCTGTCCCGCCATGGGAGGGGCGCGCTCGCTCGGTGAATGAGGAGGCGCGAAGGAGCATCGAAGCAGCGCGACTCGCACAAAGGGCGGCGGCGGATGACTCGTGCGCCTCTACAGGCCTCGCGCCCCGTCGCGCCCCCGCCCGGCCCCGCCCTCGTCCACTCTCGCCCCGCCTTGCCCCGCCCTCGCCCCGGCCTCTCCCCGCCCTCGCCCCGCCCTCGCCCCGCCCTCGCCCCGCCCTCTCCCCGCCCTCGCCCCGCCCTCGCCCCGCCCTCGCCCCGCCCTCGATCCGCCCTCGCTCCGCCCTCGCCCCTCCCTCGTCCCGCCCTCGCCTTTCTTCCCCCTGATCTGCTCTGCTTTGCTTCGCCTCGGACCGCCTGGGCGATGACCCGCTGTCTCCTTTTTTTAGACTTTCCGTCCCTTTCCTGGCGTCTTTTCTTGCCCCATTTCCCAGAATTTCAGTTTTAGCCACTGCTACACACTTCCCCACCACTCGACGCTCCCTTGAGCACCGTTTCAGCACCCTTCAGCCTCTCTTCAGCCCCCTTTCGCGTCCCCTCTTTCTCCTTCTTTCGGCCCTCCTTTCCACCCCTTCCTGCCTCCTTCATGCCTTCCCACACGCCCTTCCCACCACCATCCATCCCTTCCCATTATCCTTGCCAGCTCTATTCCTCACCCATTTGTGCCCCCTTTCTCCCTCTTTCCACCTCATTTCCATCTCTTTTTCGTCCTCTTTCCGTCCATTTGCGCTCTTCTTTCCGCCCTTATTTCCGCCTCTTTTCCAACCCTCACGGCTTTCTTCCTGCCCTCTTTCTGACCTCGCCTTCGCCTTATCTCGTTAGTCACCGCGTTGGCTCGCCTTATCTCGTTGGTCACCGCGTTGGCCCCGGCGTCGCCCCCCTCCCCGCCGCCCTCTCTCTCATCTGCAACGCGAGGCGGCCCTCACAGCCCGCTCCTATTGCGTGCGTCTGACATTAGTAACCCGACTCCCCTAGGAACACGAGGTAAGATACTCACGGTCAGGCCGTCCGCGCTCAGAATAGAGGCGCCCGGGGCAACTTCCGAAAACTTCAGCCCCAGGGAGGAGGGGGAGATGTGAAGCCTCTTGACTGTGACTCGCTTTCCTCCGTCTTATGCACTCGCACAATCTTCGTTCACAATAAAGTTGTGAGCTGCGACAGCGGTACTCGTGCCATTGCTTTTGTCTTCTTCTGATATTGCAGTTGATGATTGCAGGCGATGAACGCACCTCGTCAGGGGATCCAACGATTCATTCACGTTTCGTTGGCATTTTGTTGACTGTTTCGGCCTATTCAGCTCTAAAGAATGCTACAGAGGAATGGTCGACGACGTGGTGTCGTCCCATTCTTAAGAGTAGCTCTCACTTTGTATACACACGTTTGTCAGAAATCTGTTAATGCCAACTGCACTACGTTCTAGCCTTTCTACCTGTCGTCAATATATATGGCTAAATTTTAACATGTATCTCAAAAATTTCTCCTTTTCAGGAGAGGGGAAAATACGTTTCAAAATTTCCTTTACGCAAATAAAAATGTGACTTTAATTTATTATTAAAATAAAATTTCCATCATTTTAACAAATTTCTACTTAATTTCTGTGGTATTTGGTACTTTTCACTTGGTGAAGATTATCATACCTTTTAAATGACATTATCTGAATATGCACGTTCCTGCAGTCTTGAAATTACATCAGGTTGGGATGGATTGTAGTATATAATTTAAAGGTTTTTAACTGCGATTATACAATGCCGTGTTTGCATTTCTCTGGAAACTCTAGAAATTTTTCCTGCCTTTTCGTGAACTGTTAAGAGGTTACCGATGCACACAAATAGCTTCTGCATGTGGTATTCGAGGAAGTGGGGCACTCTTTCAATAGCAGCAGGGGATTATGAACAAGAGGTAAATGTAAAGTCCCAAACGCTCAGCGTGAAATAGCAACTCCTAAGATGGCATCTGTGGCTTGGTACAAGAATCAATGTCAATATTCGAACTTTTACAAAATTGGTGGTTGTCTTACACCATCGAAATGACAAAACAATGGTAGGTGAAATCAGGAGATTGGATCGAGTTTTGATTTTGGCTTTTCTTGCATTGAAAGAAGGGATTTTAATCACACATTGGCCGCACAAAGCGAAAAATCACTCAAAGCTGACATTGGTCCTTCTTGCACCAAGCCACGGGTAGAATACGTGTATAAACCAATGCCATTCCAGAAGAGAATGCCAATGTGACCGGCGTAACGCCGGGCCCGAGAGTAAATTGCAATGCAATTGAAGGAAAATTTTTAAAATTGAAAAAAAAACAACATATTTTTTACAATATTCTACAATCACATTCTAAAACAAAAAAAAAACGCTAGGGTCTGTCTATCTCCCCCTCCTCTGACTGGTAAGCAATTGTTTTTCCCGTTTTGCATTCAGTATTACTTTTTCTCTAGATTTTTTTAAATTTTGGCTTACAAATGGGATAAAATTAATAAACGGTACGTGTCTGTGTAATAATACCGTTGATCCTGTAGAACCCTAATTTTGTTTGTGTGGCATCACAAAGGGTCGTAGAATTCGTTTGCTAAATTTAAATATTTTTTAACCTGTACATTTTGATACACAAACAATTCAAATCATTAATTTAGTTTTCCTTTAATATTTGTGTACATTTTACATTATTAATGAATGACAATTCACTTGGTACTTCATAATGTAGCTTCCAATGCATATTTGGTTGAAAATTTTCAGGATGTTTAATCGTATTTAGTGAATTTTATTTTAAATAATGTGTGTATATATAACTTTGTATGCATTTATTTAGTGCAAAATCAAAGGTAGTTCATTCTGCTTACAGGCTCTTAATTTCTTTTACTTATGTGCCACACTATTCTTATTGTATTTTATCCAAAAAAGTTAGTAAAGTAAGAAATATTCAAAGAAGGTGAGAAATTGTCCCTTTAGCATCGCAAAACTTGTAACGCTAATCAACAGGGCAAATTAAGTGTATGAAAATTTAAAATGTATGATATTCGTGGTACCGTCTGCGCTAGATGAAGTAAAAACTGAGTATCTTGGCTTATGAAACGACTCCATCCTGACAACCTTCACATTCTCGTATCAGTGACTGGTCGCGGGAATTCCTTGTATATAAGTTTACATTTCAGATGTCTCTTGTGCATTTTAGTCTTTTGCACGTTTATAGTGTTTTTAACCATAAATGCGGTTTCCCAGAAATGTAATGAATTCTTATTTTCTTTTCCCAAACAAAACCCGAGATCTTGAGCTTTCGTCGTCGTTCGCCACGACAAGCCCGCGAGCTATCTTTACGACAGACTCCAGGATTTTATCTCATCGTTTTTTTCTTTGAATACTGTGGCTGACGGCATCTGAAAAGTTCCATACTCCCCGTTCGTTTTTTACGACACGTTTCATCGTCATTTCGTGGCGTAAGCATGAACAGTTTGATTCCTGATGCGGTGAAGAATATCATGCACGACATGTTTTGCATTTCGCTTTTAAAGATATTTCCCTATTTCTTATTTCCTCTTGTAGCGATAGGTTGCTTTGAATCCGTATCATATATTGTAAAATATTTCAATTACTGGTTCAGAGACTTCGGTGGGGTCCTCATTTACTTGCATGAAATAAATAGTAATATCATCCCTTATTTTCTTTTGAATTTGTGTCGTTTATCCTCTCAATTATAGTATATATTATAGTATATTATAGTATATATTAAATCTTCAAATAGTTCAATGAAAATCTCCAAAATACCCAATCTCGTCCTACTTCAGGCATATTGAAGGAGTTATCACAGATCCGGGTGTACGTAGGAAAAAAATTGGATTAGAGAAAAAATCTGTTAGGAATTTTGTTCCCAGTATACGGCTCTAATGAATTCAGTCTTGAGTGATTCTGACTCATTTAATACGTTTATTACGATGATGATAAGATGAAAGAAATTGGCGATGTATCGCCAAATCAGTATTTTGTACTTGTCTGCCGATAGGGGTAATGTGCTTGTGTGTCTCCTGTGGTTGGTGTCAGAAAGGGCATCCGGCCGTAAAAACATCGCCAAATTAGGATGAAAATGGCTGTAAGGGGGCGTCTTATGACTGAAGGCAGATTTGCATCTCGTTTCAATTCCCCGTTCCCTTTGCTGAAATGTCCCCGAATAAATTTATTCCTGGAGTGTTTTGTCGTTGCCTTCTACGCAGACGCTATGCACTACGCTTTGGACGTTGAGTTTGACGATAGCCCAGCCACTTGTTTCTGTATCACTTGCTATCTTGAAAGCCATATACAATTCTGTGTTGTTGGATTTTCGTGAAATGGAGGGTTTTAGTTTTCTGTATACGTTAAAATGGCGTTCCAAGGACGTTGTTAAATGCGCTTTATCCATCGGTATGCAGGTCTACCGTAAAAACCCATCGGTTCTTGTTGGATTTCAACGCACTTCACTGATTAGTAGTAGGCGGAGGTGAGAGCTGCGAATGTACTTTAATTATAACACTAACGATCGGTCGGATTTCTCCACTGCCTACTCCACTTGAATTGAGCGGTTATGGGCCTGCAGGGCGGAGGTAGGAATATGCGCATTGGCTAAGTTGCGAGACAGCCTGAAGGGTTGAAAGTTGTACGTTCATTCAGTTATGCCATTCAGTCTTACTCTACCCATTTTATCAAGGATGTTGAGGCTTCGCAGAAGGACACCCCCTTTGGGACTGCTGTCCCTCCCACTGGCTTCTGGGTTAACGCTAGAACGCGACTTCAGTAAGTATCTTTAACCTCTTAAGACTAGGAACCTGGATATGATGTTTTCCTAGCCGGAAGCTACCCCAGATCTCAGGTCGACAGACGGAAAAGATGTACTAATTACAGAGTCGGGCCAGTTTCTTTTCTATTCTTCCCGATCCCCTTCTATTCCCTTTTATAATAGTGTGTGCGCATGTGAGGGTGGGAGTTAATAGTATCCCCGAGAAGCGCCACTTTTCTGACAAATATCTAATGAAATTGAAAAGTGGACTACAGCTGAAATGCTCGACCCTAAGCCGACATCCTGACTGGTGTTTCTATGGTTTAAATTGTAACGTTTAAAGCGAATTCCGGATAGCCCTACCTTTACCCTGCCTGACGTAAATGTAAAACTTACATCTCCTGTAATAAATGTTTTTAATTTTGTATAAATATATATTCCGCCTAGTTGTTAAGCAGAAAATAAGACCACATGGCACTAATATAGGCCTTCTTCTTTTTATTATTATTATTATTATTATTATTATTATTTGCTATAAAAACTGTACGTGTAAAAACTAAAGTAGTTGTCTTACAATACATCGCCAATTTGGTGCATTCAAGTTGTTAGCGTGTTTCTGACCTTCGCCTTTAATATAAAATCAGTACAATCCTTCAGTTGAACAAATGTAAAATGTGCAACGCATGGTACACCCTCATTCACATTCGGCTTATCTTGCGTAACGAATTCTACTTAATTAACTACACGCATTCCATATGTGTTTAGCTAACACGAAAAATTCTCGCCCCCGGGGCGTTCAAGCACAACTGGAGAGCACCCGCAGGTGTTGTTTTGCACTGGTGCCAGAGGCTCATCGTTCGCGAGTGGCTACCTTCGCCGCCACATTGCTTTGCGGCCGATTGGGAAAGGGTGCCAAGAGATAAGGGCTTACGCCAACCCCAATTGGCGCACGTTCCACTCAAGCGAAACTCCTCGCTTCCGCCTCCGCCTCCGCCACCACCGCCACCGCCACCGCCACCGCCACCGCCACCGCCATCACCATCACCGCCACCACCATCTCCGTCACCATCATTGTCAGCGTCACCGCCACCCCCACCGCCACCGCCACAGCCATCGCCACCCGCCACCCGCCACTCGCCACTCGCCAACCGCCAACCGCCACCCGCCACCCGCCACCGCCACCGCCACCGCCACCGCCACCGCCACCGCCACCGCCACCGCCACTGCCACCACCACCGCCACCGCCAACACCACCACCACCAACACCACCGTCACCGTCACAGTCACCGTCACCAGCGCCATCGCCGGCGTCACTACCGATATCCCTGCTACACTCCCCGCTGTCGTTGCCGCTTCGGACGGTGCTACCGCTATCTCCGTCTGTCCCTGCTACCGCCAAAATCACCACCACAGCCCTCACCTATCGCCATCCTCACCACTATCGCCACATGCCAACTGTTTCGTCACCATTGTAGACGCCCAGCACCACCATCACCATCTTTGTACGCGCCAACAACCACCACCACCATCATTATACGCCCAAACTACCATCAGCACTATCAATACCGCTATTATCATCACCAGGACCACTCGTCACCACCACCATAATCACCACCATTGCTACCATTATCGTCTCTATCATCGTCACCACTACACCACATCACCAATCTCACCATCGCATCACATCATAATCACCATCACCGTAATGCCCCATCATCACCATTACATTCACCTTCCTCACTCATCTGCAATCATTACCATCGCTTCATCTGCCACAGCCAGTGTTGCCACTACCGCCGTCTGTTCTGTATGCCACGTGGTCCATTGCCTCACACGTCATCCTTTCCATAAACGTTGCCATAATTACCATTATTGCCACCGTAATGTTTCCCTTTTACCAACTCTACCATCCCACTACCATTTCTGGTATCTAAATTACCATCACTACTACCTAAACAAGTGTCATTACCGCCAATACCGCTGTTACTATCACCACTACTCACACTACCGCCACCGCTACCGATACCATTATAACAGTCACCACTACCATTAACGCACCTACTTCTCCTATCACCACCTTCACTGGTCTCGTTCGTTCCAAGACACGCAAGTGGACACGTCACTGGTCTCGTTCGTCCCAAGACACGCTCACGCCAAGTGGCAAGTTGCACCACATTCGGAAAATGTGCTCGAAATGCGGGCTCCACGCTCAACGATGTAACCTGCACATTAACGGCGGGTGAAATATCTACTAGGCAGCCGGTGTTTATCCCAAGGACGGACCGAAAAAAGACGGAAAGATGTTTGATCCAGAGAAGATTGTATGTGAGCTAGTCTTACCAGCACAAGGACTCAGACTGCTTCGTGATGGAACGTGTATCGCTCCGTATCATCTAATATCAGATTTCATTCCTTTGATTTTAATCTATCATTTTATGAGTTCTAATCCCAAATTCGCCCGTTTTTTCTGTTTAAAAGTTTATTTTATTGTTCATTTAGATCACAGAAACTATTTTAAAAAATATTTGTGTTCTTTGTTGACACTTAGATTGCGAATTACTATAACTCTGCAATAAAAATTATTCCGTGACCAATCTGAAAAATTTAAAAAGTTATATTATTATATATTGATGTCACGGAAAAAAATAATAGCTTTCATGTATTGTAATGTGTATGGGCAAATTGGATATGCTTGAATAAGGAGCGAGAGCGCGAAATGCGGCGAAGCGACCTGTTGATGAACAAAATTTGAATTTCATATCGTGTGAAGCGCTGAATTTGGATTGTTATCCTCTCTCTTCTATCACACGTATTTCTTGAATTGATCTTCCAATATCTGATCATAGATCCTTTATACTATGCGAACTTCATCAATATTAGAGTGTATTAGTGAGGGGAAATGGACAAAAGAACGAGCATGGTTAGTGGCCCGTTTGTTTGGTATTTCTCGTGCTTTCGTTCGCTATTGATTGAACTATAGAAATCTATCGATCAGAGCAGCCGTCCGCTAGAAGTCTCTTCGAGACAGCAGTTGAATTCGACCTAGCTATGTAGCTAGGGTCGAAACTCCACCTCTGTCGATAATCGGACCCTAGGAGTTCTTGGTAAGAGTCGCTGCAGTCAACGAAAATGCTGGCTCTCAGCTAAAATCAGCCTTCAGAGAAAATGCGCTGTCCGGCGTTGAAGGGCTGTGGTCTGGCGTTGACCTTCCCCTATTAGTGTTCTCCAGGTTACGGAATTGTATTGATGACCAGCTCTCGCAGCGGCGGTAGTGGCAGACTGTGATGATCACCACGGGATCTATTCGATCTCGCCGTGTGAGAAAACCCGGGAGAAAAGAACTTGCGTCCCACTCTGTGATCAGCCTGGAAGCCATGGTGGGCATTCTGCCAAAAGACCGTCTTCCTTCCTCCCTTGGAGTGAAAACGAATGAGACGGTTGTTCGATAGCATTTGAATGTACGTTCTCCTACTGGAAATCTCTTGGTTAATTCCTCCGTTAAAAGAAATGAAGCAGCACGAATCCGGGGTGGGTGGGGGGGTTATATTCGGATGTGCTTTAATGCAATGACACATTGCTAGACAGAAAATAATAAAATATTGCTGAAGACAAAATGCAAGGCGTTTGAGACGAGTTTTCCTTCGAAAACATTAATAACAGAGAACAAAAACGATTGTTTAAGATGTCTTAATGAGATGGTTATCACGGCTAGTAAGAACGTGTCTTTGTGAGAATTACGGTGCTCATATTTTTTTTAGTTTCTAGTTGTTCATTGATATGGTTAATTTGCTTTAAAAAATTGAAGACTTTTCTCTGCGATGTTTGTTGATAAGTATTTCAGAGAGAGTAAGAGGTAGTGCGTATTTTTTCGTACATATTTGTAAATGGGACAGAACAATATGTCTGATATAAAGAGGGCGGATTTACCTTGATAACAATAGTTTTCCATTTCTCTTGTTAGTAAACTATGATAAGTAAGTTTACATTGGCTAATTATTAAACAGTTGAGTATTGTTTATTTTTTCTATTAATAAGATAAGGAGAACGTCTTCAAATATATTTTTCTAACCTGATCTAATCGGTTCGGTGATTTGGTCCATTCAGAATTCAAAGGAGAGAGTATGTCTAGTTTCAATATGAGTATATGTGGATTTAATTTAAAATAATATATCTAAGAAATTAAAACAGCGCACCTAAATTGTTTACTAGTATTGATGGCTTAAATTCCAGAATTTCAAAACTTAATGGTAAGTTAAAAAAATTATAAGCGATTGTCATGCTCTCATTCAACTTCTTCACTGGATTGCTCCTTGATAGAGGGGGAAAAACCATGGAGAAGCAACGAGATTGAAGATCCATAATATTGCCTGCAAGATTAACCTTCTCTAAATATTACGTGCAATTTCGCTACAAAATAGATTTATTGGTTGTTGGGTCTTTGACTTACTGGCGGTTATAGGATTCACGCCACTCCTGGCCACTAATGAATTAAGGCGAAGGTAAATTAATCCGTGCCACAATCCCAATTTGAAAACATTCCTGAAATATTTATTATTGTGGTTTAGGTAGCCATTAACAAATACGGTGATATGGAGATACGATTTAATCAGCGGATGATATAGGTAATGGGAATGATGTATATGAAATGCAGAGGTAACGGGTGAACCCTAAGGAACCTACCGAGTGCTGGGGTTGTTCCTCGCAAATTCCTCGTGGATTGGCCGATGATCGAACACAGCCCCCCACGGTGGAGGCATATGCACTAACCATTTCATCACAAGTCACGACGTAGCGTGCGAGATAAGCGTTGTTCAGCATACGCATTTAGTAGCATGTAGACAAGCGCGGATGCGGGGGCGTTGGTCTTCTCCCTTCGTGCACACCGATGATCTCTGAACGAATATGGTACACGCAATTCGTAGGTCGGTTATATTAACGTACTAGGATATTTTGGCGATGATTTGAGTATCAATATTGTTATTAATTTTCTTCACGTTTATAAATATGGTTAGAGTGGGAGGAAGCAGTGAAAGTTATTAGAAAAGTTTGTCGGGGAGGTGAGCTGTAAGCCGGCGTAAAAGTGCAATGGCTTTATTTAAGCCCTCCGGAGCAGCGCAGGAACTCTGACGTGGCTGGCGCAGACGCGGCAGGTGGGGGGGGGGGGGAGGCGAGAGGAAGCACAGCAAAAATGCGCCCGAGACGCTGGGATAACGGATGCACGCGAACTTGGCCGCCGCTCCTTCAGGACGAGCGAGGGACAGGGGCGGGGGCGGAGGCGGGGGTATTCCTCCTGCGCTCGTTCCACACCGCAGCGAGGTGCAGAGAGCGCGCGGAGGGAAGACGGAGAGAGGGCAGAGGGAGGACGGGGGAGGGAGGACGGGGGAGGGAGGACGGGGAGTGCGGACGGGGAAGGGAGGACGGGGGAGGGAGGACGGGGGGAGGGAGCCCGGAGAGAGACAGAGCGGGAAGGCATGCCACACGGTGGTGTAGAAGAGGGAAGGTAGGAGAGGCGGGAGGAAGTCTCAGCGACCGCAGCTGGTAGACGCCAGAGAGCAGAGGCGCTCCGGTGGGTTTGGAGGAAGGGTGTTGGGTCCAAACATCCGCCCATCCCCCTGCGCGTTGCTCCCGAGCGACTTCCTCTGCTTACATCGTTCTCTCTTTCTCGTTTTCGCGCAAGCTAAGAACTTTCTTTAGATTTGCTCTTCTGCGCGCCGTTCAATCGGTATGAACTTAGGCAGGGTGGGGAACAAGTTTGAGTCACGTCTTTGAAGGGTTTTCAGGTGGTAATTGATTCAGGAATGCTGCTTTTGGATCGTTAATAATCGTTTTTGGAAGGAAGCTCCAAACGATTTGTGTTACTATTGAAAATTAGTCTTGTCGGTAGCGCCTACGATCTCCACGACAATTTCGATTATCTACGAGAGAGGTTCTTTATCTCTGATTAAAGATATATAAAGGGTTTGTGACCAAATGTGATTGATTTCATATTATATGATTTCATAATGGTAAAAGGACGAAGTTTCTAAATATTTTATAATCTTTTGTTAAATATTTCAAAATATAAATATATTTTTGGTATCTTATAATAACATTGACGGAAGCGCAGGCCTTATGGGCTGAGTCTGGCCACGTACAATAAGGCATCAATTCAATTCAATAACATTAATTTTTATGCTACGTTATTGATCAATTATTGCTTCCTAAAATAAGATGTGATTTGTGTTTAACATTGAAGGAAGATTTTTCTTTTAAAACCATATATCTGTGTCAGTAAAAGGGAAATCCTGATAAGAAAAAATGTCATTTAAACCATTGTTTCTCGCTAACAAGAACTCTATAAAAAGTCACAAATTTCTTACGTAATCGTGTTCAAAAACATGTACGATGGAAAAGAAAAATCTCACTGGCAGTACGTGAGAGCATTCATTGTACACTTAATTGACCTCTGACTTTTATGTTCGCGGATTTATTTCCGGATCCGGGAATTTTCTTAAATTGATATATATATATATATATATATATATATATATATATATATATATATATATATATATATATATATATATATATATATGCACATGCGATGGATAAAATGGTTTTTCAGAGATCTGGTGATATGAAAACACTCAACTAGTCCTCGCACTAACGGGATCCGTAATTTTCTAGCTAGGGACGTGGCGATTTAATTGGATATGACTCGTAGGACAATGACTTTATGAATGTGCAGGGATTCCAAGCAACGAGTTTGGTAATAAATCGGTCAATCTGTAATTCAAGTTATAAAAATTGGAATGTTAATTGACATGAAGCACTGAAGACATGGAATATGGTTGATAGCCACTCGCCTGAAAGTCGGCGAGTAGCCATCTGTATTTTCGTACGGTGCTTTTTGCGAGACCGACACATGATGGTTTGACCCACACAGGAAGCGGACAATTTTTTTCATATCTTTAAAATTTTTATTATTGAAGCATAAATTAAACGAAAAACGTCATGTGTTTAACGCTTCGTAGTTCACATTCCAACATCCGTTGTGGAATTATTTATTCTTTATTATATACTAGTGCCTCTGACTCCTGGTGATACCTGGAAATGGAATAAATTTGATGGGTAATTATGAAAAGAGATTCTGAATGACCGATTATTAAAATTTGATTTTAAGGATGATGGAGCAATGCTGGAATAAAAAGTAGGGGAACGAAAAAGTTCAGCGTCTGTCTGGAGGAGAATTCTAGTGACGCGCCGGTCTGCTCTAGTGGGTATTTTTCCATGGTTTCTCCATAATACCACGCGAACGCCGGAGCAGTTCCCGAACAAACGGGCAAAGAACCTCGAGCAATCCGTTCCTCTGTCTTGTCCCTCTCTCTCTTTTCTTACACATACTTGCAGTTACATCCACTACAGTACTATACAAGCTGGAAGCATGTCTGAACCCTAGTTCATGTCTCAACTGGGACGGTGCTCTTATGGCATATTTACCGGAATTGAAACGCCCCGCACGTCGACATGTAGGTCGTCGGCGGATCTCACCATCCAGCGGTAGAGGAACATCGCCGCCTTCGATCTAGAACATGCACACATAGAGTCATAGCACTAATAACAAAAGTACTTGACGCACTCTGAAAGAACTCGCTCTCTCGCAAAAAATCATCTGATTGACGGAAGACCACCTTTTGGACCACATATTTTCCCCCATCCGAGCCATAGTGTACCCGCTGTATTACGCCACTCGGCCGCATCGCTATCTAATGAGGCAACGAGGGTCAGTCTTGCAAAGAGCCTCCCATCTTCGCTTAGGGTTGCGCCAGCGACCCCGGGCAACGACTTGCGGGAGTGCGGGAGGGGAGTGCGTGAGGTCGGGAGGGCCGGCACCGTTCGACGCGTTAACGAGCGCTGGACGAGCGCAATGCAGCAGACACGCGTGCGTATGTGTGTATGCTGGAGGGTGAGGAGGGTGCAAGGCTGTTGGTGTGAAGTAACAGAAATTCCGGCTGCCCCAAAACAAACCGATGTTGATGAGAAATGATACTTGCGTCGCTCAAAATGGGCAAGAACTATATTCAATCCCCCCTACAATATTTACAGCTTACACGCATATTCAGACTCATGTAATACATTTAAAAACGTACATGCATTTGGCATTTTAGGTTCGGATTAATTCGACTGTTTCAGCTAGCGAAGTTTCTTGGACTGGACCCTTATTATCTTTATTATACACTACCCTGGTGGTAAAGGGGAACATTTGGCGAGCGTGACGTTTCCCTTCGCTATATCACTTCCCCATCTCGATCAGGTTTTCGTCCAGTTTCCCTGATCCTCGAGCAAATGCTGAGATGGCCCCTTGTTTTGCTTCTGGACATAAATGTGGCTTAAAATTGACTTCTCCCCATAGCACACCACACAAAATTTTTAAACTGTTTTTGACGTAAATAAATAAACATAAACATATATCTAGCATATTTGGCCTGCCTGAGCTTTTGTTTCGTCATACAAGTGTAGAAACTGAGGCGATTGTCATGGGAACCTACTGCTCTATTTTGGCCCCGACTGGATTCACAACACGGAAAACTAGCGTGATGTCTAGGAGGCCTCCGAGAGGCTTATCTAAAAAATTGTGTAGTATATATTGTTACTCACGTTCTAGAACTACTGTATAACATTCGAATAATAATTACAAAGAATTGAAACTGGTAGAGAATGTTATCATTTTTCTGCTCCACGAAATTAGTTTCAAGCATTTTATGGACCTGGCAAATCAGGACCCGCGCTACGGGAATAAAATAAACGCCGATAAGCGTTTCCTTACTTTGGCGGAGAAAAGTACGGCTCAAGTGAACATGTTTCCAAGCAGAGACATACTCTCATGTGATGCTGGGAGATAAGTTCTTTTCGATAGATGGAGCTTTAAATTGCATGCCACTCATTAAATACTGACAATTATCTACCGCAGACGACGTGTTCTTGAAGAATGCAACAACAATAACAATAATAATAATAACAATAACAATAATAACAACAATAATAGTAATAATAATAACAATAATAACAACAATAATAATAGTAATAATAATGGTGATAACAGTAATAAGAGCAAGGACTTCCTCTTTCCCGTATACGTACGTATATAGGGAGTAATATATGTAGTATATGGAAACTTATGTAATGCTGCGCAAAATCAATTTCGAGATGTCAACGGAAATACATGTTTTGGGGTCCCCGGATACCGAAAAAGTGTTTTTTCCCTCCTACAGATCTGTTCTCGAGTGGCGCACCGCCCCTGCGGAATCAAATTCTAAGCTGTCGACGTACTTGGCAGTGTAATGCGTGTAAGCGGGCGCGTGTATGTAAGGGAAGAGCAAGAAGATGGAGATTTCGCGATCCGTGGCCTGTTTGCGTAGGTGTTGTTTTGGCATTGATGGGAGAAACCACAGAAAACTACCGACCAGAGTAACCGGCCACTACAATTCTCCACCAGTGGTTGAATTGGACCTTATTAAAGAGCTAAAATGGAAGGTCTTCCACCATCGGGACTCAAAACCTAGGACCTACGGCTCATAGGCGCAGCAATGTGCCTGTAAGCCTTGGCGACCGGAGGCGCGCCGGCTGCGGTCTGAGGCGCTCGGCCGAGGCGGGCTGCGGGTTGAGGGTTGAGGCGCTTGGCCGACGTGAGCTGCGGGTTGAGGGTTGAAACGCGTGGCAAGGCGGGCTGCGGGTTGAGGGTTGAGTAGCGCGGCCGACGCGGGCTGCAGGTTGAGGCGCTCGGCCGACGTAGGCTGCGGGTTGACGCGCTCGGCCGACGCGGGCTGCGGGTTGAGACGCTCGGTCGACGCATGCTGCGGGTTAAGACGCTCGGCTGAAGCGGGCTACGTGTTGAGACGCTCGGCCGAGGCGGGCTGCAGGTTGAGGCGCTCGGCCGACGCGGGCTGCGGGTTGAGACGCTCGGCTGAGGCGGGCTGCGGGCCGAGTCTGCGGGCGGGTCCACGGGCGCGCCGTCGCGGAAGGAAGCGCCTTGCGTAAGAATGGAAGGAGCGGCGGGTGCGGGTGTGGGAGCGGGGAAGGCGGGGCAGGACAGAGAGCGGAGAGCGATGCGAGTCGGAGCGGCAAGTGGGCGGGGCGGGGCGGGGCGGGGCGGGAGGGGGAAGGAGCGGGGCGAGGCGTGCAGCGGAACGCCTTGGCATGGTAGGCCGCGCGCCGTTGCATGGCGCCACCGTCGCCGCCGCTGCTGTTTCGAGGCTCTGCCGCCCCCGCCCCCGCCCCCGCCCCCGCCGCCGGCGCGCGCGGCGGCCCTGGCATTGAGCGCCTGCCTCCTGCGCGCCTGCAGTGGGCCGAAAGCGCCAATGACGAGGTCATATAATTATGGGAATACTGGAAGCCAATGGCTGGAAGGAGAATGCGTCACGTCCGCTCCAATACAAATAAAGAGTTAACAAGAAGGTTTGGTAGATTAGTTTCTACTCGTCTTCTGACGGTAGGGTATCCCCCTTCAGTTTTTTTCCCTCGTCCGTACCAGATGGTCGCTTCTCTGCTGGTCTGATGCGATGGAGAGACCATTAGGGGTGGATACTAAAATTCGAAAGGTTGGAAAGATAGTGAAGTAGTTTGGTACGCATAAGATATTTCTTTTTCTAAATTCATTTACAATGTTCTAGAGGATCATCGCAAGGAAGCAAAGGCGGTTTAAAATAATTTATCAATGGAAAATTTTAAACTGATTTAAAACTTATTTTTAGATTATATTTTTTATATCTAATTTTTGAGATTCATACATTCTGTTTTGGACGCTGATGATGCTGAGGTTTTGCTCAACTTGAAAGTAAATAGCGTGTACGCTAAGCAACAACCCGTGAGACTGTGCCTGGGCAAACCCTATTGTCACAGTGTTAGAGGAAAATCGGAGTACGAAATTCTACCAGGTTTATTGCGTTCTCCAGCGTGCATAAGAAACTTTACTTCAGTAGAAGTAGTTTCAACTATGATCGGCCAGGGTATCACTTACTAGTATAGCTAAACTAGTTGCAGTTGGAAACGAAGAAGAGACGCAGAAGAAAGTGCAAACAATGAAGATATGCTTCTCTGGGAAATTAGCGAGAGCAGTACACCCTGTCATTACCAATGGGAACAATATCCAGAAGCGTCAAGGATTCAAAGAACGGCAACTGAACCGTAAATACAAAATACTACCGGCCCTTGAAACGTTAAATGGTCACGTGGTTGACTGCGAGCAGTCTGCTCTCGTGATAAGCAAGGCTATAATAAATGGATTGTTTGCGTTTTGCAGACGGCTGCCTACCTCGTGGACCGAACGATTGTGGGTTCAATTCTCAAAATGTATACACATTGTGGCTGACATGAAAAGCAGGGGTAAACCATATCATTCATGCATTTTTTTTATTTATTCAAACTTGCGTGAGACCTGAAAGTAGCTGACAGCTGAAAACTATATGTATCGAAATTCGCAATAAAAATACATAAATATTAAACAGGAATTGTTATTTGACTTAATATTTAAAAAAATAATGAAAAGAAATGGGAAATCGCAAACAAGTCCATTTCTATGATTAATTTCAATATAAAAATGCAATCCCAATTTATGTTTCCTAAATAGTCGTACGGAATTAACATACATCGAATATTAGTCTCAAATTTAATTAAGGATATATTTGGTAGAACCTACATTTTGAATATGCGTTTCCATACGTGGCGACCCGAAAAATTAAATTAGGTGTGGCCCAAGGCTGATTTTTTTTTTTGTAAAAATGGTTTCTTTAAACATTTTTATATCCGCAATTTTAATGAAATGACAAGATATATACCTAAAACGAAGTGCACAAAATCTACTTTGAGACCGTAGTGTAGCATTTCCTACCTCAAGACGCGTCGTTTCCCGCCCTCGCCCGTCTCTCCTTTTCTTCTCCCCCCCCCCCCCGGCTGCCCAGCCACCGTGCTTCCTGAGGTCGATGCAAGGAGCTGCCGTCTTGCCTTTGAACAACCCAACTGTTTCCTCAATCTTCCTCTTGCAGCAGAATTCGAAAACAGATTTCATTACGTGTATTTACTTGAAGTGTTTAGACTTCCTGAATAATCCTGCTCTTTGAATATGAACTGTAATAATTAGTGTATTTCATGAAAAAAGTTACTATTATCATAACACCTTTCACGTGAACCATTTCTGCTTTGCACGTACGGTGTTTAACACATATTTAATATCTATTCCAGGCTTTTCAAATAATATCTAGAAATATTAAACGGTTTCTTAGAAAAACGAAAATTTACAATTGTTTCAGCTCGTAATAACTCAAAGAAACAAACAACAACCAATATTACTAGCTCTGAATATACGCATAAATTTACGGAAAACCGTGCAGATAATGGCCGTGTAAGAAATGTCAATGGTTTTATTTGATAAGCAGAAAGACTGGAAAGATACAAAAATGTATTTGGTGCCTCTGTGTCAGTTCATGTTCTCATACATACACGTCCATATTTGGCCCATATATTTAGAACAGGCCTTCCTTAACGATTGGAGATAACTAGCTGTACAAATTAATTAACTACATGTAAAGTTTGCATCAGTTCATTTTTGCGACAGTTTCGAGGACATACTTTTTTCTCATTATCAGGCTAGTTAATAAGAATTTGAAACAATAATGCGCAATTTACTTAACAAATGAAAATTATTAATAATGCAGTTATATGTACAACAATTCAAGTTTATTACACAGCTCAAAGATAAGATCAAGATAAGAAACTGAATAAAATACAATAGGAATACTCAATAGAAGTCATATGGAGCCTGCCATTCACATACACATCAAATTAAAATTCAGTCCATGGGATTTTTAAAAATTATTGACTTGTGCCAAAGTACCATAGTATAGTAATCAGCCATCTTATGATTGCAGTGGCTAGGATCCGCCATGTGATGTTAGGACACAAAGAACTAACATAAGCAGGGATGGCGCGTGCTACAGAGGGCGGACAGGGGGTAGGAAACCCAAGTTGAATCGAAAGTGGCAGCGTATTGGAGGAAGCCTTACAGAGCAAAGAAAATTAACCGCATTAACGAGTTTAATGACCGTAGCTGTTGAGGTGCCCAATCAAATTAATCAAACTACCTGCGTCACTTAAGCTCAAAACTGTCTTATTGCAAGACCTTATTGCATGACTTATTGCATTAGGAAATGTTTTATGTGTTATTCGTCGAAACCGAGAGTAAAACTTCAGCATATCTGAGGTCGAAAACGGAAACAAGATATTTCTTACAGTAACGCTGATGGGATAAATGTCAGCCGCTCCCCCGTCGTGGACTGTTCCCGCGCCTCGCTTTCTTTTGGCCGCTGGCTCGGCCAGCACAGCGAACTATGCGCCCGGTGGCGGTATTTTTTATGTTTCCCCTCGGCGCATAAGTGTGAAAATATTTACTCTGCTGCCATTAGATAATGTACGGTTTCTCGTGTACGAGGAAGCCGCGACGGCGGGCGACGGGTAGAAGGAAGCGGACGCGATAAGAAAGGAGGAAGACGTCTCCCCGCGGCGCGGAGGCCCCGCCCCCTCCTCCGCCTGCCGCCCTGTGACGTACGTTGACGTCTCGGTTGGAGGGCGCGGACGAGGCAGGGGAAAGGCAGAGGCGAGGCAGACTTTACGGCGATGGAGTCGGCCCTGCGCGAGGGCGCCGCTGCTGCATTGTAAATTCTCGCGATCTCTCAATTCCGATAGCGCGCGACCTACCCAGCGCTTCCTCTCCCCCACCCGCCCCTGGCGCCTCGCATCATGCGTTCCACCCCCTGGCGCTCCACCACCTCAGCTTCCGCATGCTCGCGCCTGCCCATCACTCCCCCGCCACTAGCCCCCCGCACCTCGCTTCCCGCACCACGCTCCCCGCCCCTCGCTCCCCGCCCCCTCGCTCCCAGCCACCGTGCTTCCCGCACCTCTCCCCGATCCTTCGCCCCCCGCCCCAATCGCGCCGTGCCATCTCACGCTCCGCCCTTTCGTGCCTCATCCCCTCGCGCCCCGCCTCCACGTGTCTTGCCGTTTCGCGCTCCGCCCGGTCGTTCCGCTTCGCTGACGGTCCCCGCACGCCGTGCCCCCTCACGCCCTGCCCCCCCGCGACTCTCCCTCAGGCCCCGCCACTTCACGCCCCGCCCCCACATGCCTCGCTCCCACGCGCCCAGATCCCTCCCGCCCCCTTCCGCTCGCGGCCCACACCTTCGAATCCCGGCCCCTCGCTCCCCGCACCTCTCCCTGCACCTTTCCCCGCCCCGCTCTCCGCCCCTCACACACCGCCCTCACTCCCGCCCTCACTCCTCGCTCGACACTCCTCGCTCCTCACTCGCCGCCACTCGGTCTCCGCCCCTTCCTCTAAGCCCTCGCTCTCCGCCCCTCACTCCCCGCCCCTCCCTCCACGCCCCTAGCTCCTCGCCCATGGCTCCCTGCCATTCAAGAGTACCACCAGGGCTGGCAGCGTCAGGGACGGCGGCAGTGGCGATGGGAGGAACGGCAACTACGGGCATCGACTGGGGAGCGGTTGAGCTAAGTCGAGACTGGCAGGGTGGAGGCAGAGTCGGGAGCGGATGTAGAAGTGAATGGGTTCTCGAGAGGTGGCGTTGAAGCTGGAGTCGGAGTCAGCGTGGGGGCAGGGTGCTCAAGGGGGCAGGGTGCACCGGCGAAGACTCGCGTGGATGTTGGAAAGCAACAACGGAGGGGCGGGGCTGGCTGAAACAATTTTGGTGGCGGGGGTTGCAGTAATCAAACGAAGTGGTGGCAAACCTTGGGACTTTTCTGGGAGCAGCACCGTGTGATCGGAGGTAGTATGAATGTTAGCCCTTTTACTGTAGTGAATGTTTTATTTATTACTATTCCTCCCCCTCTGGAGATCCGGCGCCGTCCTACACGTTGATTTACAGAGGATTTCCCCTTCAATGTATATCTCCAGCTAGGCAACCCACCTCCCCCAGCCGTGACCAGCTCTAAGCTTCCGACGTGTGAGATAGTGTAGTCCATTTAATCCTGTAGGTGAAAGGATGAGGAAGAAACGATCGCGCGCGGTCCGTGGCCCGTAGAGTACTGCATCGGCATTCGCCTACTTTTGATAGAAGAGACCATGGAAAACTACCGATCTGAACAACCGGCTGGTAGAATTCTCCTCCCGACAGCTTCTGAATTCGACTGACCCATCGTGTCGAAAATCCGCCTACGTCCGGACTCGAACCGTGGATCCTCCAGGACATAGTCGCTGCAGGGACAGCGGCAATGCTGGTCCTGAGCTAAATTCAGCCTGTCGTCGGTAGTGTGGATGGCGGAAGTGGCCGTGCGGCATTTTCGGAGACGCCGTCGGTCGGGCCAAGAATGACGACAGGGTGGAAGCGCCGGCGTCGCTGTCAGGGACTGTGGCGTCTGAATCGGGCGGCGACGGTGGCGGCGGCGGCGGCGGTGGTGGTGGCGGTGGTAATGGTGGCGATGGTGATGGTGGCGGTGGCGGCAGTGGTTGAGGCGGCGGCAACGGCGGTGGCAACGGCGGTGGCAACGGCGGTGGCAACGGCGGTGGCAACGGCGATGGCGGTGGCGGCAGTGGTGGTGGCAACGTTGAACAGGAGAGGGCAGCAGAAAAATGTTGCACCCTACTTCGACCGAGCGGTTCTGCACGAGGAAACGATGGGAAAACTTTATACGGGGGTGAATGTGAAAGGTTGTCTCGAGCTTGCTTTGCAACGAAAGGGTTCTCTTCAGATATCGGAGGAAAAATGCTCGTGTAACATTTGTTTCCGGAGATTTCTATTTCAGAAGCAAATTCATATTTTTCGCAGGAAACTGTTTCCTCCAGAAACGTGTGATAAAGATGTACAAATATATTCCGTTGCACAGAAAAAGTTGTACAATGAAACCTTTGCAATGGCGTGTGGTGAACATGCGTATAAGACAAACATGTGAGTACCGAGAGGTGTCACGTAGGGGATATGCACGCAATATATGAAATTGTAAATATATTTGTAGGTAAATTTGCAGCGTAGCGTATTGATTAATTTTTGAAATTATTTTCTAAGGAATTTTACGTGATGGATCCCACCATTAATATCTGACGGTGGGACTCCTCCGTAATATTACAGACTCCTTTGTCAAAACGGGCGTTGTACAAAAAAACACCACCAGCTGTGCACTTGGAATTTGAAGTGAACCCGCGAATTTGGATTTCGTTAGCCGTTGCTTTGCGCGGTGCGGCGCGGTGCGGTGCGGTGCGGCGCGGCGCGGTGCGGTGCGGCGCGGTGCGGTGCGAGTCGCGGCGCGTCTCTGGTCACACAGGTCGGAATCGGCCAAAAAGTGGACAAAATTAGTAATCTTCGTTCAATCTCTTTGAAAATTTGGATTTATATATATTTTGGGACCCTGGATACAGTCCATGTGCCACTTTTTTAAATTTCTAAAATCCAAGATGGCGCATCGAAGATGGCGGACCATTTTTGTTAAATTTTGATTTATTCTAAAAAATCGTTAACAAAATGATTCTTTTATCTAATTTTAATTATTCTTAAGCATTTTTTACAATGAAAACATAAAAAGAAAAATCAAAGAAAACAAAATTCTATGTAATAAAATTAATATTTCATACAAAAAATGTATCAATTTGATAACATTTAATATTAATATTGAAATCGGTTTTTCAACCAATTTACAATTTTCTTACAGTCTATAAATTGGAACAACTTGTTAATGTCAAATAAATTCCCATTTCAATCATGTTAAAGTTGCTCATTGCATTCGCATTAATTTTTTTATTTTATATTCTACTTATATGTACAACATTGTAAATTATGTAACTTTATAACGAAGGATCATAATTACTACTTTAATATATTAACGGTCATAAACAAATAGTATTCTCGAATATTTTCTTTTATAATCGTCTTTTACAAATAAATTTTAAACACATGAATAATATATATTCATGCCACTGAAATTTATAAAAATACTATATTTAATTGTGTTTTTTATAGAAAATATTAATATTTAATCAAGGAAAAAACTTTCTACCTGCTATTTTCCAAACAATTGATGATATCTTAAAACAAATATATATATATATATATATAATATGTCATAAGTATGACAAAACAGAATATTAATATAACAATAAGAATAGTATTTTATTATAAATAAATGCCAAAAATGGTTTTATTTATGAAATATTAATTTTATGATATAAAATTCTGTTTTCTTTGATTTTTCTTTTGAAGACATATGTTTTCATTGTACAAAATACTTAAGAATAATTAAAATTAGTTAAAGGAATCATTTTGTTAATGCTTTTGTAGCATAAATCGAAATTTAACAAAAATGGTCCGCCATCTTGGATTTCAGAAATTTAAAAAAAGTGGCACATGGACTGTATTCAGGGACCCAAAACATATATAAATCCAAATTTTCAAAGAGAACAGACAAAAATTACTAATTTTGTCCACTTTTTGGCCTATTCCGACCTGTGTGGGCTGGTCCCTCGCTCCGTCATCCTACGGTGGAGGCCCGGACCATTCGTCTTTTCAAGTCGCGTGCAAGCCTCTGTGTTGTGGCCAGTGCTAGTGCTTTTCGTTTCGTCAGTTGGAGTGCAACGTAACGTGCGTGATTCATAGCGTTATAGCGAATTGTATGTTTGCATGTGTGAATGTATGTATTGCATGCTTTTGTATGTATATGTGTATTAGTATATGGGTGATAATGATATAGGTGCGTACATGTGCTGTTAATCAATTGGAGGTGTTCTTGTTAGTTCTCTGCCATAGTTGGGATTTCTATCTGAAATTGTGTGGATGAGTCACACGTTAATGTGTCCACAATGTCAATGTATATATTGTTGCAACCTGTAACGGAAATATGACAATTTGAATGGGGTAACAAGGAACAGTACCATGTCAATTACTTTTCTATGAAGATTCTCAGAGAGCACTTAATACGTGCCTACCAGCTATTCAATGGTCACACAATTTTGTAAGCACTTTTATTCTTTGGCACATCCTATTCTATATTTTTGTTTCGTGGGACTCGGGGACTCTCCTTTTACTTAAATAATGGTATCATTACATTGAATATCTTTATTTTGTAGACGAGCGTTAAAACTCAAAAGTTCCATTTTATGGACAATGTTTTGTAAAGATATCAAACAACTGCAATCATAATAATCGATGCGGTATTGACCAGTGTGTAAATTGCATAACTTGAATTAAATTTCCGTTCAGTTTGAAGTACAGTTATAATTGAATCTGGAACACATTTGGAAAATAACTTTTTTTGGTTAAATTCTATATTGCATACACGTTCCTAAATAAGTACGCCTCACTAAATATGCGTGTAACACGTATTGTACCTGGCGTCTGGATCAATGAGGGACGGACGTTTTTCCATAAACGAATTTCTGTTTATCAAGGGCCCGCAGAACGTGTATTTGGTTTACACAACGTGTTAGAGGGAGTAATTTACCACATATAGGAGCAAAATGTATCCTCTACTTCGATACAAGTGACCACAAGATTTTTGACGAAATATTGCCACTTTTCGCTGAAGTGTTTCAATATTTTATCTTTACTACGTAATTACGTAGTATACGTGAACGTAAAATGGGAGAAACGCCTAGAAATAAAATACAATTTAGAATATTTCGGTTGATTAGGATTGGAAATTGTATTGAATTTTCATGAAGTAAGTTAATTCTATTGAACTAATGAAAACCACATATATTAGACAAGGCTAACCTTTTAATTCGTTTCGAAGTTTATTAATTTCAAATAGAAATAACATGTGTAAAAGTAATATTATTTGTATATTATTAGGAATAACATTTTCTACTAAAGAAATACGACAAAAGGTTATTGCTTACATATATATATTGAAACACAGAATGTGTTCCCTTACACTAATTAGAATATTAGTGTAAGTAATCAATATATATTTTGGACTGCGCGGTACGTACGCCGAGCGCGGCGAACAACGACGGGAGCCAGCAACGGTCGCTACCGCCACCGTTGCCACCGCGGCGAGGAGAGCGTGAGAATGTCGGTTACGAGCTGGGCAGCGAACGAAAAAGATGTTCAGCCGTTAGGACAGTGAGGCCGAGCCGCCCGTCGATGAAGGACGTGGCCGGCGTGCTCCCGACCGGGAAATGGTCGTTAGGAGAATTGCGAAGAAGAAAGACGTTAGCGGAGCGGCGAAGAGCTCGCCGCTAATGCATGGATAAAATGAACATGCGAAGTAGTTTATAAAGTAATAGTAACTGTTAAACAATAGATAGGTGAAGTGAATACCGATAGTATTATGAGAATAAGAGTTCGGTGCCGATAGAACAATCGATTGCACTCGTATTAATTAGTGTGGCGAGAACAATATTGAAACTGTGTTGCGCGGAACTGTGACCAGCACGTGTGGCAGCCGCGGGTTGAGTAATTAAGTTCAGCGACGGAAGGTAATTAGAGAAGGGTGTGGCGCCGAGGTGCCAGGAGCTGCATAAGGAAGAATCCGCCAGGTTACCAGCCGGGGCGACCGCCCTGCCATCAGCCGCCGACGGCACGCAGCTGCTGCCGAGGTCGGCGACCCCTGCCGACACGAGCCGTGCTCCAAGCATCGAAGGTATTTGGTCGGGGCCCCGAAGGTATGATAAATGCATATTACACCTAATCTTGGTACCAAGGCAGAGTGTATAAACGTTGTCAGATCATGTAATTAACCTATTTGATTTGCAAATAAATCTTGTTCATGATTGTATTTCCATTTCTAATTAACTTTCCCAATGTTATACCAACTTATCCAGGGACCCATTCACGGAAAAGATACCCTCCTTTAGTGTTATATTGCAGTGAAATACCCGGCATCACCAGGTACGTCACAATATATATATATATATATATATATATATATATTGTAACCGAACCGATTACCTGTGGAATCGGTTGGCCGCCCTGCCACTAGCTCAGATCGGTGATGGAAGGAACTGTTATGCAGTACAATAGGAACACAGATTAAATAAACACTTGTTCACTGGTAAAATGATTCAATTTATTTCTGGGCATGAATGATAAATAAAAAAAATGCACCAGAGAAATTTAAATTATAAACTAACAATGGAAAAAAAATTGAAGAGATCGATTAAAAAAAAGAAAGGAAAGAACATTAGGCGTTAGTAATCAGTAAAGCTTATGACTAGGAAGAAAATCAACTTGTTATAACTAATATTTACATGAGTTACAGGATGACAATTTAACGTGCCTGAGCGCGACACTGCATTACATAAGTCTTGGAGTTGAATGACCCTCGGGTTATTCAACCCTGTAGGGTTCTTTGTGAGCCCGGGCGGACCCTCGGCGTCTGGAAAAGGGGGCGGCCTTGGGGCAAGGACGCGACCGCAGCGGTCCCACACACACCCTCTCGGCGCGTGCGTCAGCTGGACGACCCTCTGGCGAGGCCGTTACCACTGGCAGCGATGGCTGGGCGAACTGGCAGCGAAGTGCTTGAAGATTCTGGCAGAACTGGTTGATACTGGTAGAAGTCGGGCGATCTCTGTCTCCGGAACGTAGTAATCAGCCTAATGTCTCTTTAATTTTTATAACGTAACTTCGGAAAGTCTAGCGACAAATAATTCCCACCCCAGAGAAATAATTTTTCTCTACCCCCTTTTTAAACGCCACAGAGGTCTACTTGCCTCTCCCCGACGAATAAATCCCACCCCAGAGAATTAATTTTCTCAATTATTGTCAGCTAGTAGCTCTCGCCCCTTCCGAAATCTTTCTAAACTTTTCAGAGACAAACTGGCCTCTCCTCGACGAATAATTTCCTCCCGGTGAAGTAATTCTCTCCCGACTCCTGTCAGCCCAAAACTCAAATCAAATCTGATAATTTCTGCGTCGAAAAAATTCTAAGTCCGGTAGAGGTGAACTTGCCTCTAACCGAAAAATATTCCCCCCCAAGAGAAACTTCTGCCCCGACTGTTCCGTCTAGAAATCCAAATCCCTTCTGCCCTTCTCTCCGTCGAAATCGCTCCAAGTTAACTCTCCCCCCCACCCCAATTTCTGACGTGCTCTAATTCCCTTTGATAGCAGTGTCGCTATTGGTTGGAAGTTGTTGCGTAGTGAAATATTTTAACCCAATCGCAGCGTGAGAATCGAAGGAAATTTCCACTCTTTGTGTGGGCTGCGAGCATGCAGGGTTGTTCTCGAACCTTCTAGAACTCTGGCCCTTGCTTGCGTAGGGGGGCGCGTTCGATGACGGAAGTATTGCTCTGGGCTCCCCCGAAAGTGGGTGGTCTCGAAATCTGCAGCCGGCTGTGAACACTTGCACAGTGTCTGTCAACGGCAGTCCTCCAAACGGCCTGCTTAATGGGGAGGAGGCGGTAATGGCCTCCCGCGATAAGTGGGACTACGCGTGCATTGCAATCTGTTTAAACTCCCGGTAGAATTCTGGGTGGTCCGAGTTCGTTATATTTAATTTTTCTAGGCATGAATTTCGTTTCAAAAAGTATGACGAAATCGGTTTCGCTACAATGTATATATATATATATATATATATATATATATATATATATATATATTGTGGCGTCACCAATCAATTAAGTATAATTTTATTGTGGCGTCGCCAATAATAAAATAATAATCACATCTGAAAATAGCTCGCGTCCAGGCAGAAGTAGGTCGAGGGAAGATGCCTTTGTCAAGCAGGGCTGGTCCCGACCGCACTCAGCCTCCTTTCAGAGGTGGACCGTTTATTGCCCCCCTCATAAAAAGACATAATGGCCCTGGCCGGAGCCCGGCCGGACAATGCACACCCTCGCGCCCCTCTTTTGCCAGCCACCCGGGACTGCCGCCGCCCCGAAGGAGTTCGCACGGAAGACACATTTACAACATGTCGTGATCGAAACCTTTCTCGGCCCTCAACCGATCCCCTTCCAAACAATGCCCGCCCCCAACACCCGTTTTGGCACGCGCCGGGACTAGGCACCCGAATTCCCGCAGGGGCTGTTTACAAACTAAATACAGTAGGCTGTCGATTAGCCCATGCCGATCGTCGAGGATCCGTGAAATGCACTCCTGCTTGAACACGTGTCCCAGACAGCTGCCAAAAGTTTCTGGAACCGTTGACAAAGGGAAGCGAGCGAGAGAGAGAAGCCGGTGTTAGACAGAGAACAATCTACGGAAAAATACGGGTACAATCTACGGAAAAATACATGATTGGTTAATCAGAATTCTGCGACGCAGCCACCCTCAGCCAATGGGAAGCTTCGCCATGAGGGAAGGGAGAAATTCAGAGCTAGAAGCATTTTGGGAAGGGGAAAGGAAGTTCTTTTAAAAACGAGATGCAGAGAGAAAACCTTATCTTGTGATCGGAGCGTGACGGGGGAGGAACACTCCCAGGGATACTTTTTTGAAACTTATCTTGTGATCGGAGCGCGACGGGGGAGGAACACTCCCAGATGTAATACTTTTGAGAGATAATTTTTGAGAGTTACTTCGTGATACTTCTGAGATACTTCGAGATACTTCCAAGATACTTCTTGGTTGCTAAATTTGCTTGATTACTCAGTTACTTACGATCGGGACGCGAGTTTGGGAAAGACTTTCCCAGAGTCGAACTAGTTAGGACGCGACTAGTGGACTTGTCGCGGAGGAAACTCGGGCGGGAGACTACTGGATCCCGCGCCGTTTCCGCATCGGCCCGCCAGCCTTTGCCGCCTCCCGCGTCGGGCCGATTGACAGCCCACCGCGTTACGTCAACGCCCGTGGCCACTCGCCCCACTGAGCCTGCTCGAGCCGGCGACCTGCCGAGAGGGGGACGCGCCGCTACCTGCCGAGAGAGGACGCGCCGCTGAAGGTCAGCGACCCGGGACTGCCGCCGCCTCTGCTTCGAGGCTGCAGCCCGGCCCGCCCGCGGAGACAACGCAGCCACTGGTGAAAAACTACGAGACGAAGCCGTCTCGCAGAACAATCGTAACGGCGAGAAATTGCAAGTGGCCGCGCTCAGGCCCTGCAGACCTTAAATGATGAATAGCACGTTTCATCAAAGAGTAAGCCTAATATGTTAGCCTTAAGGGAATTAACAACTAGTAATTAAGATAACCAGCTCACAGAGTAGATTTAGTAAAAAAACTTGCGTCGCCCTTTGCGACATGTAACTTCCCTGGCAGCTCTTGGTGCCAGGAATAAACTGTTAATTGTTACAAATGACTCTGTGCTAATTCATGACCTCCCAACTCTTCCATCCAGTCACATTTCAGGAGCTGAACCTGGCGCCCTCCCCCGCTCACATTAGGTTAGTTTACATTTGGCTGGTCCCAACGTGGGGCTAGTTTAGTGTATTAGAAGGTTAGTTTACAATATATATATATATATATATATATATATATATATATATATATATATATAACATTTCGTGAAATCACTTACTTGAAAGTCGTCCACAAAAGTAAGTAAATGAATGTGAGAAGAGTGAACGAAATATGATGCCATTTTTCTGATACTTTTCTACTAGTGACTTAATTTCATTAATTGTTTTTGTATCTTATATATGGATCGAAGTGGCTTTCCAAAACATTTAATAAACATAGCTAAAAGTTTATATAGAAATACAAAAATTCGATTAAAAATAAATTCACAAAAATCACAACCATTATAAACTAACCAAGGATTAAAACAAAGTTGCAGCCTTTCCCCAATATTATTTAACATCTATATACACGATATTCTTAGAGAATAGAATTAATAGTAAATCACGGGATCGGAGATTGAACGGAATACTCTGCTATTTGCTGATGACCAAGTTATTGTGTACGAAAAGGAAAATTATCTCCAAATGGCACTCCATCAATTAAATCTAATGTGTAAAAATTATAACGTGAAAATATCAAAAGAAAAATCCAAGGTCATGGCTTTTAAAGAAGTCTATCCATTTAGAACAAAGATATGCCTGGAAAACCAAACAATAGAACAAATATCACATTTCAATTATCTGGCATGTGATATAAGTTACGACCGGAGCCAAGATATAAAAAATAAATTGCACAAGTTCAAATACATATACGGCACGCTACATAGAACATTAAGGAATTAAACTAGAAAAGACACTATGTTAAAATATTATAAAACAATGGTAACACCAGTAGTTATGTATGGGAGTGAATATTGGATTCTCTCTCAAAAAGAAAAAAAATGAATATTCAAGCTACAGAGATTAAATTTTTAAGGAGAGTGAAAGGTCGTACTTTGCTAGACAAACAAAGAAAAGAAGATATATGAAAACAAATAAATATATTAAGTCTAAATGATTGCATACAACCATACAAACAAGACTGGAAAAACATTTAGAAAGAATGGAGCACAATAGGCTACCTAAGCAAGTACTGCAGTACAACCCAACAGGAAGAACTGTAGGAAGACCACGCAGAAGATGGTTTGTTATGTGAAGACGGAACAGGCAGCCGCCTAATCCCTGAAGTGCAGAAGAAGACGAAGTATCATATATATATATATATATATATATATATATATATATATATATATATATATATATATATATATATAGTGTCCAGCGTCTAACCGCGTTTGTTATAATGTATTGCAATATCTCAATCTCTAGGGAAAGTAATATTTAAAAAAATAATTCTGTTTTTAACATTTGCGGAACAAGAGAAGCCCATAATATCATGACGAATAAAAAGTCATCAGTGGATGTTTATTTCATTTTTCCGTTTAAATTTTTTTCTGTTTTAAATTGAAAATGGCTGCGTGTTGACGGACGACGTATTGAACGCATTACATTCACGCGGTTGCCCGTAATGCACGCACTCTCACACGTACGAAACTGTTAACGAGGAAAATGGAAAAAAAATGCATTGGATCTGCACTTGACAGTGTTGTAGGTATTAAATTCGCACACAGTGAGATTAAACAACTGGCAGTAGTAACATGAACCTCCGCAGCTTGTTTGTATATTCTGGGATTATTATGTGCAAACAATGAATCAGAAGGAATTAATTTGTTTGCAATAAGAACATAAATCTGTTTATACTTTCTGCGCGATATGCGCTTCATAATAAAATCCGACACGACGTGTTGAGGGACTCTTTAGAGGACACGCAAATTCAAATGAAGGAACACAGAAAGTAGGAAGGCGAAATTTATGAAGAACGAGAAGTACGTCTCGCCAGTCCGCCAGTAACTAAAATATGAATAATTAGCCATCTGTAGAGAAAAGGACAGATTATGTACATTTTATTAGATACTAAAAGACGAGTGTACGTTACAGGATACAGTCTATACTTACTTCACGAAGCTGGAGATGTTATTACAAAAAATCTAATAGTTTTCAATTGATTTTTTCATTAATGTTAACTTCTTTTTCAAATGCAATAAGTCATAAAATCACAATTTTTAATTAAGGTTTTTATTATTTATTTCTTTTTTAATATCCTAATTTAAATAAACTGAGCAATGTAGAAAATCAGTATTTATATAAATCAGCAATTTTAATTTAATATTTTCAATGGTTTCACTATTTTTCAACATATTGCAGATATTGTTTTTAAAGACCTTTATTTCTGTTGAAGTTCTGAATACATATTAATAGAATCGTTTTGGAAGTTCAAATCAATGGAATTCTTGACTTGATGAAGCCAGTATTTGTTCCAAACATTATTTATATTTCTGCAGGACTTCATTACATCTGTTCAATATTCTTTTACACTGTACTACCTTCCCTCACGACGTCACGTGACAGAGGCATCGTGAATGATCTTGGCTGTCGGGTGACGCCGCGTCGAAGGAAGACCACGATAAGATGGTCGAACCGTCGGCAACACAGCCACACAGCCTTCGACACGGCGTTACCCGAACAGCCCAGATCATTCACATGACTCCGGACGCGGAAACCTACGACTTCAGACGTAACCTGTTTTGTTGCTACATACTACTAACGTTAGACAGGCAAGGTAATGCAAATTGTTCGTGAGACAATATTATTTAATTATCAGATTATATTCAAGAATGTTTTCACTATAGATGTCAATTGTGTTAATAAAGCGTAAATATTCACCACTTATGATTCGTCTGTATTTAAGTATTCAAACGGTTTTCTTGAAAGTAGTAGTTGCTCACTCAATTGTAGAATCACCAATATTACTTTTCGATTGGAGAGATGAAGTAATGGCGGGCCACGGATCGCGCGCGATCTTTCTTTCCTCTTCCTTGTCCTATCCTCACCCATTACGTACAAACACACACATTTACTTCACCACTACACATGACGGGAGAGCAATCTGGAGCTTAGAATTTGTCCCGGCTGGTGCGGAGTCCCGTTGGTGCGGAATCTCGCTGGTGGGAGATACCTAGATAGAGAAATCCAGCAAGTCGACGTGCAGGTTGGCGCCGGATCTCATCATGCAAATGGGGAAGAACGTCGCCGGCCCTTGTGATAAAGACACGCGCTACACTTATGGGACCGTAAGGGATGAAGCGCCCAGAATCGAAATAATCAACCAACTAATGGATCTTCATTTACGATCCGAATTGCTTACGCAGCTGCGGCAGGCCTCTCTTGGTCGCCGCGCTACACGCAAGCGTGACCAGCACAGAGCGAAGCGTCGGACGCCGCCGAGGGCCGCGCGCGTCGCGTAATTGGGCAACGCCGCCGGCGACCCTGACGCGCGCTCGCGCGGCTTCTTCAGGAGCGCCGCGGCCGCGGCCGGGGACGGTGGCGGGGGCGGGGGCGGGGCTGGGCGGGGCGTGGACGCGGACGCAGACGCGTCGCTGAAAGGGAAAGCTCGGCGCCGCCGCCTCTGCCGCCGCAGCGCCGTGTCGTCCCGCCCGCGACTCTCGCCGCCGCCGCCGCCGCCGCCGCCCCCGCCGCCGCCTCGGCATCACGCGCGTGCCAACTCGCTTGGCCCTGACCACGTTCCCTGCCGCCGCCGCCAGCGCCGCCGCCAGCGCCGTCAGGCGGACCGGTTGCCCCACGCGGCGTGCATGCCGCGCCGCAGCCTCCTTACGCGCCGCGCCTTCCCACGTCCCACTGCGCCCCGCTCCGCCCCGCCCCGCGGCGACGCGCGCGCCGAAATTTGCTGAGAACGCCGCGCTCGGCCGGGGCGGGCGCGCTGTCGACGCGTCCTCGCGATCTACCTGCCCGCGACGCGGACGAAACTTCCGGTTTCACTGCTCCGGTTGCGGTGCTGCGGTCGGAGCGTTTGGCTGTGCTCGCCTTCCCACGAACCAAGCCACTCGAGCAGACGTGTCGAACCGCCTCCGCACAAGCCACTTGCCCGGCGCTCCTGCGAGCGCGGGCAACTTCCCCTGGTGTCGCTCTCGTTTCCCCTCCAAATCCAGAAAGGAGTGTTCACTCGCAGGCTGAAAAGGCGCGAAGTCTGGGAATAATGCCTTTATACGAAAATATTTGCCAGAGTTATTCTATCAAACTCTCGAGTTACATATTACTATTACATATATTTTGGTTTTAAATTCTCTCTTACATTAACATTTTTCCTAGGGGCAGGAACATGTTTGAATGACGAAACATTTCCTTGTTTTCGTTTGATTTTGATTTTGGTTTTTGATTTTGTAGGAGTGTGAATTACTATTACTAAGTTTGGGGCACTAACTGTTACCTGACTACTACAAAAGGCTGTCATGAACAAGGTGTCGTACCATTGGAACGTTTTGTACGATCCTTATTTTTAAATCTCGCCCCAGTTGCTCTGGACGAGTGCCTGCCAACTCTGGTGAGCTTCTCTCTGACCTTGACACGCTTGCCCTACAGAATGTTCATGTGCTTACAGCGCTACACCTCTTCGTACATATCAATGTCCGCCATGTACGTTGCTCACAACGGGATCGACACTCCGCGTTCAGTACTTCGGTTCTAACTGTGGGTTTCTAGGCGTACGTCCCTCGTCAATGTTCGGACGAAAATTGATTATGAGCAGTATGAGCCACCCTACTTTGCCCCAATGTTGCCCAATACTGATTTCGAGACTTCCGTTTCATTTCTTTGGTTCCGTCCGTGGTTATTTTCTCTCCTCGGCTTCGCACGTCGCATCAAGGCACGCGAATACGCCTGGTCCAAAATTAACTACGAATGCCACTTGCTTTCATCATCTTGCTTTCATCATCGCGCTTTACGTTCTCCGCTTCGAGATTGACACTACCGCTTCCGGCCTGCGATTTCCTCGTTTTCCCACGTCTTATTACGTCGCTCAAAAATACCAGGCCTAAATTTGCTGGCGCTCAGCTTCCTGTCTGTCCCGCACTCTTACTTGCTCACCCCGAGGTCGAAGCCTCCCAATCAGCACATCCGTTACGTCAGTGCCTAAAGCTCTCGCCCCATGACGCCCCTCGATGATGCCCGGGGCAACCTTTGCGCAGAAGGACACGCCCCAGACATCGTGCACTATGTTTTATTTATTTAACGTTAAAAACAGTTAAAACTGTGTTTGAAGTACTATTTCTTCATATCTGGAATCTCTACCGAACCCATACACGAATTAAATGAATTATGAATACAGGTAGCAAAGAGCTTTTTTGGCAAGAATTGATGAAAAATATTCGCTCATGTGCAATGAAAACCGGAAGAGGGGGTTCAGAGCATCAACTGATGTCACTGCAGTGCCTCTGACCGGCAGGTCCTAGGTTCGAGTCCCGACAGTGGCAAGATTTTCGACACTAGCTTGTAGGCTAAATCGAATTCAGCTGCTGTCTGGGGGAGAAATCTAGAGGCCGGCTGCTCTGATCGATAGTTTTCCGTTGTCTCTCCGATTAACAAGAGGCGAATGCTTGAGCAGTACCATAATAACAGGCCATGGACCGCGCGCGATCTTTCCTTCCACTTCCTTGTATCCTCACCCCTTACTCCCACTTATACTAACATGCACTGCACTACCACATATGCCGGGAGACCGGTTGGAAGCTTAGAGCTTGTCCCAGCTGGGGCGGTGCCACGCTTGTGAGAGATACCTGGTTGGGGAAAACCCCGCTAGCCGACGGTATGTCGGCGCCGGATTTCACAATACAGCGGGGGAAGACCACTGCCACATCCCGAGCCAAAACATGCCCTACACTTTCGGTACTAATGATCTTACTAATTGCGGGTCCGAAATTACTAACAACCAATCAATCTGTAGTAAAAAAATAATTCCAAAAGCAAATCAGATACAGATTTAAGGCTATTATCTCTTATCATGCCCTACATGAAGGACTCGACATGCTGTCGCAAGATAGTGGAGAGTTGGGAAGCAAAACAAGCGGTCATAGCAATATTTGCTCAAAGGATGAGGGAAACTGTACGAATACGAAATGATAAGGCTCATTGACCCACAAACAGATATACAATATTTGTTATAGGCATATTTACTTGTTTTTAATTATAAAGTTAAAAGGGCCACAAACTCATAAAATGTCATTATTAAAAGCAGTATAATTTCCTTTTATTCACGGACAGTATATTCCCTTATTGTATAGAAGTAGAAAGTTTTCAACAAAAAAGATTTTACTTAGCACTTAAACTTTTGAATCGATTTTAATCATTTGATGACTTCCCAATGTACTGTAAAATTATGTACATATATTTTATGCGCTTTTTTAGTGAGCTGTTGACCATGTATGTGGGATATTCTTATTGTTCGTACCAGTTTCTTCTGTAATGCAAAACTGAGAATATGATCCGGTAGTATATTCTGTCATATTTCTGCCATCAGGCGGAAATGAACATTCGCGAAATATAGACATTGAGCGAAATAAAGACTGAAATAGAAATATTTTGGAACGAGAAACATAATGAACTTAATTTTCTATTCAATTCATTTAAATTGACTTCCTCTTCGAGATATGACTAAATTGAGGGACCCAACAATTTTGTGACCTTAATTTCAATCAAATGCACATCGTTAATTTTCGGTGCAAGCAAATTCTCGAGAAAGGCAAAAAAGTATACAAAAGCTAGTCTACTTCATGATTTGTACAGTGTGAATGTTGTTGGTGTTGGTGTTGTTGTTGGTGTTGGTGGCATATAGGCCATTACTGACCACGCTACACGATTAACGTGTGTAATTCTTCCAGGATCAGCTTTTCAGCTGTATCGTTGGATTACCACGAGTTTGTTACGCCTTGTAGTGTGAATTATGAGATGATAGGATGATGATGATAGGTGAAGGGACAATCACAAATATGACCATGTCTACACAGGACTCGAACCTGCTGCCTCCTCGGCACAGACGACGGCTGCCGCAACCGTCTGCGCCACGGGGGCCGACATTATTATTATTATTATTATTATTATTATTATTATTATTATTATTATTATTATTATTATTATTATTATTATTATTATTATTATTATTATTATTATTAAAAATTCCAGTTTTTGTCGGGGTAGTTTTATCCTTCGACTGTTTGGGGTGTTTTCTGACTCCTGGCGCAAATAATGTTTTGCAACACTCTGAAAATTATTCATATGAACTTCTCATTTTAGATATGCTATCTATGTCCATTTTCGCGTGTGTTGTATACTATTCAGTTACTTATGTTTTCTTGGTTTGAAGAAATTTAATTTTTATGCAAATGGGGTGAGAAATGCTCCCAAATAGATTCCACTTTACACGTCTACATTAAAATAAAACTTCTAGGAACGTGTCCATTTCCGATTTATAATATTATGTTGTTTTTGAATGAAAATCTGGGGCTGGTATGGAAGGCTTGCTGGATTCTCGTGCTGGTATGGATGACGCCTATGTATAGTTATGAGAATATGCTAAAGTGTTTTTCTGGAAATATTAGTCTATGTATTTTTAGAACAACGTAGTAAATGATGCGAATAAGTACCATAATTTTCTTAATTAATAACTCCAAACAAGATCCGTGCATGAAATACAGGTAAACTGCTGGGTAAGAAGCGTGGGGTCAAATCCGACCCCAAACAGAGTCCACGAAAGGAACGGAGAAACAGTCGAATGATTAAAACAATGCATTTTAAAAGTAACTTAATTTGTTGATCATTAATGGCAACCCTCAAATATCAAGCGATTTTGAGGAAAATCGTGTTATACATTTGTGCTCATCTTTTTGAACGAGGGTTCACTAGTGTCTGCATCCACAGTATGATTAGTCGTAGGGTGAATGATTGTGAATGGAATCATTGCCCAAATGCGAGAAGTGGTGAAACGAGAAGCCAACGACACCGCAGTGACATGGCATTACAAACGCCTATGCCTTACTTAGTCTCCAAGCGCCCATGCCAAAAAAAATCCAGAATTCATGAATTAATGTATGTAGATGAGTCAATTAAGTGACTTATTAATCCAGTGTTTCCAGACCTGAGTCCTGTTTTTATATATTATTTATGCCTAGGGATAAGGGAGACGTGCGGAGAGCGTGATATATTCCCTTCACCGTATCTAGCATACTTGGACTGCCTGAGACTTACTTTCCGCTACAGTTATAGACTGAGTATACGCAGCTCTATTTTTCCCCGCAGCGGGAAGCGAGTACGCGATCCCACCATGCAAAGTTAGCACGCTGAGCACCAAGAGCCACCCAAGGTCTGAATTCATGAATAATTAAGACATTAATGCATAGAACTTCTTACTTTCATTACTATCTGGTTTCATTGTTGAGCAACATGAAAATGAAAGGAAATGAAGATTAGGAAATAAAACATGAATACTTCATGTTCAGAAGTACGTAACATGAAATTCTCCACATCCTGAAGCATTTGAATTTTTTTCATTCTGAAGTTAATTTGCCGTGTCTGTTACAAAACAGTTACCCAACAGTAAAGAATTAACAGATCTTTGTCTTTTGGGCAAATTCCGTTCTTGATTAATGGAAGTCGTGGTCTAGTGTCAAGCGTCGAACATCGCTGCCTACAGCGGTTCATTTGTGGTATACCAACATAAACAACCAGTACGTTCAATTGATGTTTAACGAGCGTATGATCATGGCGTGATGTCAGCCAGTCGTAGCTGCACTAAGGAGCCTTTTTATACCGAGACGAGAGCGTGAACGAGTTTTAATGTGGAAGACCTCCAAGTGAGATTACTGCTCGAATAGAAAAAAAGAGTAAGAAAAGTGAGATTACGTAAGACGTTAATACCGTAGATATTGGGTTATTTCCCTCGTTAAAATTTGCTGCTGCATAAAGAAGACGATTACCCGCTTCTAAATCCTTGAAATATCCACGACATTTTCAGTATCCTGAAGTTCTCTCTTGGAGCTGGAGTTGACAGAAAACTAGTTGAGCGGAACCAATAAAAACGAAAGTAGTTCAATGACACGCTTCTTAATACAAAATAATTTTATTCTAACCCTAATCACTTTAGGAAATCAAAGTCCCAAATACTACACGCAATACCATTCTATTTTCTTATTTGTTCAGATGTATAATTTCATCCATATGTGTCACATAAGTGATATATGATTAAAATTACTTAGAGAGTTAACAAATGTGATATGTATTTTTGTGTACGAGATATTCAGAAAGCTTTACATGCTTTGCGATGTTACTGGCGGTAAGGAAGTCATTAAAGCATTACATACTTTGTGATGTTACTGGCGGTAAGGAAGTCAACTATTAAAGCATAATGTAGAAATGTCGATGAATTGTGATTGACTGAAGTACTGATAAGACTTGACGTTACCACGGTCAACAAAATGTTTTTTTTTTAACTTAACCTGCTTTCCATGTCTTCACATCATCATCAGACACATTTAGGCTCTGTCAGCCAATTCTCGTCACCTTCTCGCAGGATTGTTGATGACGATAAAACAGAAAAAGCCGGTTAAAACAAATGCAAAAGTTGCCAATGGTGATCACAGTTCATTATCTGAACCTGATATTTGGCGGATCAAGCAGCTATTAATTACGTACTGTTGTATCTGCCAGATTCGGTGGTACATATATTTGGAGCAACGGCTAAGATGGCGGAGTCTGAGGCTGGAATGCCTTGTAAGGAATGCATTTTTCATTTCATGACTAGCGTGTTGGTGTCTGATAATTTCAGATATCTCATAGTTATAATTTATCTGTACTAATCATTCACACTCTTTGATTACATTGCCATTCTACTCGTATATACATTGGAAGTCAATTGCAAATCATATTTGTGATGACCCATTCAGGAAAGAAGAGAGCATCAAAATGTTTCCTCTCTCGCGGACATTCGAAAGCGTACGACACTGTTAGAAAAAATCTCCCTTGTATTGATTTGCCTTGAACACTTCAATCGCGCTTACCCGCACACTTCGCGCTTGCCAGCTTACTTCGTGCTTCCAACCGCCCTTCGCTTGCTGCGGGGCGCACCCGCTTTGCTGGCGGAGGATGTCCACGCGCAGCGAGGCCCAGGCGCGCGCTCGCGCTGGCGTTGCTGGCGGAGGATGTCCACGCGCAGCGAGGCCAAGGCGCGCGCTCGCGCTGGCGTTGCTGGCGGAGGATGTCCACCCGCAGCGAGGCCCAGGCGCGCGCTCGCGCCGGCGTTGCTGGCGGAGGATGTCTACGCGCAGCGAGGCCCAGGCGCGCGTTCGCGCCGGCGTTGCCGCCCGGGAGGCCAACTTCCGGCCCGGCGGCCGCGCCGACCGGTCGGACAGGTCGTCGTTCATCGCCCCCGCCCGCCCTCTCTTTTTACTCCTTCTGCTCGGTCTCCGCCCTGCGCCCATCCTCGCCTCTCGTTTACACGCCGGCCTCCTCCCTGCCACTGGCCAGTCACGCGCCTCGCCGCGCCACACGCACCGCAGCGCACTGCAACGCCCCGCTGTGCAACGTATCGCTTCGTTTCGCCTCGTTTCGCCCCGTTTCCCGCCCACCCCTCGTTACGTCCGTTCAGCCCCGGTCCACCACGTTCCGTCCCGTCCGGGACCGTTTCGATCCTTTCCGCACCATCTCTCCCCCCTTTTCCTCCTCGTTTCACTCCTTTGCACCCTGTTTCTCCCCGTTGTGCCCCGTTTCTCCCCGTTGTGCCCCGTTTCTCTCTGTTGCGCCCCGTCCCACCCATTTCGACTCGTTCTCCCGCTTCGCCTCGTTCTTAACGTTGCACCTCGTCCTCCCCGTTTTGCTCTGTTCAAGTCCTTTCCGCCAAGGATCTGTGCCAAATTGGAGGAGAAATGGCAAAATGAAATTATCTGCAGTCACGCGAAATTATGAGCCACGCTCAAAGTAGGTTTCGAAGTAAGAACGTGGGCGGGAGCATGGGGCAGGAAGCAGGGGCAGGAAGCGTGGGGCGGGAGCGAAGGGCGGGAGCGTGGGGTGGGAGCGTGGGGCGAGAGCAGTGGGACGGGGAGCGTGTGCGGGGAGCGTGTGCGGGGAGCGTGTGCGGGGAGCGTGGGCGGGGAGCGTGGGCGGGGGGCGTGCGGCGGGGTGCGAGGGACGTAGGGCGGGGAGCGAGGGGTGGGGAGTGTGGGGCGGGGAACGTGTTGCAGGGAGCGTGGGCGTGGAGCGTGGGGCGGGCAGCGTGCGCAGGAGCGTGGGGGGAGAGTGGGCGCAAGTGATGGCGGCGTGCGGGACGTTCATCGTGAGGGCCGGGTGAGAATGAGGGCGAGATCTGCGAGGGGCGGTGATGGAGACGGAGGTGGCAACGGAAGTTGGAGCGGGAGCGGGAGCGGGAGCGGGAGCGGGAGCGGAAACGAGTCCCGCGTCGGGAGCGAAGGAATCTGTGCAGTAGACGAAGCGCGAAATGAAGACGCTGGGACGGAGGATTATGTTTATAGCCAAGATTTGCGCAGGGTGACGTAAAATTTCTTGGCCAGCAATATTTATTACGTTATTATATTTCGAGCTGCTGGCATGCTTAGCCAGTGCGGTTGCAAGTAGCAAGTGGGAGAGCTCAGGTTCGAGAATGTGCGGTGGCATATTTTTGACAAGAGTGTTCAGACTAGAGTGTAGTCACTAGGCAATAGACATTTGCTCGGTCGTTTCATACACTTTTTCATTTACATCAGTGCACGCATTGCGTCTTACGAGCTTGTTAGAGATTGTGATCAATTTTCATGACCACGTTTCCAGTCCCATCAACACGAACGTCTGATTCATAACCTATTGAAAATGACCCTTCCTTAAAAATTTCCTTAACATCGAAATATAATTCTAAAGAGTTAGTTCAGAATATTGGTCTTGAGGCACAAGAATAAACAATTAAAATAAATAATACGATGCATACTTTTGTAGGAGTTGATTAATCTTCGCTTTTTGTGATTTCTGTTAAAATATGTGAAGATGTAGTTCACAATGTCCAACTGAACCTCCGAAAGAAGTTACGTGGTTAGCGTTGCACTTGAAACCTAGTTTTAATGATGGAGTAAATTATAATTAAGAAACTGGTGCATTTAATGTTTTCCGACCCCTCTAGTCAAAAGCACTGGGACACTAGATATCGTGGACACTAGATATCGTATAAGAGGTAATTATGCGATGTATAGGAAACTTATTTTCCTACATTTCTTGATTTTTTGTAGAAATAATGATTTTTATAAATGTAATAAGTGCTATGTTACCTAATGTTGTTCAATATTGTTTCAGGTCAGTTGATATTGCTGTTCTGTGGTGGTGCCATTTTCCTCTAAACCTCTAGTAAGTACTACCACGCAAATTATTATATTACTATCGCTTTACCCTCTACATTTCTTCAACAACAACGAATTTAGGCGATATTCGAAGACTTCTTATCAATTTACTGCCACGAATGTTTACAAATAATTGATCCCTGACTGCTTACTCCTATGACTACGAAGTCTTTTGTCCATTCAAGAAAGCTGTTAAAATACAATTCGCAGAAATGACCCGGACGCTGTTGTACGCTACAATAAATCCCCGTGGTTCTTCACCCCGGCTATTAATCATCTCGTGTACAGCAGGGACGTACAGTAGGGACAACTACGAACAAGGATAGCTGCTATCTCACATATGTATCACTCTTTGTTCTGTGCAAATGAGTTAATATTATATTCCGCGCGTCAAATAAAAAAAAAATAAAAAAATAAAAAAATCATTAATACCACAAGTGTAGTGCATGTAATAACCTGGGTTATGCTGGTGTTACTCCTCCGCCGGAACATTAGAACCGTCGTGAACATACAGGTTGGCCGGCGGGTTTTCTCTCTATCCAGATATCTGCTCCCAGCGGGACACCAACCCAGACGGGAGAAGCTCTTAGCTCTCGACTGGTGTCCCGACATGTGTAGAGGTGTGTGTGTGTGTGTGTGTTAAGTAGGAGAACATGACAAGAATGGGGAAAGAAAGATGGTGAATGACCCGTGATATGGTTTGTTGCGAAACTGCTGGGAAATTTGCCTGATATCGAATAGGGAAACCATGGAAAACTTCCGATCAGCAAGCCTCTAGAATTCGCCTCCAGATACTGGTTTATTCTGTACATTAAACCATTTTCACCACATAACTACATGTCAAACTGACGTACGGCTCAGTGGCATTTGGAAGATGATTAAATATCTCATTACATGCATTGTAGGAATTATCTGGTATTACATAATTTACAAGATAATGCACATCCTTCCAGCAAGATAGATTGTTAACTCTTTCTTTGACGTGTACAGGCAATCGGATAATATTGGCATACATGTGCGTTCTCAGACCCCCCGACAGGGGGCATGCAATTTAATTGTTCTAAATTAGTTAGGAAGAGAGATAGATCCTGTAAGAAGAAACTCTTTTCTCTGGGAATTGAACTGTTATCCATTAGTCAGTTCTCAACTTTTTCATGTATTCACGACCTCTACCATCCATTATATTCTGTGCGAAAACGAACAGTACAATTGAGGATAGTAATAAAATAAGCTATATATGTTATAAAGTAAAAACAATTAATATCCCTTTAATAATCGCGAGGCTGTATGTTTCTATAACGATCGCGTGGGAAACTGATGGAAAAGATGAATGGTCAAAAACGACACTCATCACATCAAGCGATGCGTTGAAAATGGGAAAAAGAATATCTCTTTAGCTGATTATGAAGCAGAAGAAGAAGTTTCATCGTACGATTTCATCAAATAAATGCATCACTTTGGCTTGAAGGAAGATCTCTACCGTGCAATGCATTGAAATGATGTAGAAGGAGAAGCAAATGAAGATAAAGAAAGAGAAAATGAAGAAAGAGAAGGACCGTTATCACATATGCACATATTTCTTGGTGTTTACGTCTAGGTGAAATATATTTTTATACACTGTTCAATGCAACGTGTGAAGCTGAAGAAGAAGAAGAAGAAGAAGAAGAAGAAAAGAACGGATGAACCTGACTGTACAAAGTCGTTGGCTCTTGGCTGACTACACGAAATAAGAAATAAAGTCTTGTCATTGTGCAGAAAACTACCTCAATTATGGAAATAATATTACGATGATAAACTGTAATCAATACGAAGATCAAACTACAGTGGCACAGGTTAAGTTACATCAGGTTACATCAGGAAAATATGCTTCTCCAACTTTCTGTGAAGAAAACTGTTCCCTAGTTTTTAGTTACATCTTTCTATCTTGCAAGTTTTAGTTGTGCATTACTGAGTGAGACACAGAAAGAGGAGAAGACGCAATAAACCCGAAAGAGGGGGAGTGAGAGAGGAAAGAAGGAAAATATTAGAACTGACGGAAATGACTGATAAGTGGTTGAGAGAGGGGAGAGAGAGAGATGATGATGTTAAAAGGGATAGAGATGAAAAGCAAAGAGTTGATATGGTGGCAAGGGGTGAGATGGAGAGGAGGGGGTGAGAAGGAGGGGAAGTGTGTGTGATGGACGGAGTTGGGGCTCAGAGATAAGGGAGAGGGGGAGAGGTGCTGATGAAAGGAGGTAGAGATGGCAAGAGCATGTAAAAGAAGATAGGTCATATGCCGCAGCCCTCGGGGCGGGCAGGTCGACTGCTGATAGCCCGCGGTGCGCGGATGGGCGTGGCCTGCGCGTGGGCGTGGCGCTCGAGTGTGCGAGGTGGGCGCGGGTGGGGTGGATGAGGGGGGGCAGGATGGATGCACGCGTCGCGTCGGAGGCTCGCGTGACAAACGAGGCTCGAATTTTGTCAGCTTAGCGCGGCCCCGCCCACTCCCACGTGCTCCGCCCCGTCTCTCGCCGCCAAAAAAACGCCCCGGCACTGTTAATGAGTCAATCACTGCAATTTCGCGCCAATACGTTTCTGTTTGTTGCTCTTTGCGTGCATCATTGCCAGTCCAATATTGGATATAGCTGCGAAATGCGAAATGAGTCTCGATATTATTTTTCCTGCTGGCGTTCGTTAAAATTGAATGGAGCGTTTGAAAAACTCAAACAGCGCAGAATTAAAATATTCTGTCTCGTTTCATTATACGATTGCAGAGGAGATGTGCAATAATTTTCCCTGATTGTCGCATAAAATATATTTAATTGAAATGGTTGTATTTGTTAATTGGGACGCCTGGCACTAGAGGAAATAGTGAGTATATCCTCTGAGGATCAAAGGTTTTTTGAACAAGGTGTCCCGTTGGCCAGTCAGAGAGAGACAATTATGCCAAGTCCAAATACCTAAACATATAAGCAATTTGGTGATGGTTTCAGGGTATACAATTCCTATCAGAAATAAAACGTTTATAATAAGAGTTTATATAGAAATAAATTATTATTACATTGTTATTTTTGTAAAAAAATCTAATTATTATGAATCATTTTACTTCCTAAATATTATAATGCAGTGTAGTTATTTTCCGATATAAATTCCGTAGCTTTTTTTCTGGAGGCCATTGCTGATTCGCCCATTCCCGTTTCCATCACCGCAAATATTCATGGAAAGGAATACTTGAAGTTATTATAATTTCTTGCTTTACCAATAAAGACAATATTTCCAAAATAATTACTCATTTTGTTCAATTCAAAACCTAGAAAATGGTAAAATAGCTTCTATTTTAATTTCCATGATTCTTCAATTCGAACCCTTTCGAGAGTCCTTCGAACGCCGATACGAAGGAGGTAAAGCCAATAGAATCACTCGACCTGGACTTGTAATACTGACGTAGGTAGCTCAGGACATTGGCTGACGTTATTGCGGTGCCCCTGATCGGGAGTGTTCTAGTCCCAACAGTGGCAGGATTTACGATACTGGCTAGAGAGCTTGATCGCAATTAGCTGCAGCCTGGAGGAGAATTCTGTGTTTTCTGTGGTTTCTCCCATCAATGCCAGCCAAATGCACTTGTTTCCTGACGAACGGACCGCACGCGAGCTTCCCCCCCCTTTTCCTTGTCAAACCCATTACTTAGACACAGTTACACATATGCTGCATAACCACATATGTCAGGAGCTTACTCGGAATATTAGAGCTTTTTCTGTAATTCTGGGGCGGTGCCACGCTGTTGGGAGATACGTGGTTGTGGAAGAAAGCCAATGAGTAGGACGGCGACGAATCTCACTATCCACCAGGGAAAGGATCACCCCCCCGTGATAAAAAAAACTTACACTACACTTACGTGACCTATGACGAAAGCAGTTGTCGCACCGGGCACACGAAATAATCAATGAACTTATTGTTGTGAAGTGTTTTGACAACTGAGGTTGTTCACCGCTGTAGATGTAATGGCCTTCATCTCGTTTATCTCTGACCTTGAACTAACGACTTTATTTCCCTTGTCGAGGACACACCATTTTTTTTCTTACTAAAATCGACGACGTGATCGGTTATCAGTTTCCTATTCGCGATCTCGATTCACTACGCTAGTCTTTACAGCATCGAAGGCGCCTCGAACTTTTCTTAGGTTACATAAATGAAAACGGACAGCGGAATTATTTTGTATGTATGTATGTAATTGGCGCGCGAACTCGTGAACGGCCTCAGGCCTACCGGCGTCGTCCCCGCCTCGCGGCTAAGGGGGAAGGGGGTACGTGTGATCAGCACGTAGACATCCACACGCCGTATTCCGGTCTTCTCTACCTACCAAGTGAATTTTTTCATCGTCACACTGTAACATACACTGGGACAATGCAAGGAAAACGCACACTCTAGTCCTGACTCGACCGAGAATCGAACCCGTGGCCGCGTCGTGGAAAGCGAGCACGCTGACCAAGAGCTAGCCACGAGCCTGGAATTATTTTAGTATTGAAAATAAAAACAAGATTCTTCATAATTTCCAAAAATTAGCCAAATTTTTTAAGTATTAAAAAATCCCTTGGGAATGCTTACTTGTAGTATTGTTTTTCATGGATATCATTACGCATGAATTTTTATAGCTGATATGTTGACAGGTCATTAATGTGATTGATCAGACAAGCGTTGCAGAACTAATAGGCGTTTACGTCACTTAACGTTATCTCAGCTGTCAATTAGCAGCTTACATGCAAATATATGCGCATTAAAATATTTGAAAGCATCATTATATATGAATGTATTCTGACCTAAAATTATGTTAAATGGGGGAATTAAATAAAAGCTACAGGTGAAAGGCTGATATTTATATCCCTATTTTATAATATTAGTGACGTTACGGGGTGATAAAAGTGATGCAGTAGTGAAACGATACGAATGTAAAAATAATGCGAATCATAGAAAAGTGTGTTATTCTATGAACGTTGAATGAAAAATCTAAACCGACTTTGACGTATAAAACGGCTTTGAAAAGTGAAGAATAATTGTGAATGTGCAGTTAGTCCTTTTGATTCTGCATTGTAATGTCATTTTTCTTTTCCCTTTCAATACGGTTACCGTACAAGGCACACCCCAAACCACTTGAAACATCGGTCTGTGAAACACGACGGTTGTGTGGGCTTTCCAGAATCAACACCAAATGATTCAATTATTACATAGCCCTCTTTTCGTTCTCTCTGTTGGCCTCAATTTAGCCCTTACCTCAGCTCGTTCGCGTACTCACAGCAGCGCCAGGGTCTTTTAGATCAGGGGTATTGACGGAGGAGCCCATCACACGAGGTCAAAATCCCCAATGATGGCAGTGTCGACAGAATGGAGAAGGTAGTATCGCACTTCCATAAAGCTGGCTGAAGCTATTGCAGAACTAGCTCCTAATTTTAGGCTAATTAAATACTCTTTTCCCAAATTTTAGGTTCTTGTAATTTTATCAAAAATCAATGGCCAGTTTTAGAGTAAAGCCAGCTGACACAAAATCAAAAATTAATGTTAGAATAAAACTATTTATACACGAATTATAAGTAGCCGAGGAGCGTGAATTTTTGAAGGGCGGAAAATCCACAGTTGTCATGTCACTCTTGTGCCATGTAAAGAAGCTCTGGCGGATGCGCGGCAAAATTAAATCCCTCCGGCAATATCTCGTCCTATCGATATCTCACTTTCTTCCAAACAGGTAGCTCGGATATAGTTAACTGACACCGACATCTGGCAGAGAAAGTGATAGTCACACTCGGGGAGAATTAGGGGACCACCCGCAGGGCGCGCCTGCTCGAGAGGTCCCCACACCCGCGTTGGGGGCAGGCTTCCAAGGAAGCCTGGGTCGAGAAAAAGACTGGCATCCGGAACTGCTTCGAATATCCTCTTAGAGGGATCGCTAAGGATCGCATGCGATTTATGCATTACTGCTAGTGCTATCATGTAGTTACCGGCGAGGATTGGAACTAGGCAGGCTCCCAAGGAAGCCTGGGTCGAGAAAAAGACTGGCATCCGGACTGCTTCGAATATCCTCTTAGAGGGATCGCTAAGGATCGCATGCGATTTATGCATTACTGCTAGTGCTATCATGTAGTTACCGTCGAGGATTGGAACTAGGCAGGCTTCCAAGGAAGCCTGGGTCGAGAAAAAGACTGGCATCCGGAACTGCTTCGAATATCCTCTTAGAGGGATCGCTAAGGATCGCGATCGCTAAGGATCGGATGCGATTTATGCATTACTGCTAGTGCTATCATGTAGTTACCGGCGAGGATTGGAACTAGGCAGGCTCCCAAGGAAGCCTGGGTCGAGAAAAAGACTGGCATCCGGAACTGCTTCGAATATCCTCTTAGAGGGATCGCTAAGGATCGCATGCGATTTATGCATTGCTGCTAGTACTATCATGTAGTTACCGTCGAGGATTGGAACTAGGCAGGCTTCCAAGGAAGCCTGGGTCGAGAAAAAGACTGGCATCCGGACTGCTTCGAATATCCTCTTAGAGGGATCGCTAAGGATCGCATGCGATTTATGCATTACTGCTAGTGCTATCATGTAGTTACCGTCGAGGATTGGAACTAGGCAGGCTTCCAAGGAAGCCTGGGTCGAGAAAAAGACTGGCATCCGGAACTGCTTCGAATATCCTCTTAGAGGGATCGCTAAGGATCGCATGCGATTTATGCATTACTGCTAGTGCTATCATGTAGTTACCGGCGAGGATTGGAACTAGGCAGGCTTCCAAGGAAGCCTGGGTCGAGAAAAAGACTGGCATCCGGACTGCTTCGAATATCCTCTTAGAGGGATCGCTAAGGATCGCATGCGATTTATGCTTTACTGCTAGTGCTATCATGTAGTTACCGTCGAGGATTGGAACTAGGCAGGCTTCCAAGGAAGCCTGGGTCGAGAAAAAGACTGGCATCCGGAACTGCTTCGAATATCCTCTTAGAGGGATCGCTAAGGATGGCATGCGATTTATGCATTACTGCTAGTGCTATCATGTAGTTACCGGCGAGGATTGGAACTAGGCAGGCTCCCAAGGAAGCCTGGGTCGAGAAAAGAGGCTGGCATCGGGAACTGCTTCGAATATTCTCTTAGAGGGATCGCTAAGGATCGCATGCGATTTCTGCATTGCTGCTAGTACTATCATGTAGTTACCGTCGAGAATTGGAACTAGGCAGGCTTCCAAGGAAGCCTGGGTCGAGAAAAGAGGCTGGCATCGGGAACTGCTTCGAATATTCTCTTAGAGGGATCACTAAGGATCGCAGGCGATTTATGCATTGCTGCTAGTACTATCATGTAGTTACCGTCGAGGATTGGAACGCGAGAATCTCCCGTCGACGTTGCCGCGGCAACTAAGGTTATCACTGAGCCAAGCCAGTACGAATTTGAGAAACAAGCTCGGAAGAGCGAGCTCGCCGCTTCTGCAACAGCGGCGGCGCGCGGGTGGGGCAAGGCCAACCAGGGGCCGCATCCGAGGCGCGGCCCCGTCCTTCGGAAAGAATCTCTAGCGCGCCGCAGGCTCAGACACAGGCAAACGACTGTGGTACGCGTGCGCGACTCTTCCTACATTCGCCGAAGAAAGAGAAAGGGTTTAGTAGTGCTCTGTGAGCCGGCCTCGGTGGGGCACGGGCTCGGAACAGCGTCCAAGAACGAAGAGCTCAAGGCTGCGGGTTCGAGTCCCATGTAAGGAATGTGAGTTTATATTATATAGTTGTGGTCTCGTCTTATACCCTCATGTATCTCAACTTAATGACCATATCAACAATAATAATATCTCTAATAATTTATTCGATCGAAGGTTCTGGCTTATGGAGTCTCGCACGTCTGCCTCCGCTAGGGCCCGAGTTCAATCCTGGTCCAAAGCGTGTACCGCCTTGGGTGACTCAGGACATCAATTGATGTAGTACTACTGAACAGGAGGTCGTAGGGTTCGAGTCCTAACGTTGACAGGATTTTCGACACTATCAACACAGCTAGGTCGAATTCAGCCGCTCTCTGGAGCAGAATTCTATCGGCCGGTGGCTCTGATCGGTAGTTTTCCGTGATTTCTTCGATCAACTCTGGGCGAATGCCGGAGCAGTTCCTTAACAAATAGGTCACGGACTGCGAGCGATCTTTCCTTTCTCTTCTGTATGCTCGAAAAATTCTCAACTATAGTCGGTAATTGGTTAACACAATTTAATCACTTTAAATATATGTATATATATATATATATATATATATATACCTTTTTCATTAAAAAATAATGATGGGAAGGCCGTAAAAATGCAAACCTTTCCAAATAATGACCTTTTAAAAACATGTATCTTAAGATTCGCGCGTTTCCAGAAAAAAATGTTAACCGAAAGATAAGATCATTATATACAGAATTCTATTGATACGTATTACAAATTATTAGGAAATTTCTTCCAATGATCAAAATTGGTCATAATGTTTATTTGCTTGAAACGGGAATTTTTCAACGTTATAAAGTCTCATTTTGTAGATACGTGTTGTTAAAAGTTAGGCATGAATATGAAGTGCAGTTCTTTCTTTTTTGCTTGGTATATTAAGGCTTATTTGTGGCATTTTTTAGGTATTTACAAAAGTGGAATTATTTCTTACAGAGACTACGTGCGTTTCTTGAGCATTGCCCACCCCGAAAAGTCTGCCATGGCCAAAACAGTTTGGAAACAGAGCGTCCACTGATCGTCCGAGTGGCCGGCCGCATCGCGAGGCGTTGCGCCGTGCACGTGCATTTGCGACACGCCGGGCCTCCGCGTGCACAAAAGGGCGCGTTGTGGCCGCGGGCCGAGGGCCACCGCACGGCGCGCGGAAGGAGAAAATGACGAAAACTGCGGACGAAACTTCGAGAAACAAAGTTTCTGCGCGGCTGGGTGGGCGGCGCGGTCGACTGTCAGTCGGGGTAGAAGAATGTTGTCTTATGCCTAGGCTTCGAAAACGTGTCCATTGACAAAAGTCGACGTGGGCTGTGTTGTTGGATTCATTGAAATTTGGTATCGCATGAGCGCCGAACGCTACCAACTGATTTTAGGTTCCCAGATTCGCCTACCGGTACAATGGTCTCAGGCATGTTTTTTCCATTGTTTGTGTTGTTTCTTGGTTTAGCGAATACGGGATCTGATTAGGAATCATCGGGAAATTTAGTTTTGCAGGGCATTTTGTCTGGGTTCATTTACATGCGGAAAACGCTACACACCTCACGCAGAATTTTTAGGTCATTGAAAATTCACCGCTTTCCGACAAGTTTCATCCGGGCGGGATTGCAAATTGGGGCTTAGAAACCAGTGCGCCGTCTGTACTTCTGCTGCCGGATGAAACAGGATAATGTCAGATTCATCGTATTGTGAGTGTACGGAAGCTAATCCAGCCACACGCATGACGTAGCGTGGATACGAGTACAGAGAACTGATAGCGTCTGAGGAGAACGTAAGCCTAGAGGTCGTATATATATTAATACGTGGTAATCTATCGTAGGAGTGTTTTCATCAATTATTGAATATTCCTCGTAGATATCAATAAAATGAATGTTAGATTAATATATTTTAGATTTTACAATTTCACTACTATATTAAAATATAAATTTCAAATACTGAAAAGTATTCTCGCGATTAAACACCCGAAATTCTGAGCTTGTGTCTTTTATCAGCCTTTAGTTGAGCTAATATCTTTTAAATAAAGTAGTGGTGCTGCAAAATGACACAGACTTTCCCGTTTTAGTTTTAAATTTCGTTTGATCTCGGCTAGATACTCGGACTTGCCACATACTTTTGCTAGCTGCCATCTATCGCCATTCGAAGAATATTTTTTGGACATTATTTTATTTTTTCAGTTCCCTAATTGTAGATCGGAAATATTATTTTAAGATTATTAATGGTAAGAAAAACCTCGTACTAAATAGCAATTTTCTTTCTAAAATTTGGAGAAGTTTTTTAGAAAACTGGCGTTTAAGCGATACAGTACATTCGAAATTTGAAGCTCTTTCTCACAGAAAATATTTGAGTTTCCGAAAATGTTCCACCGTGTCCTCTTATCCCACCGTGTCCCCTTCTCCTCCTGTGTCCACTTGTTTCACTGTATCTACTTGTCCCAGAGTGTCCCATTGTGTCATTTGTCCCCTTGCTCTCTTCGGCCTACTTTCCCCGCTTTATTTCACTTGTCCCTTTTATCCTTTTGATCCTTCCGCGCACGGCGATTGTTATTTTTAAACGGTACCAAGACCCTCTTAGCAACAACCCTTGCTACTGAACATCGACAGTAACGACAATACTTAACTCATGGAAGTGTTCAATGTTTATTTTGAATTACTAGAAATAACAAAAAGGATTGTTAACATAAAATTCGGCTCCGTTATCTCTTTGTGTAGCAGTTAACCATCCGGCCTCGTTCTTAAAGACTAATTTAGAGGACGTGTTACATAAAAAAACTATTTTTAAACTTCGTTTGCGATTATTGGAACTACTATGCGGATTTTCATAATTTTCGTATCAGATTATCGACGACTTCAAAAACCCTTATGGTACTTCCTTTCGAATCCTTTGGGGATTTTTGACCTCGTTTTTGCGATTAGGTCACACAACGCGCGGCGAGGCGCGGTCAGTCCGAGGGCCGGGGGAGGGGTGCTGTGAGAAGGAGAGGGGAGTGGACGAGCTGTGCGCTGGGGCAACAGGCGTTGCGTCGCAAAGCGGGCGAGCCGCCGCCGACACAAGGTGCGTCTTGAACGCGTGCTCCACGCCCCACGCCCCGCGCCCCCCGCCCTGCTCGCGAGTCAAGGTCCCACACGCGGCCGCGCGGGTTGCTCCACTCCTCCTGATGATGCTGCGCGTCTCACTGAGGGAGACCGGCTGGTGTATCAAGGTAGCAATACCGTTGCCTCTGCAGAATAGTTCACCTGGAGATCGCAAGGTTCGTATCCCGGCGATGACGGATTTTCGACACTAGCAACGTAGCTGGGCTGACTTCCGCCACAGCTACGAGACGTCTAACGACCGGATGCTCTGATTGTGTAGTTTCCCTTAATTTCGCCAATCAGTACGAGATGCATGTCAGAGCACTAACAAACGGGGCATTTACCGCACACGGTCTCTCTTTTCTCGACCTTGTTCCTTTCTCTTCTCTTTCACACACACACCCGCACAATTTAACGGCTGTACACGATCACACATGTCGGGATACCAATTGGGAGCGGGAAGGGTACTGTAATGACAATTATCTCAGCATGATAATTATTAGAATATAATCTTCTCAAATTAATCTTTCTACATACCTAACTGACATTTACGAAAAAAGACGGAGGGTGGCCCTTGTAGTGGAAATCACTGGGTCCCGCAATTCGTGAAGATGGCAGCAGGGCGTATGTGAGCTTCTCTCGGGATTGCTGGTAAAATATTCAGTGTCAACCAAGGTGTAGTAATAAGAGGGTTTACCTTCCACATTTGGATTCCATGTTTAAAATACTGGTCACTATATAGAAGCCTCGTGCTTGCTTCCAGCACCCATCTCACTGGTTCATGCTGCGCTCCAGTGCGAAGAGCCTCGGTGCCCGCCTTCCCTCGGCCCCGTCCTCAACCCCGCCCTCGCCACGCACCCACCCCGTCCCCGCCCCGCCCCCGTCCCGCCTCTGCCTAGACAGGCTCTCTTCTCCCTCGCTCGGCCTCGTGCGTGCTTCCAGCACTCATCTTCTCACTGTTCCTTGCTGAGCTCCAGCCTGTCCCGTGCGCCGAGCCTCGGTGCCCGCCTTCGTCCCCGCCTCGCCTACACCGGCGGCTCTCTTCTCCCTCGCTCGGCCGCGAGCTTGCCCTTCCAGCACCCGTCTTGTCACCGGCCCGTGCCTCGCCCTCCCTCGCCCTGCTCCCCGCGCCCTCGCGCCTGCTAAGTCGGCGCCTTGTATGCGGCGCGGGCGCGGGCCCGGGCGATGGCTGAGGTTACTAAGTCGCAAAGTCTTCCTTCGAGTTAGACTTTGCGCTTCCGCCGCCAAGTTCTTTTAGTTTCCGGGAAACCTCGCCCTCACCCGCGCCCTCTCCGGGGCGCTTTCCGGCCGGCGCCAACTTCCTCCGCTTACAAATTCCCGTCAGCCCATTGAGCATCAAAGAACTGCCGCTTTGAGGTGGTAAAATGTTAATACAAAGCCGGGGAAGTGGTGGCACTGGAGAGGAGAAGAAGACGGCGAGGTAGAGGGTGGAGGAGGTGTATCACCGCGCGTCTGGAGACAAGGCACTGGCCCGCCTTCTTGGCGAACGATTGAGCATCAACTGCGGATTTGCCCAATGGCGTTTTAGTGAGAGCGAGCCTTGGAATGTGAAGCGGTCCAAACCAGTTCCAAACTTTTCCAACTTTCGTGTTTTTCGCTTCTCCTAGATAGCTAATTCCTAAGCAGCGGCAATGATTTTGCACTGTCTGTGCTCCTATTGATATCCCGTACTGGGCCTTATACAAAATACGACCTGATGTTCCCGGACACAATTTTCAACCAAATGATACAAATGGGTTGGCACAGAATGTTTCTTCAGTAACGATGTTGCGAGGTGTATATGAAAATGTAAACACAGGACACATTGGCATTGTCTTGTTTATCATTGAGGGGATTAAATATTAAAATAAGTCGAAGAGTGTTTTCCCGATTTCGGTCCATAGACAATGCAAGAGAAATGTGTCTTACGCTTTCCTATTCAGGTAGGGCATATCATTATTTTGCACTAAAATAATTATTAATTATAAATGACTGGCCTGTCACACTTAGATTCACCTTTTGATTGAATTTTCAATAGAACGTGATATATGATCCCTTCTTTTTTAGACATAAAATACATGCAGTGATTATACGTATATCATAAAATAAAAATATTTTTTTAAAAAATATTTGTGACTGTAAAAGTAACTGGATATATTTTAAAATAGTATAAAAACACAAATGTCCTTACATCATGTTAGAACAAGTAGTGGTACTCACGTATTATATCTTATTTTTGCAATTTTCGAAAATTTAAAGAGTTTAACGATAATGGCACCTGCACTATCATTTTAAGTGTCTCTTATTCTATCCGAGGAAAAAATTAAAGGAAAAATTTGGAGCGTGTTTTGAGAAATTATTTTTTTTTGCATAATTTATTATATATAAATTGCATTTACATCTAACAGAAATCTCGCTTTTTCGATAACTTGTACGTTACCTCTTTTAAAAAATTGATCTTTAGAACGGATTTTAAGACAAACATCTCATTCAATTTTGCAGTTTCGAAAAGTTAGCTTGTTTTATATTTCGAAAATACACAGTTCACTGGAAATTAAACTACTGACAATTGTTTACCGTCCTTAGAAACATACGAGGAGAAACTTTAAAAAATCGAGCCGTTTTTGAGAAAAAAATTGTTTAAAAACGATTAAAATTGTCCATATTTCCCGAAAAATTCGCGAAAACATTTCATATTTTCGAAAGACTGTACGTGACCTAAATTGAAGATCTGTCCTTAAATAACAGGTTTCGTTAAGAAAAAATCTCAATCTTCAATATTGTGCTTGTTAAAAGACGCCGACCAAATTTTGAACTTTTCCACAATTCGAGAAATAAGGGATTTCAACGAAAATGAGACCTGCTCCACGATTTTAAGTTTCATTTCTGCTCTTCGAGGAACAAGTTTAATAATCAAATTTGGAGGCATTTTTGAAAAAAAATTTACCATGTTCTAACAGCTTTATGTGTCGATCCGAATAGCTGAGATCGCGAAGGTAGTAGTGTCGTGGCGATCACGGCTCGAAGGATCGCGAGTTGGAAATCCGCCTCGTGCATGGGTGTATTTATGATCTATGATCGTGATATTTGTGACCCTTCATCATCATCCTATCACTTCATTAAAGAACGATTAAAAATTCCCTGCGCGAGCAGGAGGCCTTTGCCGTTAATGGGATGTGCAGTTGACTAGAAAAAAAGGCTTAATGTAAAGTACCCCCAAAAAATCAACGTGTCCGTTTCAAACTCAGGGGTTCCTTTAAATCGATCGAGGAATATTACTTTTGGAGGAAGATCTGTTCTACGGTTTTGGCGTGTGCGTTGACCATGGACGGACAGACAGACACACAAGTCTGACGTTTTGCCGTCAACCAATTTTTCAGTACCAAGAACCCACAAAACGTTGATTATGATTACAAAACTATTTAGAGTATAAACGTATACTAAGTAAATATACTAACTTATACTGTTACTAATGTTCTATACTTGTAACAAACAAAGGATAAATATTGTTTCTATAAATACCACAATTTACGTAAGGATTTTTGCGGCCACATTTTGCCAGGTAAGTAAGGGGGTTAGGATAGGACAAGGAAGAGAAAGGAAAGATAGCGAACTTCACAGTCCTAGACTCTACCGTGACATCAGTCGATTGATGCCTTTAGCCACATCATCCGGTTATGGTTTTGATGGGTAGGCGATTACGGTGATATATGAACGAAGGTCGTGCAATGGTTGAATGAGGGGTGAGTGGAAAATCTGCTGCGACTCCCGTTTGCTCACCACATCTTCCACGCGGACAGACCGCCATTTGAACCTCGGTCCCAGCGTGGGACCGCAAGCTGTCTCAACGCTTCACCCGGGGCCGCCTGGGCAGCGAACGTATCGACGCACGCATCGAAACATCCGCGATCGCGGTCGCGGTCGCGGCGGCGAACAAGAGAAGCGCGCGACGCGGCGCCATCGCTCGCTCGCGAGGCGGGGGCGGGGGCGTGGGAGCCGGAGGTGGCGGGCCGGAGGGGCGTCTAATGGCGGAACGATAAGCGCGCAGTTCATCGAACGGGGCGGCAAAAAGTTTGCCAATACTTCCGAAGGAGACTTTTGATTAACATTCGATTACCAATTACGCCCCCCCCCTTTTTAATAAAATTTTGCTCTCGAAATACACGTCGTCGCGCCGCCCGCGCAACAAGCACAACAGGTTTCCGATAGGTCGCAGCCACCCCCCCCCGCGCAATCTGTACAACGACGCGGGTGGGCGGTGAAGCGAGGAGGGGAGCGGGGAGCTCCGAGAAGGTGGAAGTATTGCTTGTGCCAGATGGTAGAGAGATGCGAGTTCCTAGATCCTCCCCCCCCTAGCGGGAGGTTGATATTGGTGCGCCGGAAAGACGAGAGCACTGGCAACGCGAGAGGGAATATAGGAGAGACCTTTTCGAAGATCTTGATCCGCGTAAAGTTTCTATTGGTCCCATAGCCGGACCGAGAGCAGGTTTCCGAAAGGTCCCAGCACCCCGGCGCCAACTGAACAGCCTGGATGGGCGCGGAGGGGGTGAGCGGGGGTTGTGAGGAGAAAGCGGAAGTATTGCTTGCGCCAGACTGTAGGGAGATCTCTGTCCCCTAGTTCTACGAAACCCCAAGCTACGCATGAGGAAACCACCCGAACGCTGAGGATATCTGCAGCTTCTGATGATCCAGTTACTGGGTAGGTACTGCGTATATGAGCGTAGTAGAAATCAAAAAGCCTTCATTAACTTTTCTACACGGAAAATATGCAATATCTTTTCTCAAGACAGTCCGTTGGCGAGATGCCCTCTGGAGGTACTGCGGCGCTGCGTGGGGGTTGCGAGGTGGTGGATTGCCTTCACTGTCTCCGACGTGCAGTCACTTGAAACGAATGTTGCCTCTGCCACTCTTATGACCGTTGAGGACTTCACTTAATTTACAAGGAATGCAGCAAGAGCAACGACCCATTATTGTATGGGATCAAAATATTTCAACCTTTTAATTTCCATAGGTCTTGTCACCTGTCATCTAATCAGTTTCTGTTGAATGCAGTTGGTCCAGCCTGAAGCCACAATGAAACGGGATAAATGCAGCCAGCCCATGAAAAGCAGCTTGTCTTTCAACTTCTGTAGAAAAGGGAGGGGAACTGCTAAACAAGTAAATTATCGTGGGGCGAAGATACTTAAGAAAGATGCGTGTGAGATCGTGTGTAAGCGTGAGGACGAGCAGCAAAGACGACCGTTCGGTTCAGACGAGCATATAGACATATGGACCATTTGTTTGAAGTTAATACCCCAACACTTGAATCGCAACAATTTGATAGAATGCGTCCCTTGTAAAGAACGTATAACTTGAAATGTGCGAGTTTTTCTGTCGGATTCTTCACTTTTGCGAATCGGATTTAGTCGCTTCCAAAGTGGAAGATTGATTTATATTTTTATTTTGCATTTTCCAATAAATGTTTCAACTTCATTTTTAAATTTATTTCGTCTTTACTTTCTCGCACTTACTGCGTAAGAAGAGAAAGTTATGTCGTACGCCGGAAAATTTAAGCTTTTTCGGGCAGAAAAACTGTTATTGTCGAGCCCTGGTCACCAAAAAGTGAATATAGCCTTTTGCTATATATAGTAAATTACTTCCTCTATCACGTGGTGTTGCCGGGTCCTTTATACATACAAATTGATTCAAGCCAAAACGTATATCTGTCCGTCCGTCTGTCTGTACGTCTGTGAACAACGCTAGAGCCTAAATAGTTTGGCCGATTTCCTCAATATTTTATATTCTCCAATCGATCGAGAACGCGAGGCTTCTGCAGCCTCAAACGGATGTTTTTGTTTTTGAGGATACTTTACACGAAGTCTTAAAAACTTTCAAAATTGTCTAAACAATGACACCATTTCTTTATTAAACTTTGTTCTCGGATAGGATGCATAAAAAAATGGTGCAGATTTCATGTTTGTTAAACTCACAGATGTTTTCGAAAATTGCAAAAGTGCCATTTTTTGAGAGCGTCTTCCTAACACTACAATATTGAAGATAGACATTTTTCTTAATGAAATTTGTTTTTTAAAGATCCTGAAATAGAGATACATTCAATTTTACGAAAACATGAATAGTATTCATTTAATTTTGCGCGTAATAAACGTAATTTTAAATTTTTCAAATATTTTTTTTCTAATACGCCGCATTTTTTTTTCTTTCAATTTTCTTCTCGTATGTACCAAGGGACGGTAAAAGTATGTCGCTACTACCGGAGGGTAAAAGTGTGGCCAAAAGCGGGCAAAATTACACCAAAATACTATTATTTTTGAAAAATTGAATATGTCCTTGTTTCAAGACGAGAACAAATCTCATTAAGAAAAAAATGTATATCTTCAATATTATAGTTGTAGGAAGCCGCTCTCAAAAAATTGCGCTTTTGCAACTTTAGAAAAATTAGTGTTCTCAATGAACGTGAGAACTCTGGGACAAAGTTTAACTAAAAAAATTTGGAGCCATCTTGTGAGGAAATTTTGTGAATGTTTTTTGTGTAAAGTACCCTGAAAAATGAAAATATCCGTTTGAAACTCCCAAAGCCTCGAGTTCGTTCAGATCTACTTTGGAATATCATTTTTTTTTGTTGAGAAAATCGGCTGAAGGATTTAGGCGCTAGCGTTGACGACAGACGGACTGACGGAAAGAGACAGACGGACAGCAGGCAGGCGGACAGGCAGGCAGACAGATAGTTGTTTTCGGTCAATGCATTTTTCGGTACTAAGGTCGCAGAAAACATGGATTCTGGCTACACCACTTGTTAGAGGAAATAATTTACTATACATAGCAACAGAATTTACCCACTTTTTCGTTACCACGGTCCAGCAATAAGAGTAATTCTGCAGTAAATTGGCCGTTTTCGGCACGCGATTACATTACTTTCCCTTTTTTACGAATTAAAAGAGGAGTCTCGGGCAATGTTTAGCTCGAGAAAACGTGACTACAAATCATAGAAATTCTGCTAATCTCTCATCCTTTGATTCCACTTCTAGCAATATGAAACATTTCTCCAGATTTTTTAAGTGCTTTTAATGCGTATCTCATTAGATTTACAACTCGACTGCATCCTCTTAAAAAGCCCCGGGAAAAGAGATGCTGTAGAAAGGAACGTTTTATCCTCGAACGTCGAAGAGATGGGGTGCATATCAAATGGAATGTTAAAAAAATTGTGGCTTCCTCCTCCGCCTCCAAGCCCGAATGGATTTTGTTCGGAGCTGCAAAAGTTAAAGTTTAAGGAAAAAACGTTCGAGTGAACTGGTGATATATAGTGTATATAGATACATTTGTGAAGGGGGTTTTAAAGGAAAAGGCGGATTTTAAGAGGCAAGGGTGATTATAACCATTATCAACTGTAAAAGAAAGCAATTGAATACTAATACCATATAATTTATGGAGTTTTTATTTTTCTTGTCTCATTTGGATTTTTCGTAATTATCTGTTCTTTCTTTTTCTCACTGTACGCCTACATGCAAAGTATGTCAGAGAAGCGTCTGCGACTCTCATTTTTGTGTCTCTGTAATTTATGAACTACTTTCGATTTTTGTGATGTATTGACCAGTTGTAATAGCATATGTAACAGCGAGCCCACAATTGACGCTTCAGACGCCACGAAATCGTAGGATCGACTTGACGTCGAGGGTACCATGGTATGAGAGTTTTCAAGGCCACATGCTGTGATCGGTCTTTTCCTTCGTATCCTCCGATCAATTTCAAGCGGATGGCTTGTTATAAAGACTCCCACGTGAACCTTCCAACCTCACCATTAAGTCTATGGCATCTCTAAAGTGAAACTATGGATAATCCACATTCTCCTATGACGTATCCGTAGATTCGTTATTTTTTCTGGCAATGAATTTTCAGTTCCTGGAAAAAGAGCGGACGGACTATTGCACGTGAATTTCAATTTTTGTTTCGAAAATAGGTGATAAACAATAAATATTTTAAATTATATTTTAACATAAATTGTAAGAGGGTTTGTATAACAGTATAAATTACTAAACGTTGTTATACTGACAAATAGTCCTATACATTCTGAGTTTGTTTTTACCAGAAAGATGTGAGTGACTGGGAATCAATTAAGGTAATCGCGGTGCAATAATTGTATAACTGATGCAAACGTTTTTTTAAACATTTTTTTCTCAAAAACCGCTCCAAATTTTTTCTTTACTGTTGCGTGTATTAAACAAAGAAAGTTAAAGGAATGGTGTGTGTATAATTTTCGTTCTCTCTTAATTTAAGAAAATATCGTGTTGGAAATATTCGGTTGAGAGAATTACATTTTAAAGCATCGCCCCGCGTTCGTACATCAGTGTTTCTATGGCGTAACATTAAGGTTCACAGAGTGGTATCTCGGAGGACATGAGTGCGAGTCTCGCTATCAAAAGAATTTTTTTCTGGTTCAGAACACGTTTCCAGGTTTATGTAGAAGTATGATCTATAGTGGAGCAGTTAGAAATGATGCAAGAAAGTATCACCTATTGTGAAGTCGTAGGTTTCCGCGGCTAGTATCATGTACGTGATCTTGGCTGTCCGGGTGACGCCGCGTCGAAGGCTGTGTTGCCGACGTTTCGACCATCTTGTCGTGGTCTTCCTCAGGGCTGGTGTGCCATGCCATACCATACGATATGGCATACCAGCCCTGAGGAAGACTACGACAAGACGGTCGAAAAATCGGCAACACAGCTTTCGACGCGGCGTCACCCGGACAGCCAAGATCACGCTATCACCTGTTGTGGCACCTGTAGTTCAAAAATGAGAAAATATTTCAATTTCATTAAAAAATTCCGCTGTCGCGAAAATTCACGAAAAAAATCATGAATTCGGAGTTTACGAAATTAAATTCAGCAAGAACACAAAATTCTTGCGTCTCTAACCTCAAGCCTTTAATCTAAAGCATCTACGACTGGTGCGGGTGATAGGTTTCGTGATCGCTGACGCTCCTCCTGGTGGGATAAAGGCGGGTGGCGTCCACGTCTGATGACAAGGGCTTGAGTTGCCCGCACGTTACAAGCGGATTCGCACGTCGCGTCGGTGTGCATCTCGAACCGGCGCGCTAAGCGTGTTAGTGAAAAATGCCTTGGTCGGTCAGTGCGACCGCACGGGGACCACCCTTACGACATTTGCCAGCGCGGCGACTGAGCAACGATGGGCATTGAAGCCCGACGCAGCGCGGTCTCCGTGGCGGCGGCGCAGGCGTCGATCGCGACGTCGCACGGCAGCCCGTGAAGATTTTTATTTTTTTATTTTTTTTTATTTTTTGACGTCGACACAACGAATTGTGGACTCTGCGCTGTAAGGGAGCCTCCCCAGTCTAAACACTGCTGCCCAGCGAATATTTCGCCGACGTACTGCAATCTACTTCTCTGCAAATGCGTCTTGAAAATGACTTACAGACATTATGATACTTGTTTAATGAATTATTAGTGATGAACTGATTAAATGAATTAATTATGACATGGTTCTTTAATAAATCCAAAAGAGCGCAAGTGCCGTAAGGCAACTTTTTGTAGCTTTCATGTAAGCGCGCTATTAAACGTTACCATATCATCGTAGATGAAGTAAATGTATTTCCCACGTGATAAACTAAATCGTGTGGTTTACGAAAACCAAGGACATCGGATGAGCCGGGCTTTCGGTACCTACGAAAGGGATAGCGCAGGGAAAGCAAGTGTGTGAGGATGTGTGTTTGCGTGAGTGCGCTTGAAAGAAAAGCGGAGGCGATGGCGGCGGCGGCGGCGGCGGCGGCGGCGCGCGGGTGGGGCGCGGGCGGGAAAGTTGGCCAGCGTGTTTGTGGGACGGCGGCGCGCCGCGGCGGCGGGAGCTGTATTGCAGCGTTGCGTCATGGAAGTTGCGGCGCCAGTGTCGCGGTACAGGAGCGACTGCGGAGGCGTAAGCGGGGGCCGGGGCGGAGCCGGGAGAGGAGCTGAGACACCGGCGCACGGTGGTTTGAAAGACTTCAAAAACGGTCAAAATTATTTTTTTTTATTTTCTAATCAAGGGAATTCAAACCCCGCCTTCGCCTTATTTCTGTTCGTCTCTTTCTCCTCCTTCTCCTCCTCCTCCTCCTCCTCCTTCTTCTTCTTCTTCTTCTTCTTTTTTCTTCTTCTTCTTCTTCTTCTTCTTCGTGAATCTATCTTACTACTACTACTAAGTTTAGGCTGAATGTTGTCTATATTGTCCTTTGCTGCGCCTTTTGTTTTGCCTGCTTAAGTTTCTTCCATCACTCACATCACCATGCATTCAGTCCTTTCATTTCACTAAATGTTTATTATTTTTATATAACGTTCGGCTAAAAGTTGGTCCTTGGTGTTTTTTATTACACGAATCACATTTCTTTGTTCTTCGATTTTCTGTGCTAATCATTGCTACATATGCAAAGAAAAATATCCAATGCCTGTTGAATTCTCGGCTATCCGGGAGACGCCGCGTCGTTGGCTGGGGTGCCGACGTTTCGCCTGACATATCGCAGGCTTCCTCAGGGCAGTGACGAGGAAGCCTGCGATATGTCAGGCGAAACGTCGGCACCCCAGCCAACGACGCGGCGTCTCCCGGATAGCCAAGAATTCATGGATTCAAGCCGCGGAAGCTTACGTATACAATGTCTGTTGCTCGATATTAACCTTTTATTTTTTTCTCAATGTTTGGAAAAAATGTGCTATCTTAGGGAATTAAAAAAAGACTATAAATTCCTCTAATTTGGAATTCACCTTTCTCAACAACTGTTAATGTACACCTTTCCCCCGTTTCTTTTTTACTTGTTAACAATGTATCTTAGAAATTCAATTTCTAATACCTTTGAAAAGATTTTAAGAAATTTGTAAGTCAAATCTGCTAGGAGAAACATGAAATATACGTTTCTTTGTTTTAAAAATGCATATAATTGTATCTTGATGCTTGTAGTTTTTACAAAAAAGAGGGAATAATTTCATAAATATTTAATTTCCTACTCACCAACAGTAATTAACTAATTTTTAATTTCTAATTCTGGATGAAGAAAATAGGGAAGGAAGATTTATTCTGGTAAACTTGCTCGTTATTTGAAATTCGGCATCCACCTTACATTGAAGGGACGAAATCACTCAAGCCTCAATCATAGCAACAGACCTCTGGTATTCCCGTTGAGTCTGTGGCGAAATCGACCTCGGTACTTCAGTTTAATATCCAGCACCATCGGGACTAGAACCTAAGAATTCACGTCCTTCGAAGTAATAGTTGGAAATATGACTTTGTTGACGGAAGAAACTGTTGGGGCCTCTGTGTTCCGGCCCCTCTTCAGTGTGAAATGAGACAATATAAAAATACATAATTTGTTAAGTGAATACAGTGCACACAGTTTCAGGTTAAGTCAAAACCTTCTAATGTTTCCCCCTATCTTTCTTCCCCTTCTACTTTTTAACCGTTACATTTTTCTTATTCCCCTCTTCCTTCTCCGCGATATCCCAGCTAATGCCCCAGCTACTCAAATGTAGCATGGCAATTGATGGAGTCTCCACAACATCATAAAATGCATAAACGTCGGACAGTCTGGTTAGTAGTTAGCTGACAACAATCCTTGAGACTCATCTAAATTTAATATCCGATACATTTTTTGACCCCTTTTTCTTCTTGTGTGGACCATCGTGAGACGTATGCATCGTGCACAACTTCTCCGCCGTCTGTGTCACTGCAGCAGATTAGATTTGTTATCACCCCGACGGGTCTCTCTGGGCGACGTATTCATGAGAATGTTCTGCACTTTTGTTGCAAAACACCGTATCTCGCCACTCGCAGCCTTCATGATTTTCGTTGGCTTTGCTCCTGGTGCTGCGGTTGTTGTTGCTGCCACCTCGACAGTGGAAGTATGTGTCAATTGCATGACTCTAATATTATCTTGTTTCATAACATCATACCCTTGACATTCTATAGTACTTTTAATGATTGAAAGAGGAGAAAATCAAAATAGAATTATTTATATTTTGACATTTCATTCTGTTGCCTTTTCATTTTAGTATCGGAAAATATCTGTGTCTTTTTACGAATTCATTGATAGCATGCTACTCAGTAATGCGTAGTGGAGTCCGTCGATAAATCGATTAATAGCACGGTAGAGAAGTAAAATTACAGTCCATAAAGTCATTCCTATTCATTGCATTAAAGGACAGTCTAGTTCGTCAGAAGTGCATTACTTTGAATTTAGCTATGCAGCAACATTAATAGCCCAGAAGTACTAGCAAGCATTTAATTCGAATTTTGCGTGAGCGCTTAATTGTCATAGTTTATATCTATAATGTTGCCGAATAAGTGCAGCACAAACATTTTTGTTTTCCTCAACGTGGCATTCAGAAATAAATTGTTCTCCTGTTCTAGAGGAGCCGACCCGGTTGCTGTTCTTGACAAGCCGACCCACTTGGCAACAGTTGGGTTGTGTTTGAATCGAATTTAAGGGGCATTTTAATCCAGTGTTTGCTGCAAGGAGAACAAATCAAGTAACGTGCACCCGCAAGCATTCACTAATTCACTGATTAGAAAACTAACACTTAGGCTGTTCCGTTCATACTAAACATATAATTAGTAAGAAACAGAACAAGGGGGAAAAAAGGAAAGGAGGTAGTAGATATTTAAACACAATGGAGAAGAAGCAGAAGAAATAAGGAGAAACAGGAGTAGAAGAAAATAAAGATGAAACTGAAGAAGCAGATAAAGAAATGCGAAGAAAAATACTGGAAACAGAACAAAAAAATGTGGATGAAAAGCAGAAGAACTCGAAGGTGTAGAAGAAGAGTGAGAGGAAGAAATTGGAGAAACGGAGAAGGAGAAAAAATGAGAAAGGGAACGTGGAAGCGGAGGGTGGATATGAATAATAAGGAGAAGAAGAAGAAAAATGATGAAAAGACGTATGCCATCATGAAGAAGAATGATGTGATGAAGATGACAAAGAATAAGGAGGTGATGAAGAATAGAAAGAATGATGAGATGATGATAAAGAAGAAGAAGAAAAATGATGAGGTGATGAAGAAAAGGAAAGATGATGAGGTGAAGAAGAAGAAGAAGAATTAAGTTATGAAGAAGATGAAGAATTATGAGTTAATGAAGAAGGCGAAGAATGATAAGGCGATGAAGAATACGAGGAATGGTGAAATGGTGAAGTAGAAGAAGAAGACAAAGCATCATGAGTTAGTGAAGAAGAACTAGATGAAGAAATATGAGGTGGCGAAGAAGTAAATTGGGATCGAGAATTACGAGATAGAGAAATGAAAGAGAAGTTCTTTCCGAGAGATTGTGGCGGAGGTGGCTGCGTGGGTGGGCGCCACGCGCCGCCTCCTCGCATCTCCGCCAGGAGCGCTCGGCGGCCGGCCGTTAACAAGCGCCCCAGACGCGCGCCCGTTTCGTACTTCGGGGGCCGCCCGCGCGGTTCGCGCAGCCCGCGCAGCCGCAAAAATCGCCTCGTTTTTCCGCCGCGCAGTGGAAAGTGTTGGCGAAACCGGCGGCTGCGGCGAGCGCGGAACCCCGAGAGCGTCGGTCGGTGCCAAAAGTGGCGTCATCGTGACTAGTGAACCGAGGTGCGTTGCGCAGCGATTTCTAAAGCGGCGCGACAATAAGAAAGGGGCGAGAAGACGGCGTACACGACGCGCTGGCTGTTGGCGGCGCTGCTGCTATCGCCGCCGCTGCTTCCGCTGTCACCGCCGCCTCCACCGCCACTACATCGCTGTCACCGCCGGCAGTGCAGTAATCGTTCTTCCACGCCACAAGCCATCGGTCGCGCGGCCATCAGAAGCGTCACTATCTGAAGCACCACCATGGGAAGGGACGTTGTGGGAAGGGCCGCTAGGGGAAGGGACACAAGGAGAAACACCGCTATGGGAAATGCCGCTATTGAAGAGGTCATATTGGAGAGGTCGAAGTCGACCCCTTCTGCTATCACAATTGAACCACCCATTTTCTCTGTTCGCTTCCTCCCATCGATTCCATGAAAATGCAGCTGCATGGCCTCGGACCCCAACATGCAGTCCTTTCTTTCCATTGTTGCAGTCCAGAATCCTAAATTAAAAATTTCGTTCATGCCTTTATCTCGTTTGTTTCTATTATTTCAATTGCACTAATTTGAAAATCTCGTTTTTTCTGTATTTTGCTACTTTGAAAGCACTAAGTCATCGGACAATTCCGCTCTTATCTAGAGGCCGACCGGAAAAGATGGCTCAGGGCATGAACTGATGTCACTGCAGTGCCTTTAACCCGAAGGAGCTAGGTTCGCCACCCGGAGGTGGCAGGAGTTTCGACACTATCTTTTCAGCTAGGTACAATTGAGTCGCTGTCTGAAGGAAAAAGAGACCGGCTGCTCTTATCTGTAGTTTGCCAACACCAGGAGAATGCCGGAGAAGTACCCTAACAAACAGAACACGGACTGCCTGTAATCTTTCCTTCCCCTTCCTTGTCCTATCCTCACCCCTTACGTACACACACACACACCGACACACACTAACATGCACTACACTACCACACATCCCGGGAGACCGGTCGGGCGCTTAGAGCTTGTCCTGGCTCGTGCGGTGTTCCGCTGGTTGGGATAAAACCACGCTAGCCGACGGTAGGTCGGCGCCGCATCTCGCCATTCAGCGGGGCAAGATCATCGCCCATGAGGGGAAAACACGCTTCATTTATGGGAATAACAACCTTAGCAGTTGGCGCGTCCGGGATCACCAACAATCAATCAGGAGGCGGAAAGGCGGGGCACCGCGCTGAGTGACGCGTGGCGTCGCGTTCGCCTCCACCACCGCCGACCTCAGCCTTCGTGATCACCCCTCCATCTCTCTTCCCCCGCCAGCTCCTTCACTGCACTCACCCCGCCTGTGGCGCCGCCTGCCCCCCGCGGCCGACGCCTTCCCCCTGGCCGTCCGTCTTCTCACCCCTCCCCCCCCACAATTCCCGGTCTACCTCCCTCCCCACCCTCTATCTCCGGTATCTACCCTCTGCCTCCACCCCTCCCTATTCACGTTACCGTCTCCTTCTCCGCTCCACCTGCCCACGCATTCGCCCCTCCGCCGCTGTAATCACCGCGCTGCCGTCTCCACCCCCCCTGCCTTCCCTGCGACCGCTCCCCGCTGTCGCCTCTCCGCCTGCGCCTCGAGTCCCGTGATAGGCCCGACCCGCGATCTCCCCGCCACCGTTCCCACGCCCGCCTCCCCGCCTCCTCTCCTGCCCGTCATCTCTCTGCCTGCTCCTCCAGCGTCGCAGATTGCTCCGACCCGCCACCCCCGCCTCCGCTCGCGCCTCTCGTCACCCCACCTCCCTATCTCCAGCGCAGCGGATGATTTCGTCCGGACTTCGTCCCGCCGCCGTCGCCGCCGCCGCCCTCCCCGCCACTGCTCCCGCCCCGCCACTGTCTCCACCCCGCGCGTCCAGCTCCTCCGCCGTGCAGCCTCCGGTTTGCCGCCGCCGCCGCCTCCCCCGCGGCTTCGCTGCCACCGGCGCGGGCGGTTGCGGGCGGCCGCCGGCCGCTTTCGGGGCGCATGGTCCGCTTCCCACGGGCGGCGCTGAGAAAAACGGCGCCGCACGGCCGACGGACCCCGCCCCCGCGCGCGGCCTGTCGCCTCGTGGCCGCCGGTGCCCGGCCGCGATCTCTGGGGAACGGTGCGGGGGCGCGCTGCTCTGCTGCGAAAGGCGCTGACCAATTGCTTAAAAAAAAGTCAGCAGTTACGGCGTTTTCTAGAAGACCAGCAGTGGTTTTTGTGGTGTCAGTTGCTTAACAAATGGATGAGTTTCAAGCCGAGACAATAATATTTTGATTTTCTCTTTTATATATAATATAATAATATATAAAATATATACGGAGCGAAGCGTCAGTGTGTAGTGCGTTGGATTCGCAATCCGGAGGTCGGGGTTCGACCCCCTGGCCGGCTATTCTGACCGGAGTTTTCGTGGCTACCCTCGGTCACAAGGCGAATGCTGGATGGTTCCAAAATCCCATGAACACCTTCCACCATCATCCTAGTTCTTTCACCCCTTATTGTCACGTTATAATAATAATAATAATAATAATAATAATAGTAATTATTATTATTATAAGTATATGCAAGAGCTGTAAAGCAATAATATATAAAAGAGCTGTTACTTCCATCTAAAAATTCCTGCTCGAATTATCCCCCACAAAAACTCGCTATAAACTGCCCGTTCGTTCTGTGCTGTGTGCTCTTTCAAATGTTCTAGTATTTTTTGATCTGCGCCACTGAATGTTTTCTCTCCTCAACGGAAATCCAAAATTATTTAAAAGAAACGACTACTTGTGAAAACTAGTTACAAGTATAGTAAATAAGTTTGAATGTTTCAATTTTGATACTTGGAGATTTTGAAGATAATTATCGGAGGTATTCCTATTAGTACTTGTGTGAAAATGTTGAAAGCGCGAGTGGTATTTAATACATCTGTTTCGCAAATGACATTTTAATTTATAAAGATAGATAATTAATCCACATCATGAAAGATAATCTAATATAGTTACCAGCTTTCATAGATTTCAATTCCTACATCTTTAAGTCTCTATTATTTGTTCACCATATGCATAGCATGTACGCCTGTAATGTTATAACTTACAAGTAAGGATCAATTCCGTATGTGATTAAATATGAAATGCTCATCTTCTTCCCCTTCTTCTTCTCCTCCTCCGTGTGATCCTAATTATCTTCCTCGTACTTCTCTTATTCCTTTTTTCTTCTTCCTCCTCTTCTTCTTCTACTTCTTCCCATTTTCTCCTTTTTCCGTTACTTAATTTTTTTCTTAACCTTCTTAAGCTTTTTTGGCATCTATTACGTTGCAAACCACAAAACAAAAGAAAGAAAAACGCGTACTCTCATATAACACTTTAATAAGCTACACAAGTAAGGAGGAGTTAGTAATAAATATTGATCATATCGTGAGTGGAATTGTCATTGTTATAATTATAATTTTATATTTTGCGAATATTATATTTTACCTGTGAAGCAGCTTTCAAATATGATCAATCTTCTGAACATGTCTGTGGCTAATATCAAATGTAAATCAACAATATATGTAGACTATACATTATTTTAAGTGTAGAAAAAACAACGAATTATGAAGATTGCAGCCGGTGTTTGCAAACAGCGTCTTCTGCAATAGCTCGTACTGGGAGAGGTGGGAGGCATATGGCAAATGGTGCGGGCAGACCTATGGGTTTCCCATAATCGCATGTATTCATTGTTATAGATTACTCTTTTAGCGTGAAGGAGGTTCATTTTAAACCTGATTTTCGGCAATTACCCCATTCTGTTCAGGTCGTCAGCTTTTTTCTCTCTATTTTGATTACTTTAAGATTCATTTAAAAGAAAACTCCGATGTTTTAAATTAATGTGACTTTTTCATTTCTCGAATCTTTTTCAGGCCAAATTTTCTTTGAATGATATTTTCTTTGAACGGCATATTCTTTGAACAATATTATTAGTAAATGAGTGTAAATTTAAATAACCCTGAATATGCAGAAGCAATTTCGTCAAAACGGAGAGGTTCTTCAAATTCCCTGCATGCGCGCGAGAAGCCGAGGTATTTGTGCTGAGGCCGGCGCGGTGGGGCTGCGGGCGCGGACGTGCCGTGTCTACATTCGCCGGTACTAACGTTCCAGGAGCTCGAGAAGGGGCGGGTCGCGCTTTGGATCTCTGTAACGAACGCTTACCTGCGGACCAGACGAGCGGGAGGAGGAGGAGGAGGGGAGGGAATGGAGTGGGAGTGGGAGAGGCGGAGGAGGCGGCTGCGGCGTCGGGCTTTGAGACAGAGGCGGCGCTCTCCGCATATCGAGCAGCTGGAGCCACGGCGCGTCCGCCCGCCTCCCGCGCTCGGACAGGGCCAGGTGCGGAAGCGGGAGCGCCGAGGGGGCGGGGCGGGGCGGGGCGCGGCGGAGGCGAGGACGGGGCTATGTCGAAGCGCCGGTCCCAGCACGTCGGCCGCGAATTCCAGGTAATGGAGCCCCACCGCTGGGCCTCGGCGCAAACGCGCGGGAGGCGCGGTGCCCCCCCCCCTTCGCGCCCCGACCTCCGGCTCACTAGGAGCACCGCGGACGTCCGGGCGCGCGGCCACGGAAGCGGTGGCGGCGGGTGGGGGGCGGGTCCCTTGAGGCGGAGGCGGGGCGGGGCGGGCGGGTTTAGAGGTAGGGCGGGGTCAGAGGCGGGGCGGGGGCGGGTCGAGAGGCGGGTCGCGGGCGGGCCCGGAGCAATCGAGGCTGTGAGATGAGGGCGACGGAGTAAGGACAACCGGGCAGGAGCGCGGGGGCTGACGAGGGTGGGTGGGCGAGGGCGAAGCCGGGGAGACGTTCGCGGCGGAGGCGGCAGGCCACCGGACGGACGGTCGGGCGGTCGGACGCACGAACGCGCGGGAGCCGGGCCGCCACGAACGCGGTATAATCAGCCGGCGTTGTGGTTCTCCGGCTTTCGCTCTCTCTCTCTCTCTTCTTCTTCCTCTTCCTGTCTCTTTCTGTCGGGTCGCTTGGCGCTCGCGCCTCGGCTCCGCGCGCTGCTTCCCGGGGCGGGCGAAGGCAGCCGCTCGGCGCGTCCCTCGCAGCCCCGCCCCCGCCCCGCACCCGAGCTGCCCCCGTCCCGCCCCCGCGCCCGCTTTGCGATCCGCCGCGCCGTCGGGACGTTTACTTTCCTAACTTTTCCGCCCGCCATGCGTGCCTGCGCCGGCTCGCTGGGCGTTGCGCCGTTGGAAGAGGAAGAGAAAGGAACTGACCGTTCTTGATACGTAACTTCGTGGAACATTCTTCTTATTACGGGGAAACGAAGACGGTAGCATGCTATTACAACTGCAGGGTACTTCTGAATTTATTCGTCATGTTACATGTGGACCTTTTTTCTCGACTATATAAAGGCACGAAAGTGTTAATATGTACTTTCTGGTAGATAATGGTTTAAAGGAATAAATACATATCTTTTGGTTGATTGATAAGAGAAAAAACGTTCTGTATCAGTAAGCGCTCTGTGTAAGTTATGGTAACAGGCAATCGCCTCTCGTAAATCCACTTGACAACGAACAATAAACACCTTGACCAACCACGGCCGCCCCTATTATAGTCAGCCTTTGCCTACATTAAGTATGTAACATACCATTCTACTTCCAGATTCAGTTACCATTTTACCCTAGTAATAATTTCATAATGATGTTGTACCAAAAATAGCGTATGCAACTCGTTTATAATGTTACTGTTTTAGCACTCATAAGAATAGCCGCATTCACTTTTTCGTCGTTCATGCAGCTATGAACAACATTGTGCAAAAAATAACAACATAAACTAATGGCATAATATACACTTATATACACTATATTTTTTATTTTAAGTGATTGTTGAAGCACTGGAATTACTCATATGTTATATTGTTGTTGAGCGAAGGTCATAAATAAACTATAATAAAAAGTATTACATGATTAAATATTATACTTAACTATTATAATAAAAAATATTTTTAATTAAAATGTTCATGTTTGCTAGATGAGGATGAGGATAATTGCAGCAAATCTTGGATACGTATGATAATTTGTTGAAAACTTTATACAATTTTTTAAGTGTAGTTAACTAATATATACTTATAGATAGTTTTAATATATGAAACAATAAATTCTGTTTATTCGCTTCGTTGGGTAGTCAGTTATTTGTTTAAGCATATTTTTATTATTCTCCTGTCTAGTTGGTTCTGAGACTTTGTAAAACTCCCCAACTATTATTTCAAACTAGACGAGAGCGAAATAAATATAACGTTCTATTTCACATGTCAATATAGATCGTAACTAGTAAAGTAACTTGTAAAGTAAGTTTCAACATAGGTACCAAACGTTTCAATATACTTCATCTGTCATAGCACCAGCACACCAGGGATCAACTTGGTCTTGTGTATCATTGGGTACTTCCCTTCGGTATGTGTAGATTAAGTAGAATAAAATTATTCTTTGGCAATTTGCAGCAGGTCGCAGGACAATGCTGTTGATACAAATGACAAATTTAATTCATTTTTATGCTCTTGTTTATTTTTTAATAGTATGTGTTATTCTCTTAAAAACAATAGATCCAACATTTAACAAAAAACATTACTTGTTTAATACGAGAAATTAGAATATGTAAACCAAATGAGTTCTTTGTTTCATTTCTAAACATCATCACCTATCTCATGATTTTCGTTTCTAATTCCAAATATATGATTCATTGTTAAGAAAATCCAAAAGGCAGCATAAAATCATGAAACATGAGAATGTTTTAAACTCAAATGACAAAACAAAAGCAATTTGGAAGATAGTAAGAAATTCATCAATTAGAAAACATGTTGAAAATGTTTTAAGAGATAATAATAGAGAAATGGACGATCCGGCAACAGTGACTAGTCTTTCAATCAATATTTTTGAGAATTGCTGCTGATTTCACTAAGCTATTAAGCCACAAATTTCAACATTAAACATTTCCATAAAAATGTTCGATAAGATTATTTTTCCTGATTCCTTAAAATAATCAGTAAACTAAAAAACAAGTATTTGGACGGTACAGATGCATTTCCGGATTGTTTATTAAATACTGTCTATTAACTCACATATTTAATGCATCCTAATGCATCGGAACACTTCCAGATATTTTCAAAACAGCAAATAATAAGCTACTTTTTAAAGCCGACAGCAAAAATCAAATTCAAAATTATAAGACAATTTTTCAGTTTTCCATGTTTTCAAAAATATTAAAGAAATGTTAGTACACATGAATTGAAAATTTTCAGAGGAAAAAAACACAGCGTTTTTATCTGTCATTTAGAAAATCGTAATCTACGTAAACGACCATATTTTCTTTTCTTCGTCTCGTCAATGGTTTGAAGGAAGCAACTATTGAAATATATTTCTTTGTATCTTTCTATTGTTGTTATTCACCACGCTATTTTCCTTTCAAAATTACGTGTACATGGAATTCGTGGATAAGCCTTAGATTAGGTATACGGACTACTACCATAAACATAGATCCCGAAAGTAGAAATACCACACTGGCACGAAAATGCATTATTTGCTCATCTTTCCAATTATTTTCCCAATGAGTATGGGGTTCTGCAGGATTTGATCTTAAGTCCTATCTTCTTTCGTTTATATGTAAGCAATATGCCCTCGTCCATTAGAAACTGTAGAGTTATGTCTGCTGATGTGACGAATATACTTTTCAAAAAGTAAACAGTAAGTGGTAAGATTTTAGATGTTTCGAATTTGTTTCGTAATAACAAGTAATAGTTACTGAAGAAAGAAAATGGGTTTCAATGCAGTTTTGCAATTCAAATGAGCAATTGCGTGCGTCATTGAAAATTAACAACTGACTGATGTTAAGAGAACAAAAACTCCGAGTCTTTCAATTCAGGCTACCCTCAAATGGAATATCTCGATAAAAGAATTGCACACTAAATCAAGTTCACCAACCGCCAGTATTCTAACGAACTCCCGCCACTTCAGTAGGTGCCATTTAACAGTCTCTAATCAGATTAAAAACCTTGCTTTATGGTTGCTTATCAAAGGCACAGCACGCCTTGACCGAACTTAAATAAGGTCTGAATTACCTAGGAGGAACAGTTCGAAGGCTTTAATCTCGTTTCCCCGCGCGATGCGTGATGATCAGCGCAAAGCAGCCTGATTCACGGCACTGAACGGCTTTTAACTCCCACATAACGTGGTGAAAACCATTACGGTGGCGCGCTCTCCTGCAGCACCTTCTTACAGAAACTAAAACACGAGTTGCTGCCAAAGTTACGGAAACCTGCGTGGCTGCTGCATGAGTTCGCGGGTCGCGACCAGGCCCTTAATGTTACAAAATGCAGCGCGGATGTTCACGCTTGATTCAGAATTGAATTGAATTAATGGCGAGACTCGGGCCATCAGGTCCGCTCTTCCGTCTGACCACGCAAATTTCGCTACGCTCCTTTCACTAACTAGCAGAGGAAGGAGTTATTTCTTGGGCGAGAAACAGGGGATTTTTGAATTTAGCTCAGAGGCGTCATTTTGGCTTGAGGATCTTATACATGCAAGTAAATCTACTAACATAGGACTGCCGGCTTTACTTCCCCTCCGAAAGGAAGGCGTACGGAGGATTTTTTCGCCCTTAAAAATCCACGGCTTCGATCGGGTTTGAACTTGGGTATACCAGTCCGATACGCTGACCGTTACACCATCGCTGCCGCCAGAGCGGAAGTTGTTTTATGTTTTATGTGCGGAAGATGGCGAGTCTAACCCGCAGCTGTACCTGGCGACACTAGCGCCTCCTAGAGTAGCACCCTCGAGCTTTGTCCCCGGTTTTGATGGAGAGTTGCAAGGCCCTGGCGCTTTCTTCGATGCACTGGATTAGCGGCGGCGTGCAGTGACGGCAGTGCGGTGACGCCAGCCGCATTAGAGGAGAAGCAGGCGTCGCCCTTCTTGTTTCTGAATCGCACATCACTGGAGGCCTCCGGGAAGAATGCGCACCTTTCATACCAGTCCTGTTCCTCGTACCGTCGTACTTGTACAGTACACCTGTTCTTCGGCGCACAGCGATGGCGCAGTCTCCCGGCCATGGGATAACGGGTTCGTGTGGTTGGTGTGGCGTCATACGGGTATAATCGAACCCAGACGAGAGTGGTTTGTAAAACAGTAGATTTATTAACAATCTAGACAGTACTCTCAATTTAACAACTACCCTGCTCACAATAAACTAAATAAATAGACGCACTACAAGGAGAGATAATTTAAGAACGGCTACCACACCGCAACATACCACCGATGTTCCCTGAATGAAGGCGCTCTACTTTGAGACCATCTACGCGTCTCGCAAGTCATGACAATGAATTGCCGGCCCCTTGCCCTAGTGCACCTACACGTAAAGACACGCGCTTCACCTGACGCCGACGCCGCTAGAACAAGAAGATTGGGGCATTGTTCTCCTGGCCTTATATAGGCCCTTTTGGCGCTACCCGCAGCCCCCATTGCCTCCTCCCCAAAGCCTCTCTGGGCCCGCTACGTCCACGGAAAGTCCCAGTGCGTCATCACTCCGCCCTTTGTTTAACATTCGGCGATGCTCGCCGATTTCCACGTGGTTGTCTGTTTTGAGCGTGGCACGGCGCTACATTAGCATACAGACATCTCTCACTTCATATACTGGTCTTCTTAACTTTCGCGTGAGCCTTCTCAACGTAACAGCATTAGATTCTTCTTTGTAAGGAAAGCGCACTGTTATTATTTTGCCCCGGCTGAGAATCGGGGTTGCGCCGCGGAAAGCGAGCCCTCTAACCAACGAGCCACCGACGGCTTACTTATTTTTAGTAGGTTCGAGGGCGACATGCAGCACTAGAACGGCCGCACCATGTCTCCGCCGGCGATTTACTGGTCTCACGTTTTACGAGTAGTGGAGCACGCCGGCCACAGTGGCGCAAGCGCAATTTGCGGCACGTTAGAACATTGCCGTCAGCAAAATAGTTAGTTCGTAGTTCATTTGTACGTTTTGTTTTGGTTTCGCGGGCCGAGAAATGTTTTACTAGACGCAGCGTCGTACACCATGAGTGCGTTGTGGCGCACTCGTGAACCCTAGGCCAAATCTGTCGTGTTGCTCGTGCAGTATCTTCTGTCGCCTCGATCCTCCTACGTTGCTGCCAGGCTCGTTCCCTTTCTCCTGCCAAACTGTTTTGGTGAAATCCGCCCGTTTCGCTCATTTGCTAATTTACAGTTCGTGCAACGTCTCAGTCTCCACTCGTTTTCTGATATCACATACCCCACGGTTACCAACGTGTGTTTTCGCCGCCTGCGACGGGAACGTCTCGACGTTTCCATAACATTTACGCTCTCTGTCTACTGGTGTGGAATTTTTCTGTGTTAAAATGGTTTACCGAACGGAGTGGTGTGCTCCCGAAAGCTTCCGTTCTCTCAAGGGGATTTACGCGGCGCACACGTGGATGTAGCAAATACGCTGGCGCCGGCCTGCTGGTTGCCTGAGTGTGTGTGTGCCGAACGAGGGCTGGCATAAATGCGGTACTGCGTATCAAGAGTTAACTACAAGAAAGTCACATATAACATGAACATACAATATATATATATATATATATATATATATATATATATATATATATATATACGACACATTGCTCGATGTCACAATGAGAGACTTATCACAAAATAAAATATTGTTTATTTTAATTTTGAAATTCAATGAATTAGTTAACATTTGTAATGTATAATTTTAAATATCAAATATAACTGTAACAATGTACCACAGCTTCTCCATCAATGACCTCGCCTCCATCAGTTTCCCTGATTCATGGAGCAAATGCTGAGACGGCCCGTTTTTGGCTTCTGGATGCTATGCGCAGTTTCTTTAGCTCTCCGTTTGCTAGTTGTGGTAATAGATTGAAATGTTTGTTGTTATTTTGTTAGCAACGCGAAAACAATTTGTAATTTGTTTATCGGCGCAAATAGTCTTTTATAACTAAGCAGCTCGTTTTTTATGTTTTCAAATGTTACTAACTTTGCTTTGTTGACACTTTTATTAATTATTAACCTAAGTGTAGTAAAAGGGATTCTGGAGCGCAGGAAATCGCCCGCCGATATACCGGACTGCAGATATTGCATGACAATTTCGTCTTAATTCTCTTCTTAATTAGGTGCCATTAAAACTATACACAAACTCATAAAATTCATCTGTTAACGATACATTTCAGAAAGTTTTAGAACATCTTGGCAGGGTTGACAACAAATGATGGGCGACAACAAACCAATAAGTCTGAAAACGTATTAGCTGTCTCTAAAATGAATTCCATGCTATTCACACTCTACATACATAATTGTGGTTTGTCATGACTGACAAAACGTTAAAATGGAAAAATAGAGCTTGTGATGACTCTTCATTATTTATTGTTTCTGCGATCTCCTTTCAGTCATTTGTACATTGATATGTACTTTATACCATATACATAATGAATTTCTGAGGTAAATATAATACGTGAATCTAATCAACATCGGAATAAAGAAAACACATTGTTAAATATCATTCGTTCATTATTCGTAAGTCATACTTGAAAATTTGAAAACACAATTTTGAATTGTTTTGATTAATTGTTGTATTTGAGTAAGAGAACTGATTTTACTTGCAGTAAACTTTGGTTATCAGAAACGTTACTTGAATTGTATGCGAGAAAAATTCATTATTGCTTTTAATTGCTTCTGCTGTTCCTCTGACGTTATTGATTTTCAAACTCAAAATTTCAGTCCTCCATCGTTCGGATACATTTGAGAACTACAACGGGAGAAGAGTTTCAGCGTCTACGAGCAACGAGTACAAAGAAAACATTAAGAACCTAGAACTTGCAGCTTTGAAACTTGAACGCAAGTGAAAGGAAAAGTGATAATGAACAAGGTTCTCTTTCCAACGCGTCGCGTATCCTCCTCGTAGCGGTGCGAGCACAACAACTTGCGAACTCCGAGAGCCGAAAAAGAGAATTGTTTTCCACTCGGGGAGAGAATAGTCATTCGGTTGTTTGAGCACTTCCTCAATGCGGACCATTTTCCCCGAGTGTTGCAAGGCGAGTGCGTTTGCTGTGACGCTGCCGTCGGGATATTTTGTTCTTGTTTGAACTGCGAAGAAACTGTCGAGTTCGCCGACGCCAGTTGGGCCTTGGTCTTTCCGCCGGAACCCGCCCCTCCCCCCTGTTTCTAGCCCTTGCCTCCCCCTTCCGCCCCCGCCTCCTTCTTGCCCTCCATGGCCTTCCCGAGCGGGCTCGCTCCTCGTCTTCGGACCTCGCCAATTCGCTCCTCCCCCGCTCCCCCTTGCAACACCATGCAACGCCTCCAGTGGCTCCGCCCCGTCTCGATTTTCTTCTTCTCGCCGTCCCGGCGTATCATTCCGCTCAAGCCTCTGGTCCTCATTTGCGACACTCAAGAAACCGCTTCTACCCCGCTCCCCCTCGCCCAGCGAGCAATTCCACGGGAAACTCCGTCCCGCCCACCCTGCCTCATTTGTCTTCTCACTTCCCCGTCCCGTCCTTTCCCCGTTCGTCTTCCGACCCTGCTCCTCGTCATCGGCTTATATCTATCCATTTCAGTCGCCCTAGCCCTTGTTCCGAACAGCAATGACTCCGTAGCCACTCGCCCTGCATGGTCGCCTAGCTCTCGCTCTCTCTCTCTCTCTCTCTCTCTCTCTCCCCTCTTCTGTCCATCCGCCCTGCCCACGCCTTTTCTTACCATGTAACGTTCCTTCCGCTTTTTCCGAACCGGGCGCTCATCGTTTTCTCCTCTCCCGGCCTGCAAGTCCATTTGCAACTCCGCGCGCCAATTTCTCGTGTGGCTCGCTCCTCGCATTCAGACCTCACCGACCTGCTCCTTCCCCGCATCCCTTTGCATCACCCTGCAATGCATTCAGCAGCTCCGTCCCATTCCACCTCACTGCTGTCCCCGCTTCCCTGCCCGTTCCCTGCTTTCCTCTCCCCTCCCTTCCCCTCGTTGCCCCATTCCAACCTCCCGTTTGGCCCATTACAAACACCCGCCGCTTGGTCCCATCCGCCTCGCACGAGTATATTAACACCCATTCCATCGCATTGCATACGGTGCATTTTCTATGACTAACGGTAACGTTTATAAGTTAAACGTTTATATTGAGTCATTTCGTGGCAGTTCTCATGCAGTATTCAGCCCAGGCCACCTGGCGGACAGCTCCCTAAGCACCCTGTCGCAGGTAGCATTGGTTTGCTACTGCGCTAGTCAAATAGGATTGAATAATAGGAATTTTAAGTAATATTCCACGTAAAAATTATTCATTTTAAAAAAAATTAAAATTGACACGCATAATATAATACTAAATGCGATTTTATTGTGCACAATCGAGTGAAACTCTTACTAGATTTTTTCTCGATGATTAATTGTCAATATTTGGTTCGTCTACTTCTCTGTGATTGGCCAAGAACCTGTAATGAAATCTGTATTTTAATGAGTATCATTATTCAATGAGTTGCAGTCATCAAACGACAGAATTATGCAATCGGAGTAAAAAAAATAGATTGCTATACACAGATGCCAGCATCTACCTCTTATTTTTCCTTTTCATGGAAAGGAACACGTTGTAATCTCTAATCACGTGTCCTAATGACCCATAGAATTAGACGGAAAACTACCAGCCTCAGTAGGATGAGACAGCAGTCTGTCCGCTATCCTCGGATGCGAATATTTTTGACACAGTCACGTCGTGTGGATAAAAGAGTCATGTGTGTAATGAGCGTATTTATATTAAGCAAAAATACTTGAGTAGTAGTTACGCGAGGAAAGTGAACCAAGTGAAGCCGTACAAGTATTTTGGTGAAAAATCAGTTGTAAATTTGCAGTGCTAAAGCTCATAGGTGTTTTAAATTAATAGCGGACACAGAAAACTGGTGCCTAACTGTTGACGTGGAAATCCACAAGCAAAGAGAGTCAAGTTGGCCGCGACAAATTAGTAACTTATTGTCTAGGAACTGAACTTTTTTACATACACCAGTTTTCGAATCTGCACCCATTATACAGAGCATTCCACACGTGTTACATCAATCCATTTTCTTTAGTTGTTTCTTTATCACATCCCGAATCATTCCCCTCGATACCACCCTTTCCCTTCTGTCTCACCGACTTAAAATGGCTCAGTGATAACAGTCGAAGTCTATCAGAATTTTATGTAGTGTCGATCGGTAGTTATCCGTGCTTTCACCGATCAATACCGAGTGAATGCTGGAGAAGTACCCTTGTAACGGGCCAAAGATTTCGCGGGATCTTTCCTTCCTCAGCCTTGCCCGTTCCTCTCGCCTTACACACACACACTTGCTCTTACATGCACTACAGTATCATACATCTCGGAAGACAGTCAGGAGTTCAGAACTTGTTTCGTTTGAACCAGTGCTCCGCTGGGAGAAATTTGAAGAAGGCAACACCCGCAAACCTGCATGAATTCGGTGCCGGATCTCGTCCCAGTGGGCGAGGAATTCTGCCACCTCCTTCCCGGATATAATTGCACTCTTCTCTCGAAACTAATGACCAAACTAATTGAAAAGTCTGGAAATATCAACTCACTTCATCGTTCTGTAGTATCTCACTTAGCAGGTCCTACAGTCTCCACAGTGGGCCCTTCCGTGTGCACATCGTAATTGGGTATACTAGTTGAGTCCCCATTATCTACTATTCAGACTCTTGTGCTGCATGTGGAGCTGATGACTAAGCCATCGAAAGCGGCTTAGAACAATAAACATCATGTTGGCAAAGACAACAAGGTTTTCACTTCTTTGTGCGTCGCCAGCTGGAACTCGCCAAACGAACGACCTTGCGAGAATGCTGCGCCCCGGTCCGTTGTCGTGAGGAGATTGCAAGAGTGGCGACGCGCAGGTGACTGAAGCGAGAGGGGGAATTGGGGGGGCGGAGAGGGTTTCTCTGGCACAAGGACGGAGAGAAGCGATGAGAAAAGTGAGGGTGAGAAGGAAATGAAAAGGGAAACGCGGAAGGCGGTGACATGAAGGGCAAGACGGAGAGGAGCAAGACGAAGAGGAGGACGACGAAGAGGAGGAGGACGAAGAGGGGAACGGCGAAGAGGGTGACGACGAAGAGGGAGACGACGGAGAGGGGCAAGAGGAAGAGGGGCAAGAGGAAGAGGGGCAAGAGGAAGAGGGGCAAGAGGAAGAGGGGCAAGAGGAAGAGGGGCAAGAGGAAGAGGGGCAAGAGGAAGAGGGGCAAGAGGAAGAGGGGCAAGAGGAAGAGGGGCAAGAGGAAGAGGGGCAAGAGGAAGAGGGGCAAGAGGAAGAGGGGCAAGAGGAAGAGGGGCAAGAGGAAGAGGGGCAAGAGGAAGAGGGGCAAGAGGAAGAGGGGCAAGAGACGAGGAAGCGAGACGCAGAGGAGTGAGACGTAGGGGTCGAAGAGAGGCAGGGCGTAAGGTTTGTGGGACGAAGTGGATCAGGACTAAAACCGGTGCGAAGAGGAGTTAAACTGGAGCAAGACGAGAATGACAGTGCAGAAACGAAAAGAAGGAGCCGGGCGGGGACGGGTCAGAGTGAAGAGAAGGAGCAGTGCCAAGAGAACGTGGAACGGTTCATTGGGCGCCGGGAGTGGGAGTTGAGGCAGGGGTGGGAGCACCGCCGGAACGTGGGGTATCCCATGCTGCATATTCATCAGCGAATAGTGTTTGAAAAGCGTCGTATACAGCGCACTCGCCAAATCCCGCGTGTCGCCCACGCCGGGTCACCCCGGCAAACACTGCATATTCATCGCCGAGATTCTATTTGCCTGCGTTATTGATGGCGACCGCTTTTGATGACCCTGATGGACACGCGCCAGTACAAGCCTCGCCCCCTCCTCGTCCCTCGCCGGCCGTCGCACGTCGTCCGTCGGGCTGCGGCGGGCGCGTGACGCACGGCCCCTCGTGGCCGCACGCCTCTACACGCACGCCTTCCGCCGCTGGCCCTACGCCGATGGCCCTTTTCTCGCTTGAGGGGCTACCCGAGATGTTGCGGGCAGTCTCCTCGCCTTCCATCGCTGGGACCGTTGTTGAAATATCGGTCGATCCGTGTTTTTTTATTGCTGCTCGAGGACGACAAGCCACCCATGTACACTTTAATTCATATCAGCGGGGAGTTTATTCACTCAATTTGGTGTTTAGCTGGAAGCACTACTTCTTCATTAGGCAGGCATCCGGATACGCCTCTCAGGAGCTCCGATTATCCCTGGGTAGGAGGGCCTCCCCACATCATTTCATCAGATCGGGTCTACTAGTTTTCTAGAGTGGCGCCGGTACCAAGTTTGTTACTCACTATACGTCAGGGGACATCCCTCGTCAATTTCCCTTGAGTGTCTAGTTCATCCAAAACAAAGTGAAAACCCCAACAGGGGTCGACCCAGAGTATGGTCCCTGCAGGCTGCCCGGAGCCCACTCAACCCATCTTCTCACTGCATATAGAGGACTCGCGACGTGCGTACTCGTATCGTAGGAAATCAGGGTAGCCGAACGAGGTGAATTCAAATCGCCAATAGTACTTCTATGTGAGATGTGCAGCCAAAGCCACGCATTCATCCTTCCCCCCATGGTCGGATCGTGGCCGAATCGATGGGCTTCCCGGACTATAGCGCGAGCGACCAGGGGCGTAGTAGCACAGACTGCACGAACCTTGGTACTCGTTACGTGTGTCATCGAGAAACTCAGAGACTGGATGGCAGTTTTTAACGACCAACGGAGTATCAGGCCAGTTCGGCGGTTCGCCCCCACCCCACCCTGCGGGGATCCCGCTCGATCCCTATGAACAAAGCGAGTTGCTGACAGCTTTTCTCTTGGTCATCCCTGTTCCCTGTCTCCTATAATTATAGTAACCTATAATAAGTCATCGCTCCATCATCATTTGTATCAAAAGTCATAAACACCGATTCATCGCATTATTCCTTCCTTCCACATATGGATGAAAAGATTATGCCATAATAATGCATCATACTAAAGAAATCCTTTTGCGGAGAAAACGAGGTGACCTAGTTTGTAGAAGTTCAAGAAAACAAGAATTCTGCAGATTTTGTTCAGTTTTGTAGTAACATTGAAAACCATTTGGCTCGATCAGTGTTGTTCTTTAATAGAGAGGATTCGTTTCATTCGTATACTACTATCACCAGCATTTTTGGGATATTGTATTGTTCGACAGGATATTGAATTGTTCGCTCAGGCATTTTCTGACAAATTCTCCAGTATTCACTTGCGGTTTTTGAGAGGTAACTGTTAATTTAATTAACGCTAGCAACGTGATAGTACGATACACTTGTCTTCCTCCCTTCAAGACAAATAAAATTAATTTTTTTAACGGTCGGCAGCAATGCCAAGTTTGTAAATTTAATGGTCAGGTTCAGAAAAATGAGTTTATACCCGGAGCCCCTGGCCATTTCCGGAGCGCGCTTTAGAGACGGAACATGCAGTGATGGTAGGCGGGAGGCCTAGCCAAGTCTGTTTGTAGTACATGTTCCGCAATTGTTCGTCTACCGTGAACAACGTTGAGAGCTGGACGGAAATATGTGATGAGCCATTTTCATTTCTGAATGAATGCGTGGGTGGAGGCTAACGCATTTGTGCACTCCCAATTCATGGGATAGAGATCCGAGTGGCGGTTTGCTTTTCCCTTCCATTGTATGGAGAGTGGGGTTGACGTGAGAAGTGAATAATAATGATATCAATGATAATAATAACAATAATAATAACAATAATAATAATAATAATAATAATAATAATAATAATAATAATAATAATAATAATAATAATAATAACTGAAGGCTGAAAGAAAAATAATCCGGAAGATCCTTGGTCCAAGACTCACAAACGTAGGATACCGTCTACAATCACACACTGTGACAGAAGAATACTCCAACATCGAAACCGATATCCGCAAACGACGACTGAAATTCTATGGGCACATTATGAGACTAGTTGACAACCGATAAACAAAGAAAAAAATTGTTTCACGTACTTACAGAAACTAAGAATGACAACAGTCTGGGTAAGACATGTCCAAATTAATATAAAAAAACGCCAACATTTCACCAGGAGACATCGAAGATTGAAACATCTTCAGACACAAGATATATCTATGAAATAGTACCGGAAGACAAACCAAAGATACCAAGAGGAAAATGGGCAGATGAACTTCGAGCTCAGCCTAGCGAAATGATGAAAAAATTCTGGAAGAAAAAGAAAAATAACAGCAACAAGTCATGATTTGCTTTACGTGAAACTCTGAGGGTCTAAACAATGTAAAAAAATAAATAATATTATTAATAATAATAATAATAATAATAATAATAATAATAATAATAATAATAATAATAATAATAATAATAGATGAGCCGATCAGATGGCCGAGATCGCTAAGGCAGTAGTGCCGGAGTGGTTTCGGACCAGAAGATCGCGGGTTCGAGTCCCGCCTCGGGCATGGGCGTATTTGTGTTTGTGTATGTCTGTATGTGTTGTCCTTTCACCCCCATTATCATCATCATTTCATCTTCCATACCCCCAGAGCTAACAACCGTGGGGGATAAAAATCGGATCCAGCGAAAAATGCTGGTCCCCCCCCAAAAAAAAAAAGTTGTTGCAAGCACCTGCTACCGCGATAATAAATAAAAACTGAGCCACGGTAAATGCAGGATGCTTGCATGCGTGGTCCTAGTCGGCCGATTAACGAGAAAAAAAATAGATGAGAGATATCATGATCTTAATTTTAATCTAAAATAAATGTACGAAATTGGAATAGCTTCTGAAGAAGAGTTGGCAGCAAAAACGTATTAGCGAGCTACCAACCTCTCTTCCGCAAATATTGTCTGAAATGCAGACATTGTAGCTATGACTCTTCAGTAATGTTTACTTCGCTGGGATTTGTTCCGCTGTTAACTAATGACGTTTCCATGAGCTAGTAGTTATTTATATAGTTTGAAGTTAGTTTTGGATATTTTAAGAGTTATCTAGTTAATTGTAGTTAATAAGTTTGCTTTCAAATAGTTGTTAGTACTTCGCGAAATCATTTATAATTAGCTACGAGCAGGCCTACGGATCCACAATGTCTAGATTTACATTCCTACAGGATTCCTACTCTCCAGAGTTTGTTAGGGAAATATTCTGTTATTCTTCAGGATACTAGTAAAAAATACAAGCAGAAGAAGCAGAATTATCTGTTCGTGTGAATCCTCTAAAAGGAGGACTGCACGGAGGTCATTGAGGTCACTCTCTGACATGTCAAAAATACACCACCATCGGGAATCCACCCTATGACCTACGTCCGAAAAGTTAGCATACCCACTTATCACAAAATTGAAAAACAGTATCCCAGAATTTTGTTCTAAATAAGGGCTAATTTATACCCAAATCAAAAACTTTTCAAGTCAGGTGGTTCGCGGTGGTCGAAGCTCTTGCCATCTTCCGAGCAAGTGTTCGCGCGGTCCGCGAATTCCCTTTAACTACCCCCTCGCCTTTCTGCTCGCAGTCTACCGTCCCTCTCCGCATCGCTGCTGGCCAGGCGAGGCCCCAGCGGGAGGCAGGCCCTTTCCGCTTTCCTCCGCTTGCGAGTGGCACGCGCATTGGCTTCGCCCAACGTGCAGCACGACCATGCCACCGGCGCCGCTAACAAAACGCGATTTGCGGGGCGGCGCAGAGACCGTCCAGGTGCGCCACTGGGGGCCGGAATGGAGGAAAACGGGGGCAAAGATACTTATTGAAATAAAGCTGGTGATCTTGAGATGTAACCGCTGATAATTTATTGGACGCTATATTAAAACGTCTGGGACCACTTTCTACGTTTTATTTTTTGTTTATTTCTATGCAGAAACGGAATGTTACCGAATAATGCCATAAATGTACGGTTTGCAACACAAAAACACATTGTATGTGTCCCTGGAACAGAACACGTTGATTTTCCTTCCTCTAATGCACTTTCTCGGGTGAGGGAGATCGGGGTTCCTTGGCACCTGTTGATTGTTTTAATTCTCTTATGTAACTCAGGTTTAGTTTTAAGAAGTTTGATAATATGAATTAAAACCCGCATTTATTAGGCTCTCTTATGATATATTTTTATTTGTGTATGTTTGACTGTCGAACTTTTATTATTGTTTAAAGTCATAAGGTCAAGATGTCTTTAGTTTATAGTCATAAGGTAAACCCCTCTTTAGGGTTGGTTAACACAGGTTTTCAAAATTTTCTCGAAACTAACACCTGTATTTATCATTAAATTTTTGTCTTGAATAAAGCGATGAAATAATCTCATTTTCATTTTTTGGGAACAAAAGCAATTTTCCTGCAATTTTTAAAGAAATCATGAGCATTTAAAACATATCTAAATATAATTTTCACAAAAACGTCTCCGACCCTTATTTAACTTTTGCTCAAAAAGACCAAAGCTCGTTGAATCATTGCATGGAATCGATTTTCATTAAAACCTTTCGAATTTCGAAAATTGTTTTAGTCTATGCAAAATGTTCCTTGCACAAGCGAATAATACAGGTATGAAATACAGTTTTACATTTCTGAAATCTTGTAAAGTATATGATTACGCAAGGAACTGTTGTAATGTTGAGAAATTGATATATTTTTATGAATGTTAACATTTTAATGTAATGAAAATTCATATTGTAATGTAAAGCGCAATATCAATGTAATGTATAATATCGATCTAATGTATAATGTACAATTTAAGAAAAGCCAATAACGTCCTTAAAGAAGTTGAAAAGTTTTAATAATTTTTTTAAAAATTTTTTAACTATTAGTAGTTTTAGGATTAATTTAAAAAGAAAACAGTGTGAATTTTGAAAGGATTCCCAAATCATGAAATACGATAACCACTGATTGCGTATCCTCGACAGGCTAGGGTTTAGCGCCGATTCTTTTGATTTTGATGGCAGGGATTCGATTTATGGAAAACAATACGATTCTGTCTTATTCTAGTCGCTTAAACGTAACAAAGCAGTCGCGCAGATGAAGGAAATTATGTTATTGATTTTGTAAAATGATTTTAGTTAATTCTACATATGTGCTCCGTTTGTATTATACACCAGATAAAGCAATCATGTTAACGAGATTCTTAGTTCTGTGAAAGAGTCCCGTAATGCTTGTGATGCATTTGCGGCGGAGTATGGTCAATGCACTAATTAACGCTCTAGGGGTTTTTACTATTGTTTCACTTACAACAGATACTTTTCACCCATTTATTTAAAATATTAAAACTTATATTCTTAGTTCTACTCGGGTTTTGTTTATGTATGTATGTATGTATGTATGTACTTGACACGACTGCCTGTGAACGGGCTCAGGCCTACCGGCGACGTCCCTGCCTCGAGGCCATGGCTATAGAGGGTAAGTGTGGTTAGCATATAGACATCCCCACGCCGTATTTCGGTCTTCTTAACCTGAGAAATGAATGTTCTTACAGGGTTTTGTCTATAGCTGAAGCAATTATTTTTTGTGTGGTATACTTTTCGATTGATTATGTTCAAACAGATAATTATTGATTTCCCATCAAAGGTTAAATAGACTAGATTGCATATAAGATGGCTTACATTGTTAGAAAAGTATATGCAAAAGAACATAGAATGTTTCTTCCAACAATAATTCACGTACAAATTGTATATTTATTGTGTATGTGATGCCGCGTGTTGCACTCATACAATTCTTATGGATCAGTTATTTACATTAAGAAGGCTGTAAATTCCCTGCAGATCGTGAGAAATCTGATGTAGTTTTTTATTTTCCTCTGAATGTTTGCCTATTTCAACGTTCTATATTTAGTTAAAAAATTGTTCTCTTTGTTACTATGTAGTGTTAGTCGCTTCTGTCATTTCTTTGAATTTCCTTTTAAGCATTCTCTTGTCTCTTCCTTTGGTTTCTCCCTCCTTCCTCCAGCTTAGAAGTAAAAGATGTAAGTATCGCGGTTGATGGTCTGCTTTTGAGTTTCCCTACTTTTTAGGAGGGAGAAATTGCTTCTCGGAGAAATTGTTTATGGGATGTAGAAGGCTGGCGCGCAAATCCTTTGGAGTGTCGAGGATCTCGAGAGTGCCTTGCAGAGTGGGTCGTCTGAATTCGCTTTTAGGCACCACCAACGTTCTCTGCGAAATGGTTGTGTCCTAATGTTGCAATTCGCGGCATTTCAGGTCTTTCTGTAATACATAAAGAGGTGGTTTCACACTGTGAGAAAATGTATTTTTCACTGCGTAGCTGACACACGTTGATATATTTAACACACATTTAAAATGTGTTCGCTTGTACATTGAGGTAGTTGTTGAAGATGTAAAAAGAAACATACCAGCGTATTTCTACAAAAAGAAATGAATAAAAATATATCGAATATCGTTTCATTGAGACATGCTTCGTTTCTATACATCAGTTTTTTTCCTTTTTATTTTTATACAGCAGTTTATCAACAATTTCTATTAAAAAATAACATCAAGTTTCTGGTCCTGAAAATACGTCGAATAAGTAAGTGTATTGAAAATATCATACACTACATTCGTTTTCAAACGAAGCACAAAAATGTGAATTAAAGGAAGTGGAGGGCGAAAGTACAGTGTTCTGTGGATGTCATCTGCGATCGAAGGATCATCTTGTACGCAAATGGAGTTCAGACTGTAGAAGTGTAGAGTGTAGATACATTTTTATTCCAAGTGACCATTCCTTTGACGTAAGTTAACGTATTTCTAAATTGGATAATAGCGCATAATATTTTCACCGAGTATCCGTGACTGTAAGAAGTAAACGCTGCATGAAATAGTAATTGTTGAAATGAAGTTAAATGTGTTGAGTTAACATAAAAAGGAATTAGGAGGTGTTGATTTTACCTCGTTCTGTAGTATAGTCTCGCTTTGTGGCCGTGTACTTGGTAAAAATTCTGTAGATAACGTTATGTAATGCTACAAAATGTTGTTATCGAGATTTTGATGGAAATACAGGTTTCAGAGTGTCTCATACCGAAAAAGTGGCTTTTACTGTGTCATATTTTAACATGCTCATAGAGAAGTGAAATGCTGAAAAAAATTGATGACGAGATAGTGACCAAAGTACTCGTTTTCGAAAAATAACGTTTTATGAAAACGCTTTCCTGTTCGTCCAAACGTCCGTCTGTTTCTGTATGCGCCTAGCGTCATAATGTATTTTTGTTGAAAATGGATATTCCCCAATCGTTCTCACCGAGTTAAACTTTCATTTTTTGTTACAGACATTTAAAGATATGCATTTTTTCTAATTTCTAGCTCTCCTTTTAGTTATGATTTTTTTTAAATTTGTTGCATCTTCTTTGACGTAACGCGTCTCTGATCCCTTGTTGGGCGTTTAGCGCTTCCCATGAAGTAATCTTCCGTTACTTTCTTTGTCAAGTCTCGTAACGTCGCAGTCAGTCCGCGTCTTTTATTCCTTCGGCCAGAGGCTCGGTTGCGTTAGATCCCGTGGTACCTAGATGATCATCTAACCCGAAACACTCGATGTCTCGAATTCGCTTAACCACCATGACGTCACGGAGCGGAGTAATCGAATTCAGCGTGCCACGCCGGCTCCTTATTCTCTAAGGGATTGCTAAAGGCTTTCAGGGAAAGGAATATCAGTATTATAAGTTAACATAATTGTTATAAATACTATCAGAAAGAATGTGCTTTTGTAGTTCTACTTGTTTCCTTTTGAGATGCTTCCCCCTGTGAGAAGATGAAGGATTTACTTCACCAACAAACGTGCACTATCGTGTACCGTTTGTGTTCGTGCATAGTCATCATGATTACAACTAAAAAGCTAAACCCTGTAGCCTGAACTTGGATTTTTAGTAATCTCATTGAAATATAAAGCTCTATCGTTAATTTTAGCGGCATAAAGCTATTGTGAACTTTTCGTAGTCGTCTATTTATATCTGAGCAGTTTAATTCGTCCGTTGATTGTTGTAGGTTGATTTATGACAGTGTGATTTTGAGCTGGTGAGCGACCTCTTGTTAGTATGAACTTGGACAAACAGAACCCCAACTCGGAAGGCAACAGCAACAGGCTGAACCTCATCATTGACCCGCGCCTTGCATCCGGCAGTCCCCCTTTGCGACCGCTCCCTGCCCTCACCGCCGCGGGCGCACTGACTCCCCTCCATCACCTCCAGTTGGCCACCCCGCTGTGGAACGTAATCGGGCAAACTGCATTTGCGAGTTGAAAACCAATTTGTCGACCGCAGACGCGAATTTCGCGGGCAGAGGGCACGGACATGGGGGGGGGGGGCGAGGGAGAGAGAATTGCGAGCAGGTTGCATTGGAGTTTGCACGAGGAGCAGATAACGACGATGCAACGCGTTTGGGGAGGGGGAGGACGGCAAGTAGCGACAAAAGCGTGAAATTTGGGGTGGCTGACGTTGGCTTTCTCGCCAACTACTATGGTCATTTGTCCCGTTAGTGTAGTGAATGTTTTATCCTAGGATGTGACAGTGATGGCTTCTCTGAGGAATGGTGAGATCCGGCACCGTCGTACACGTCGGCTTGCGGAGAATTTGTCGTCCAGATTTCTTTCCCCAGAGGGAAATCGCTACTGATCTCCCGGCATTTTTGATACTGTAGTGATGTAAGTGAAAGTGTGTGTGTGTTATAAGGGGAAAGGATAGGAGGAGGAAGAGGAAAAAAAGATCGCGCGCAGCCCGTCGTCCGTTTGTTAGGGTGCTGCTTCAGCATTCGCCTCGGAGTGAAGGAGACGCACCGGAAAGCTACCGGTCGTCGCTGCCGGCCGATAGAAGTTTCCTCCATACAGCGACCTAGAAATCAGTCCAATATCGAAACCTTGCCACCGTCGGAACTCAAAGAACTCTGTGTCAGTCACCACAGAGACAGTGGCAACACTGACTGTGAGGTAAACATATTCGCTGGTGGGTATTTATTTAAATATGTTATCTATCTCCGCAACGATCTAATTAATAAGAGAACTTATTTATTATTCGTACATGAATTCTGCTGAAAGACCACTAATTTTCTGTCTTACGCAACTGGTATTTGACCCAGGCTTCCTTTGAAACCTTCCACCGTGCGGATGTTGTGAATCTTTCGAGCAGGCTGATCTCGCGAGCGTGTCTTATCGCATATGAAATTCTAACCATCTTTTCCTCGGCGGAAGTCAGTCTCACTGGTAATGCCCAAGCTGTCTGGTCAGTGGGACGTGGGGTCTCGTTATCTCGGAATATTATCTGGACGGTTTAATTTTTCCGGGCATTTGCCAGCGCTCTTTTACATGTCTCAAACGTGACGCAGCTCACGGACTATTTTCGGCCCTTCGAACGTCCCTCGCCCTCAGTCGGGTTGAAACCGCGAGTTCGCGTTTGGAAGCTGTAACTGATTTGATTTTGCAAATCGCTTTTATTACGCAGCAATGAATATTTTCTTATGAATTATCTTCAAAATATCTTGTTTCTACCTGTTCCCGTAATTCAACTCAACGAGTGAGTTACAAGAGGGATACCAGAGCTCCAGAAAATGTTAAGCCCATGATTCAAGAGTTGATTATCTACGATATTAGTCGACAAGGGTCACAAATACCCATGTTAATGTATCAACAGCGTAGGTAAGGTCTCTAAGATATCATCTGATGTCACTGAAGTGTCTCTGACTGGGAGGTCCTAGGTTCCAGCCCCGACAGTGGCAGGATTGTTGACACTGACTTGTCAGCTAGGTAGAGTTTAGTCGCTGTCTAGAGGAGAATTCCCGCGGCCGGCTTCTGTGATCACTAGTTTTCCGTGGTTTCTCCGATTAACACCAGGCGAATGCTGGAGCAGTACACTAACCAACGGGCCACGGACAGCGAACGATCCTTCCTTCCTCTTCCTTGTCCTATCCTCACGCCTTACATATATTCACTCTAACATGCACTACATTACCACACATGCCAGTCGGTACCTAAAACTTGTTCCGGCTGTGGTGGGAGGTAACAGTTTAGGGAAAACTCGCTAGAACGGTAGATCGGCTTCTGATCTCAACATCCAGCGGAGGAAGGTCATCGCCACCTTCCGAGGAAAAAATACACCACACTTACGGGACTAATGACCTTAGCAGTAGACGCACCCGGAATCACTAACAGTCTATCAATCGATTATCAAAATGTTCGCCCATCATGTTGCATCGAATTTTTAAACAGTCGTCCAATGTAAATTAGCCACAACGAACTGAGTACATTGCTTCGAAGATAGTTTGTTGAGTTTCTGAATATAATTAAATTAGCAAATGCGGAACACAAAATTTGATTATATGCTGATGTAGAATACGTATCTACTTTTCTGTCAACGTTTTACGTATCCCACCTGAATAGTAAGGCATTCATGCACGCCGCGTCTCGTTCTTGCCCCCTACTGCACGGGCAGATCTCTATCACGATTATTTTGACCAACATTTCGACAATTTATTTGTGACCTCATCCAAAAGGCTCATTTTCAAACCTGAAGTATAATACGAAAGGATACCCGAAACATAGGCTTACCCATTAGGGCGTGGCGTTACCTCCGTCGGTGTAAATTAGTGTCAACTCAGGAACTTTGGTGTATAAATCCTTACTTTGGCTGACAAAGGGCCTTTTGATGCAACTCCTACGTAGTCGAAGTGTACTGCGCACACCATTCATTATCTCAAGATATTTGCTATTCCGAACTAGATGGTTCGAATCGATTCGTTGCCTTATATTTCCTTTCACTGGATTTATCAGCGACATTTGAGTTAGTTTCGCTTGTAATTTAAGTCCGTTTTCAAAACGTGTACCAGTGCAATAAAGCTTAACATTATAAAGTAATTGCGTAAACTACTATTAATTAAAAAAGAATATAATAGTACTTACGACTAAGCAATTGCAGTTATTTAGTTGTGCATTTACTTTATATAACATCGTATTTGTTGTGATTTTTGTGAATACATCCCGTAAAATGTAGTTATTGTAATGGTGTTGTATTTTGCAAAACTGGCTTTAATTACTTAAGGCTTAAAATACACATTTTACTAAACGTGTAACTTTAAAATAATTAACGGGATCAAGGAAACATTTAGAACATTCTCTGTAACGTCTGAATGACCTTGTTAAGCGTTGTGGAGTGACACGTGAGCAACGTGTCTTACTAGCGAGGATGTTTAAAGGGAATGTTAGCAAACAGTGCGCTTGGGTTCCTCGCATCTTCTGGCAGGATGAACTTCTGCGCATCTGAAAGATCAGCGAGAAATTGAAAAAGGTATCTCTTATACTCTTATATCTCTCACGACTTTGTTGTCGCCTATAGTTAAGTTAGGTTTGGTTTTGATTGGATTAAAGCGTTTAATTTTAATTGTGAGAGTTGAAGTAATTAATGGAAGTGATTTTTACATGCAGTCTTTGGGCCTTATTCGTAGCTCATCTATATTGCTAATTTTCAATGCGCGCAGATATTCAAAGAAAACTTTGCAAAATCTCTCCTGCGTTTTGAGAGGTATCTATGGTTTTGTTAGATGGCCAGGAACTCTTGAAAAACTTCACTGCAAACGTCATGCGACGTGGAAAAAATGTATTTCAGGACCTAATTTTTCACAAATTCGACAGCAGTATTTTTGCTGATAGATGCCACTATTATAACTATAATATGTAAATATTTGCAAAAGATAATTTGAATCATAATGACAGCTGGGATAGATCATATTAATAGTATGGGGATATTATTTTATTTACTAATGAAAACTACAGTGTAATGTACATTAGGTTTGGAACTTCAACAAATATAAGTAATTGGGAGAAAACATTGCGGATATTACTAACAAGTTCGATTGTTTCGATCTGCGTAATGTCTATTACAGTTTGTTTCTTAGCGGGCAACGATTAGCTAAGAGGATTTAACGGTGACGTGGACGTGAACGCAAAATTATTTTCCGTGGGAATTTGTCGAATGCGTTGTGCAGAGAATTCATTTGCTAAAGCGTCGTAATGTGGAGTGGTTTCCCACAACATTGCCAAGTGCTTTTTTCGTGGTCGGCGTTGGTGTGCATCGGACGTGGAAGAGCAGCTCAAGGCGAAACTTGGGCAGTACCCGTGTGGAAGGACTGCCGTAACAGCTACCCGTCGCGCAGGTTCCCGCGCCCGCCTGCCTCAATGACCCTCATCTCGATCAGGTTTTTCGCCCATTTTCCCTATTCCTTCCAGCAAATGATGAATTGGCATCTTGTTTTGATTCTGGACATGAATGATGCTTCGCTATGTGCACATTTTGTTTGCCTTCTCATTTTGTTACCAGCAGAAGGAGTTTAACCGATGGCGCGGTTTGCTATTTTGGTTGCAAAACTGCCAAATCAAACATGTAGTTCATTTACCGAACAATATTAATAATTTAAGAACAAACATTTCTAGGTTTGAAATGTTTGTAACCTCCGTTTTCTTTCATTCATCATTCAATATCTGAAGTAAAAGTATGGGAAATATTTTGAAACTCAAGAAAATATACGTAAATTGTACCTCTTTCCCATACGACACTTGCAGTTTCTGCTTTTTATTACGAATATAAATTGTATCAAATTAAATCAGTTGGCTGTGGGACTCAACGGGTGGCGAGCATGAATTTGGCCACAATTTCTCTCACTCGCACGATTGTCTCCCTCCCTGCTTTCGAGCGTCTGTTCGAAACTGAACGCAAACTTTTGTGTGCGTGAAACCAAAAAACTTTCCTTAAATTTGTTCACATACTACAAAAGTTAGAGCCACAATCATATGCATCAAGCAGACAATGATTACTGTTACACGGAGAAGAGACGTCCTGTTCAAAGCCAAGCTGAGCACAGCAGAAAATGTACCGGATTGCGGTGTGGTCGATAACCATCATGGTCAAGTCCCGGTTCGTAACAAGTCGTCACTTACAGTACGACTCAACTCTATTACTCCCCCTGTGTTTAGGTTACTAATTTCAGCACACACTGCCTGACCACTGCTGCACCTGGGTACAATTTCCCGACAGAGAAACTGAAAGGATGGGATGCACACAGTGCCATGAGCTTGCTTACTCCGGGATTCCTTGGCGTGGCAACTCCCTCGCTTGTAGGCGATCCCTTTGGACTGTCATCTCAGGTACAGCGCATTGAAAAAAATATACGGAAAGTAAACTAACGTGCTAATACAGTACGTTCTAGCCCGTCCGTAATTTCACTCTAAATTGCGGCCAAAGTACTCACATTTTGAAATACTGTGCACGTCCTTATTGAAAAATTTAACTTTAAGGAACAGATTTCATTAAAGCAAAAATCTCTATCTTCATAATCGCAGTTAAAGCAAGACGACGAAAAAAATTGGAATTTTTGCAATTTCTGAAAAAATCAGAGTTTTCAACGAAAATGGGACCTGCACCATTCATTCTCTTAAAGGTCCTTCACACGAATCCCCAACAAAATTTAATCAAAAACGATGGAGCCATTTCCTGAAAATTTGGAAAACGTCCCAAGGGCTACATGTAAAGTACGCTCCAAAATTAAATTATCGATCAGGGGAATATCAATTTTGAGGAAAATCGGCTGAAGGATTTAGCCGCTAGTGTTGATCACAGATGGACGGACAGACATTTTGCCGACATTCGATTTTTAGGAATCAAGGACCCACAAAATATAGATTCTGGCTACACTACGTCTTAGAGGATTTTTTCTAAATTTAGCAACTGATTTATCCAATATTAGGATCTGTAATTAGAATTTTTATGCCGAAAATTCGCCGCTTTTGTACATTATTACATCACTTTCTCTCTACTGTGTAAGCGGAAGCGAGAAAGTAATAAGTATGCCATAAATATATGTAGTACTTGCACGCGATGTGCGCAATACTACAGTCAATTCTCAGCGTCTACAGCCTTAAGCTTTTGTGTCCTGTTGCCCCCTTTCTTGGGCAACTGATCAAAGTATTGGCTTCCCTTTGTCTTGTGCATGAAAGATGGTAGAAGAATAATAGGAATAATAGGATGATGGCGAGTGATACATTTGTATAATTGCGATAATATTTTTGTTGCATTCTTGGTGATGTGAGAATTCAATCACATGAATAAAAATCCGTCTTAAGCTGCACTAGCATCGACAGCTTTTGGCACCGTGTTCATGGACGGTACTCCAAGACCCGCGCTTGTTGCACTAGTAGAGGGTAGTGTGCTTAGATATACGGTAAATACTCAATGATCATTAAAACTTCTGATTTTTTGTAAATTGCAGACATTGAACTTCTTTTCAAACTTATTTACCTTCATTAGTGAAGATAGAAATAAATTTCTTAATCTAATCTTCAATATTTGCTCTTCAAATCATACCTTGTAATGTTTTTAAAAATAATTACAGTTTTTCCTGAATTTTCGGACCAATGGTAACAATGTTAGAAAAAAACTAAAAAAAAATATTCTCACGAATAGTTCCAGATTGGTTTCTTTAACTGTGTACGAGAATAAATAATAATAAACTGAATTCATTGGAATAAGTGGCATTTTCATTAAAATTTTTGAATTTTTAAAAATTGAGAATGTTTTTCTTTCAAATATTTTGTGCTTTGTTTGGCCAAGAGAGTTTTGCAAGATATTATTAAGTATTAGTAGCATACAAGATGCAAAATTTTAATATTACGTTACCGTTACAAATAATACGAGAAATCATATGCTGTTTTAGCACCACTAGATAATAATATTAATAATAATAATATGTATATTATAATTGTTGTTGTCATTATTTTAGTTGGACATTTTTTTCAACTATAAACAAATCTACTTTTACTTCTCGACGGCATTGTGCCACAAAGCTGTGGACACCTACAAACAAATTTTACCCTCTAATTTTTAGTTTTCACCTCCGAAAATTTCTCCACATCAGAGGCGCTAAAACCTTTCCATCGGCGCCTTCTTGCCACTTACAACACCTAAAACGAAATAACGCAATAGCAATCCGCCCGCAATCTACACCTGTGCATTAGCATACATACGGTGACTCGCTAACACACGCGCAAATCTAGGTAACAGGAACCTCACACCTAAAATGTACTACTTTCCGCTTGTGTAGTTATATATTCTGTAGCTATTTTGGAAATAATTTGCGTCAGTGATGATCTATGACTACAAAATAATATTTTGCTTGAACATAGATTTTTTACATTCATTAATTTGCGTTTCGTTACGCTAACTGGTAAAAGATAAACGAGAAAATATGTAGAAAGATAAGTGCTCTAGTGTCGAAATTCAGATTTCAGCTGAAAGATTAGCAAATGAGAAGGTTTTTCTTCAAAAAAGCTCCAAAATATAGTGGCACATTTTGTATTTTTGAAATTGTGGCGTCTTTGCCGGGGCACTAAATCACAGACGTGAACGGTTTGTAATTTATTGAGTATTTGAAATATTCTCCAACACCTGAATACTATTTACAATAATTACAATAAACAATATTGACCCGTTACCAGAAGGAATGTTCCTGGTCACCACCACCGCCGGCCTGATAATTTGATATCTTGTTCGGTGTGATGCACCAGTTGCCCTACGTGAGCATAAAAGCGAGTATGCCGCACCTTTCCTCTCGACGTAACACGCCTGCTTCAGTTCCCTGCCTCAGAAGACTATGCACTGAAATGCAGCGCCGCGCACAACCCACACGACTTCCTGCCGATGCGCTCAAGAAGCAGGTGTTTAGGTCCGGTTATATTACTTTCTGGGCCGGCTGACGGAACTGCGTCATCTCGCTGTTTCCGCCGACGCGTTTCCACAGCCAGCATGTCTACGGGGTTCACAAGTTTTCCCCAAGTGGTCTACGGGGTTCACAAGTGGCCACCCACGACACGGCACCCCTTCCCTTCCGCTCCCTTGGTTTGACATTGTTCAGCCCGGCGCCCCTTCCCGCCAGCACTGCCTGTTGTCGACAACTACTTCCTAGTGCATTTCATGTGCATGAAATGCACGTGGCTAATATTGTGGCTAATATTGTGTCACGTTTGTACAATACGACTGATATAACGCCACAAAATTTCGTAATTTATTGAGTTTTCACACCAGTCTGCAAACCGTAAAAGTCTTTTGTCAAGTAGACGTAATTTAAATTATTTAAAACAACTTAAAGCACGTCTTTAAAAGGCTAAGGCATCGTCCCGCCTGCATGTGCCGTTTATGGGAGGAGGATTCAGAACGTACTCTTCCACGGCATCCCTATCCCGATTGCGAGCGGAGGGCGGGAAAGGAAGGCAATATTGCAATATTGCGCCCGGTTCATGACTCGTTGCGCAACTTGCGGCCCAGACCTTCACTTGATCAGGCACCATGTATCACGGCGGTCGACACGCGTTCCTGCGCTATTCTCGCAGCTGAACATTCAGTGAGTGTTTCGCATTTCTGCGCGCGTCAACTACTTTGGTCATTTAACCCGTAAGCATAGTGAATGTTACTGTTCGGAAGTGGCCTCGGAGCGCCTCCCCAGTCGGAACAAGCTGTAAGCTCGTACTTGGGCTGCGAGAATATGAGATCTCAATAGGAGGAAAATTATTGGAGAATTTAATTATGCCGTGCGCTTCCGTATGTACCATATGTATGATGTGCTGAGCGCTGCGACAATAATCTATGGCTTACATCTAAAGCTGATTTGTGTTTTGTCTGATTTTCAAAGCAATCAAATTCCAGTATCCAAGTATCAAATGTCGGATTAGGACTCGTTTATTGCTTTTAATTTAATTTTTGGCATCTTAGAACTTAATCAGACGCTAAGTGACTCACGTACAGAAGGATTTTCTTTAAAAGTCACCGACTCCGGCCAGATTTAAACCCGCAAAATCGGAAACATAGGAACCAATTTTTTAACCCCTGCGCCAATGGGGCCGGCCTGACTTTGATGTTCAGCGCCCCGCCCCGCTGACCTCCCGCTCCCCCCCCCCTCCAACCGCATGTCGGTGAAGGGACGAGACTGGCAGCTCCCGCCGCGCGGTTTGTCGCAGGAATCAGATAATGCAATCGCTGTTGGAGCGCGCTGAAGGAAGGGAGCTATCAATCACTTGAATCGACCCGGTCCCGTCGTGTTGTGAACAACACTGCGGGGGATCCGACAGAACAACGAGTCGGGAAGGAGGGGCTGGAACGAAGGCGCTGCAGTAACAGCAGCAGTGGATGGAGAGCGAGAAGAATCGCTGCAGGAGGGCATGCCACACTATGCTTCGGTTTAGGAACGACAAAAATACCTTTTTAACGCGCCGTGCGCGAAACGCGGTTTCTCGTGCTTGTTTTTGTGAATGTCATACGTATCGCCGGGAATGAAAGATGCCGATTACACTATTTTGCTCTCCCATTCACTGAGACTTAAGTAGGGTGGTTGTTTGCCGTCGCCTTTTACCTCACGCCTTTCTGATGATTAAATGAATTTCGGGGTTTAATAATGAAGAGCGTTGAATGATTTTGGATAGGGTGATGGTTCAGATAAAATAGTGATGGTATGAAAATCTAATTACACTAAAACCGCACAATGAAAATACTCAGTGCGTTCAAACTCGTCGTTTTTGCTCTGAGTATTTGGACGTCCCGTAAATTTCCTGCCAATCCGAGACCAGCAAATCCGTAGAACATTGGTCTTTATTCATTGTTTACGTTCAAAATAAATAAGAGTTGCTTCCGCGTTTTGTTAATTCCATACTTTTGTTTTAATTCTACATTTCACTCATGACACTTTGAAATGTCACGCCGCTGTGCAGAATGTTCCGGAATAAATGTTCCTTAAATTTCTAGAGCATTTAGTGTTGTCGAAAATAATAATTTTTTTCAAATGAGCATGTTGTGAAACTTTTTATTTAACAGAGTTGCGCGCGTGATATTCACTTCAGAATGTTAGGCAAACACGTACGCATTTTTTTTTGTGAAAAAAATATATCCGTTTCCTCTTCATGCATTCCTCCCTGTTATGTCAACACGTCACCTAAAACCAAGGCGCTAGCCTTGGCCGTCTCATACCAACAGGAGAAAGCAACTTACAAATACAGCAAAGACGTAGTTGATAAAGAAGCTGGTGAAAGATTGAAAGAAGACGAGGATAAATTTCAGAGGTGATGTGGAAAGCAACGCAGAGGCGAAGAACAAAGAAGCACACATGTCCCCTACACTGTTTTAGGATCGTCCGTAAAGTGTGTTTAACGCAGCAAGGGCTGGGAAGTTGTGTGCGCGGTCCGCTTTCAGCGTGGTGGGGTGGAGGGAAGAGACACTAGAGCTCCAGCAGATGGCCTCGCGTCTTGCCCTCGCTGCCTGCCGCGGTGGAAAGGGCGTGAGAGGGTGGAGAGAGCTGGGGAGACGGGCCCGCGTTCTTGGCCTTCAGTCTGCGCGAGCTGTGCCTGCTCAGCTCTCCGCCGCCTCCCTCCCGGCAACCCCCTAACAACTCGTCTCCCTCGTCGTCTCCCTTATCGTCCCTCGCCGCTTCCTGTAGACCCTCGTCGTCCCTTGTCCCTCGCCGGTTTGTGCCGCCCTTGTCACCCTTCTTCTACCCTTGTCTCTCCTCGTCGTCCCTCGTCACCTCCGTCTACCCCTTGCCACTCTCGTCGTCCCTCGCAGCTTCTCGTCGCGACTTGTAACCATCGTCGCCCGTCGTCTCGCTCGTCGCCCCTCTTAGTACCGTGACAACCCTCGCCGATGCTCGTTTCATCTCCTTTCTAGTCCTGTTTGCCCGTCCGACGTGCTGTTCGTCTGAATCGGAATTGTTGACACTCGCTCTTCGAGCTCTTCAAAAGAGTGCCAAAGATTCCGGGAAAAACATCGGGATATAGTCAAAGCGTTAAATTCCTTCGAAAGAAATATCCTCCCACAAAGGAAGCAGAGTGTTTCTCAGAAATAAATCACATTATTTGAACGTTGACCTTAATCAATAGGCAAATTGTATTACCATTCATTGAAATTACATGACATTACCTTACGTAACAATAATTGTAAATAACTGTGCACTTCGTTAGTGTCGCAGATAAAGGAGAGGAAATACTTTTGTACCATTTGCATCATTATTAATAGAAAATAATTGCCCTTTGATCATTGTCTAGTATAAATGGAATGATTTCACCGATGCGTAAAAGCAGGGATAAATCGTTATATCAAATTCGAGGAACTGCTCATTTTTAGAAATAACTTGTTTACATGTTTTTGTACGGTCTTTGGCAATCTAATTTTGGAATCTGTTTCTGTTTGATTTGTACGTTATACTGATCTCATCCATATGTGGAAAAGCAGTGGTTTTCGACGAAAGCACTAATTATATAACGAATTTAATCACTCTTTGTTTAGCTGAAATATCACTTTATTTTCGACGGGATTAATTACTTTACATAACAATGTTTCGATTTCGCAAACAAGTGAGACATATAACAGCTGGTAGCGTTGGCCACACTGTGGATCCAAATTCGTAAATGCCCAACTAAAGAGTCAATGTCGGGGGTGGGTAAAATACAAGTTTCAAATCTCAAGCTTTAGACAACAGGAGCATTTATTCATAAAATAAGGAAAACTGTAGGAATTGTGCGCTCTTAAAGAGGAATCGAGCTTATGTTTAATCATTGTTAGATAACGTACACCTCAAAATAATGATAGAGTCTTATTTATTTCACTTTCGTGAGGTAAAACTAGATTCACGACGATTCAGGTGCGACTCACGCCGGATCTTGCCTCTCACCGGAACAGGTTGAAGATCCTAATCCTTAGAGACGAAGACTAAATATAGTTTACGAACTCCACATATTACTAGGCATTTGGGTCTGATTACGATGTGAGGTAATCATATGGAGTGGATTGAAATTTTCGCGCCCTCAATTGATAGCGATGGAAAATTTAATTTACACATTTACATTGTTATCAGTTACACAATGTTTATTTCTATATCAAATACAATTTACACACATATTCGTGAGATGGTTTTTCTCCGGTGCTCTCGGCATGCTTTCAATAAAGATAATCTCCATATCTGTATTTCTGGTGGTTTAGAAATTATCAGATCCATTTCTCCACAATACCACAGATGCAGATTAATTCTTTTGGTTGGGGCGCACGCGTTCTTTCCTTCCTCTTTCTTGTCCGTCCTCGCCTCGTACCCACTCATATTACATGCGCTTTACTACGACACGTGTCGGGACGGTGTCACGCTGCCGGCAGATACTCGATGGGGAAACTCCACAAGCCGATATGTATGTCGGTCGGTCGGATGTCGCCATTGAGCATAGGAAGAACCTCTCATGATTAAACATACACTAATGTACTAGGCTTATGGAACCAATGACCATTCAGCTGACGCGCTCGGAAACTCGAAAAAAACATTATTTTGAGAAGTGTGTGTATTTCTTCTGTTACGATCAATCTTCTTTCGCGAGTTGAAGAGCGTACGCTACAGTGCGCACCGTTACCTCTTGATATTTAATCACATACCCTACTTTGTCCTGCGGGAGATGGAATTTTGGGATTGACAATTGGCTGACGTTCCCCGCCTGATGTTTCCAGGGTGACGGCAGGCCTTAAGTCAGATGGGTGTGAGTTATCATTGCCGCCCCCCACCAGTGTTACCGGTCGAATATATTCAAACCCATCGCGATCGAAAGGGCAGAGCTTTTCGGTCATGAGTCGCCGCGCCGTGTCTCGGAGTAGAATGGAAAGATGAAACATAAGGTTTTCAAAGACCTTATACAGTGACTAAGATTTTCGTTGAGAAAATCATATCGAAAAGGAAATTCTTCCAGCGATGCAAGTGGCTTGTGCGTATCGCAACACCGCGTCATGTACTAACAGCTAGCTAACAGTTTAAAAGAAAAAATTGTCGAAGAATAGTCTAAATTGTATATATTTTTATATCGAACGATCAGTGCCTTAAAACAGTCCTGTTCAATGAGCTGGATTCTGAGCCGCATGGGCTGAAAAGTGGGCATCTGCAGGGCCCCTCCCACCCCAGACCTCTACCTTCCGTCCATCCCTTTCCGAAAGAGATGGCAGTGGTATCCTTTCTGTTGCGATTCGCGGAGCGTTCGCTACGCGTTTCTGAAAACAAGCTGCAAGAGATTGCACTGAATCCTGCAAACAAAACACGCAGATAAATGAGAAATTTTTACTTGACTAGAAACATTGACCCTGTCGCGTTTATCCGAAATTTAATAATACAAAAAGAAGCCAGAAGTATTGTCTGCCCCGATGACTGAAAGAACTGTTTGAGCTAACGCGTCATATTGGGCGCGCGGTGACGGAATCCCCTTCTACGAATTTCGCCTTCAGGGATATGAGTCTGAAATATTGTGTGTGATGTCGGTGACAACGTGCATGCTGCGGCTGTCCTAGGCGATGACCCTAGGGCCACGGTTTTGAAAAACAAACTGTATTAAAACACACAGTAGACATGTGAATAAGAGTCTACTTGTTCCACAAGAAAGGGAGAAAATCTGTGGGCCAACCTCATTAATGTCTCATAGTTGAAAATAAAAGGACACTGTTTGGTTTTCGTTTTCTTTTCTTAATGACTCGTATGAACTAAGTGCCCGAATAATTGCTATACCCGTGAATGAAATAAAATAATCCCAAGCCAGCACCATTAATCGCACAATGTATTTCTAGCAGCAACACTCAACAATCAAGAGCGCACACTTTCGCGCCACGACCAACAATTACTAAATTCCCAATGAAATGGGAATTGTGATACAATCTCCTTCATTTCACTCCACGTGATACAATCTCCTTCATTCCCATAACCGAACGCAGTCTGCCCATGCCGAACGGAGTCTGCCCGCTCGGGGCCTTTTCGCTTAGCGACGCGTCCCTTAGGGCAGAGAGGATGCCTGGCCGACCGCCCCCGCGCCGTTATAGCCTTCTCCGCCTCCGCTCCGCTCCGCCCCCGCTCCCGCCGCAGCGCCCTCCGCCCTCCTTCCTCCGTCGCTAAGAATTGGATCGCAGGCGCTAGCGCAGTTCGTCACGCGCCTCACCCCTCCTCCGCCCCCGGCTCCGCTCCCGCGCCCGCTCCGCACCCGCTCGCTCTGCGACCCCGCGTCGTCTTCGCCGTCGTCTGCCCGGGAGGAAAATACATTTTTCCCAGGCGTCGTCCGTCACGCGAAAGAGCAGTCGCAGGAAATACTATCAGCGAGGGCGCAGGGAATATTTTTGACTTTGTTCGGGCGGCGGGTAACGCGCGAGACGGATCAAGAAGATACCTTCCCGTCTTGCGCCCCTATCACCCCTTCCCCCCTCTTCTTTCCCCTTACCCCGCCCCCGCTCCGCCGCTTTCCGCTCCGCGCGACCCACGACGACATCTTTTCCGTTCTATTCCGCGCCGCGTCCCGTCTCTCCGTCCCCGTCTCCCTCTCAATCTTCCTGTTCCCTCCCTCCTGCCGCCCGGGGATGCTTTTTCTTTCTTGAGGGAGACGCATTAGCATCTCGGCGAAGTATGTAATGACGTAGGGCGTCTCTCGAAGAAGCTCTTTATTAAATCATACGGCGGCGGCGGCGGCGAGGGATGCGTTGGGTGCGCGGGGCGCAGCGGGGAGGAGAGCGGCGAAGCGGAGTAGGGCGACGGCGCGTCCGGGGCGGCGAACTGTCCGACAGAGGAGGAAACGCTGCGGGGTTTGCCGCGGGGCGGCGCTGGGGGGAAGGGATGGGCCAGAGCGGCACGTGCATGATGACGGCGGCGGGGTTAGGGAATTTGGAAGGCGTAAGTAGGATAGGAGGAATGGAATGTGATGAGGGGCGAAGGGGAGGGGGTGGCGGACGTAGGGACGAAACGGACGGCGGCGAAACGCCCGGCAGACGGGAGAATGCCACGTGCGGCTGGACGGGGCCGCGAGGGTAGAGTGGATAGGCCAGGCTGAGGAATGGAGGTGTTGGACGGGCGATGGGACGTGGAGATGAGTGGGTGGTGGGAGATGGGGAGACGTGGACAATTAACGAAGACGGAGCGGTCGGGCACCACAGGGGCCGGAAGTGAAGGGGCAGCTAGACAGGGAAGGAAAGGTAGAGATGTTGCACATTGGCGGACTATACGAAGAGATGGAGGCGGTGATATGGCAATAGGAAATGTACTGGCAAGTGCGGAGCCGGGACGTGCGGAGCCGGGACGTGCGGAGCCGGGACGTGCGGAGCCGGGAAGTGCGGAGCCGGGAAGTGCGGAGCCGGGAAGTGCGGAGCCGGGAAGTGCGGAGCCGGGAAGTGCACGGGAGGGGAGTGTAGTGCAGAGTCGATACGACAAAAAATCTGCGGAGAGGGACGAGAGTCGCGCGGAGCAGGGCGGGCAGCGACGTAACAAATAACGGCGGCGCGGCACTTCGCACAAGGCAGCGGAAGGAAAGAGGAGCACGAGATGGAAAGTGCCCTGCGGAGAGGGGCGGGGTCTGTACCGGGGCTAGGGCTAGGGCTGGAAGCGGGGGCGGGGGCAGAGCCTGTGGCGGAGGCCGCCGGAAGGCGGGGGAGAAGCTCTGCCCGCTAACTCGTTACTTTTCATCTCCTGTTTTCTTGACATTTTGCAGAAGACAATTTCCACCGTTTGAGCTTTGAGGGGCGTCGCGAGGAGCAGCCTCGACGAAGAGGTGACGTCCCAGGACCCGAAGGGATGGATTTCGCTCTCCGACCCTCTTCCCGCCCGGCCATGCTCGCGCCAGAGTAATCTATTCCGATTAATTTATTCTGAGAAGCTATCAGATATTTCGTTTCGCCGATTGATTCACATTTCTGGAACAGATAATGTGGGTTTTACTCCATTGTAATTATATTAATTTCTTTTCATAATAGGTTTCTAAGTTATCTATATATTGTCAACGTCAACTCGATATTCACTATATGTGAATCACGTAATGAAACAGTCTTACGTCGTTGCAATACTGAGTAAAATAATTGTATTGTTCTCGATTTTGCTATCTGAATTCCATATCATTTTGATCGTTCGTCGTTGGTTCGTATAATAGGTTTGGTATGATTTACTTCTGTGATTGTGTAACCTATCTTTTTCTATAATTTAATGATTTACTATAAAAACGAAAACAATATCTGTGTCACTGCGTCACTGCACTAAAAATAAATGTTTTTGAAAATGTCAGTATCATTGTCCTCATCAATTTGCATTACTTTTTGTTATTCCCACTTGTAACAATAATTCCTAAGTATTTCAGGATATCTAAACTCGATCGTGTTGTGATACTTCATCCATTAAACAAACGCTCTCTTCTCTTCCTTTTTCTAAAATGAACGCTGTTATTCTCCCCTCCGGATTGTCAAAAATATTTTTTCGTAAAATAAATAGGAATAGTGGGCGTTACGAGTGAAATAACACGCGCACATCCAACGCTTCGTAGTCCCCTTCGCGATGCGGCAAGAGACTCCAGGGCTCTGCGGTGGGGGAGGAAGGAGAGAGAGAGAGAGAGAGAGAGAGAGAGAGAGAGAGAAAGCGAGAGAGAGAGGAGAGAGGGGGGTGGGAGGGAAGGAGGGGGTGGCGAGCACGCCAGGGGCGGCACTCGGCCAAATGCGAGACGGCAGCTGGGCGTGAAAAATTTAAAAATCATCTCGTCGGCAGATTAAAATTTTATCGAAGAATCTGTAAAAGGTTTCGCGTTATTTGTGAATGAAGTTTTGAATTCACTGCGAGTCCGGCGGCGAGATGTGGGCCGCCCACGGTGGCGAATGAGTCCTGGGTTTCAATGAAATATTAATCACATCATATCCCGGACACCGTCCATACCTTAATGAAAGGACGGGCCCTCCTCTCTGCTGCCGCCCGTCTCGCTCCGCCCCGCTGCACGGTTTTTCCGCCACCTCTTCCTCTGCTCGTCACCCTTCGCCCCCCAACCCACCGTGCGGTCGTCCCGCTCCAACTCCCTCCCCTTTGGCTCACCCCGCTCCGCTTCGCCCCACTGCGCCACGCCCCGCTCCAACTCGTCCCGCATCCCTTTCCACGTCTCGCTCCGCACCCGCACGCCCCGCTGCGCGTCGTCCCGCCCCGCGCCGCCTCACCAGGCCTAGATCCGCTACGCGTCTCCTAGACCCCCGCACCGCCTCACTTCGTCCCGCTTCACTACCACCCGCACGTTCGGTCTCGTCCCGACCCAACCCGCCCGTTTCCGCCCGCTTTTGCCGTCATCTGTCGCTCGACTTTGCCCGGTTTGGTCCGCTTTTGCTTGCTTTTGCCCGTTTTATTCGCGTTATCTCGCATTAGCCCCTCTTTTGCCCGTCTCGGCTCACTTCGACCAACCTCACGTCGGTTATCCCCGTTGCCCATACCCTATCTGGACGCGCCAAACTCTCACAACCCTGTCCGTGCTATCTCCTGCGCCCCGCTTCACCCAGCGCTGTCCCCGCGTCGCCCCCCGCGCGTAGTCATTCCACCTCGATTGCGTCTGCTAAACGGATCGCACTTCCGCGTGCGGGTGCTCCCCCCGCCCCCGCCCCCGCCCCCGCCCCCGCCCGCTGTCGAAAGCGATGAAGTCGCGCGTTCGTGATGCGCTCGTGACGGCGCCGCACTCGTCGCGCTGTTTTGTATCCTGGCTCCGACTCGACTCCGGGGGGTTCGATCGGGCGCCGGAACAAGCAGAGGCCACCCGAGGTGCTGCGGCCAGACCGCCCGCCCGAGGGTTCAGGCGTTGAAGTCGCGCTCACGCCAGGGGGAATTTGCGGTGGACTCCACGTGTTTGCGGCGGGCATCCGCGGAGTTTTCCGGAAGCCGCAGTTTTGTGTTCCACCACATCTCCATCTTATATACTCTCTATCGCCATCAGGCGGAAGAGCAGGCCGGTTGGTTTGAGCGTCACCATACAATGAAGGCAATTCATCATCATCATCATTATCATCATCATCATCATGGATTACTACAATTTTGCTTGGCACTTCCGGAGTAATTTTAACCTGAAATTAGAGTTTAAAAGCGCTAAATTAGTATCGGTTCTGAGTAACTCGGTCGTAAATCAACTGACACTCGCGCTTTTTCTGCAAATTACATCATATCTTTCATAATAGTGGCCAACACGTTTATTGCCAACATAGTTCTTTTATTGCTGTATCTCTAATTGCATGTTGACGGCCGAGTGCAAAGAACTCAGACTTAGTTGAGCAATTATGCAATCATTATTTAGATTCTTATGATGACGGGTGGCGGTTTTCCTTGACATAACAAGCTTTTATTATAAGACGAAATCGTGCTTTTTCCCAAGATTGGAATTCCCAACTCTTTAAACTTCGCGATTTTCATACTGGTTAGGAATGGAGTCATGAATACCCCTACGAGCTCCACTAATCTGAAATATCAACATCTCTAAATTAAATTCCTTAACGTACTAAAAAATATACGTAAGCCGTTCAAAATCATTGTCGAGACTTTTCTCTCTGTACTTAATCCCACCACAATAGGAATGGCAGCGCAATAGGAATCGGGAAGCTCTACCTGCAGAGCTGCTCCGGTGCTCCAACATTCTCAAAGCTATGTGCGGACCGAGAGGGAATCATTTCGCGGTGGCCAAAGTTATGTCTGTCACGGACTGGGAAATGCAAAGAGGGAAATCAACCAGCCTAAATAAATTGTCTCCACTATAGTTAAAGGACCCCGAGTCGTTCACGCTAACGTTATCGCGTATCATCTAAATATGCGGAACCCGAATCGCAGTTTCAGAGCCCCGTGTGAGGCATGCGTGTTTTCACCATGTAGTGATTGTGGCGTGATCGCCCATTCTGCCGTGTATCACATCTGCTCATCTCTCCATATTATTTTTATAATGATATCGGTACCTAAACCGTTTGGGCCGCACCTGAAATTTAGAGTTAAATTTGCTGAATAACGGGGGGTTGATCTTGATACTGTTTGTACGATGATATATCGATGGTGAAATAGGAGGCAGGGGAAACGAGAAACCCCTGAGAAAAGCCATTTTGACAACAACAAATTCGCAAATTCTACATAGATCGACCAAGATTGAACCTCGACACTTGGAGATGGTTGGTGAAAGAACTGATTGCACCCTAAACCTTGCCATCCAATTCATATAACGCGATCAGTTCCCTCACTTAACACATTTCCTTATCCACTATTTACGTGGCATGTCACGGCGACCCCGTCGCCGAGCCGCCATTGCTAGTGACCCCCCCCCCCCCACACACACACACCTCCCTCCCTGCCCGGGAAGCGCACACGCCTCCCCTAATAAAAAGTAATGAACGAAATACAATTTCCGGCTTAGCGATCATTCGTTTGAGGAAAGCAGGGCCCGCAGCGGGCAGGAGTCGGGTCGGGTGTCATCGGGAGGCGCCGCGATGCCAGGAAGTTCGCAAATCGCGCGCCATCCAGCGCGGGCGCATTTTTGAGGCTTGAGGCGCGAACGAGGGATGGGCCTCGCGCCCCGACACGCCGCTCGGCCCCATTTGTATTCATTCGATGGGCGTCGCTCCCCCCCTCCCCGCGGCCGCCCCCGCTGCGGACCACGTGCCGCCGCGCTGCCGAACCCAATGGCGTCCGGAGGCCGTCTTCGCTGTGGAGTCGGCGGTCCAGATCTCTCACCAGACTTTCTTCGCCTTGCTCTATAGCCATGTGTTGCTCAGAGATGACCTTATTTATTATTTTATTTATTTATTTATTATTTTATTTATTTATTTATTTATTTATTTATTTATTTATTTATTTATTTATTTATTTATTTATTTATTTATTTATTTATTTATTTATTTATTTATTTATTTATTTATTTATTTATTTATTTATTTATTTATCTATTTATTTATCTATTTATTTATGTGTGTATTTTATACGTTTACAGTTGTTTAAACTATAGTAATTTATCAATAATATATACAGCAGAAAAATATACTCTAATTCCATTATTCTTACTCTTTATTGAAACATGATGAATTTTCAAACTAGTTTTAGATATTTAAAAAAGTATTTGAATTTTTGCTAAGTCAGAGATTTTATTTACATATAATATTTTGTCTTACATCAGAGTGTTGTGAGTAAAATATTTATTACGTTTTCAAATATTTACACACAGCAGTATCATACTCAATCATGATGTGATGTACATGAATTTACTGATAATGTTTTATTGCAGATAATTATTGTTCAAGGTATTTAAAAAAATCTTTATAATAATATTTAATTCCAGACAGTAGCTAGTGAGTTTTAAGATTATATCAATAATTTCAATATCTCATTCCTAAGTTAAAGTATTTATTATGTACGATTCAAAATTTCATTTCTCTTTATGTAAGCAAACTATAATGAAATAATTCTTTCCATTTTTATTTATGTCAAAATCATTGTAGTAGTTTATTTTACGATTAGTAATTTTTATAATTTAACTTGTATATCACTCATATCTGTGGTATAAATATGGTAAAGTTTACGACTCGTTTAGTATACAACTGTACGGAAGAATTTTTTAAATTGTGTAGGTAAAATATATTGTTTTGTCTTGTGAGTTTTTATAATCGACAACCACTTCAATTTGCAAATGCTAAATTAGTATAAGGAATTCCATCTGTACTCATTTTCAACTAATTAATTAATTGTGCACATCATTCTTAGAAATTATTGTAAACCTTGAATAGGCACAATTTGAGAAACTTTTCAAGCCAAGTAAACGAAGCGCGTTATGGATATAAATGATTCAAAACCATGATTTTCCATGAATCATCGCCACCAGCCTATTTCGAGAAGAATTAATTATTAACATTTAGTGGAGCAGCGTGTCAGAAACACTTCGTATTAGCCGCGTAAATGTCAGGGACAACAGTTGCTCGCCGTCCTTCCCAATCGGGAGTGAGGAGGGGGATTGAGCGGCGCCTTTGCCCCAAACGCGTCTCTTATCCGCTTTATCCTTTCGCAGCGCGTCGCGGCGTTGCTCGACCTGCTGCCCCCGACCCCGCCCCCGCTCCCCCCCCCCCCTCCATCGTCTCCGGCGGCGGTGGAGCGCGCGGAAATATTGACACTGCTCGATTGGGCCACGGCGCCGAGTGCTTGCTCCGCACCTTGTTGCCATCGATCTCCGGCGCTGTGGGACGCCTGCCGCCGCCGCCGCCGCCCGCCGCCAATCCGCCACGGCTCGCCCATCTCTACGCTCTACGCTCGCCCGTCACCTGCCCACGCACGCCCCCCGACGCCAGGCGACGCCGCCGCCTCTGCCCGTCAAGGTGGATGTCTCCGTCGGCCGTACGCGGTGCCTGTCGATGCTCGCCTTCCGCCCCTGGCGCCACCGGCCACCTCCGCCTTTACCCCCCCCCCCCATTTGTGGATCGTGCCTCGCTACCCGTAGCCGGCCTGTCGTCGGCTGCCGGCTTCTCGTCTCCAGCCGTCGCCGATCGACCCCGCCCACCTGCTCCTCCCGCGTCACATTGTTTTCCGTCGCGCATCGTCCGTGTCTGGTGTTGCCACTTCAGTGTTTCTGACCGGAAGGTTCTGGTCTCAACGGTGGCAAAGTTTCGACACTAGCAAAAGCTAGGTCGAATTCACCCGCTGTCTGCAGAATTCTTGCGGTCGGCTGCTATAATCCATAGATTTTTTGGCGTTGCTCCGATCAGTACCAAGCGAATGACAGCAGTACCCTAGCAAACGGGCCATGGATCGCGCGCGGTTTCTTTCCTCTGCCATGTGCTATTGCTCTCCTTACGTACGCTTACATTACATGCTCTCAACTATCACACGTGTCGGGAGGCGAGTCGACAGCTTGTTCCTGCCGAGGCTGTGCCCTCTGGGGTACACACCTGGAGAGGGAATAGCCCCGCAACCCGACGGGTAGATCATCACTGAATCTCTCGTTCCTACGGGGGATGAACACCGCCACTTGCCGGGATATTTCATGCTTTACACTTACGTCACTAAAGAGCATAGCCATTGACGCGACCGGAAGCACAAAATAATCAATCACTCAAGCTGCCTCTCAAGCTGCCCCCATTTTCTCGCCTCCCGCCGCCGCCACAGCCACTGCCACCACCGCCATCCCTTCCATTTGCTTTCTATTACCCGTTACCCGTATCCCGTCGCTCGTCACACACTCGCCGCCTCTCGCCGTCCCCGCCGCCATTCGCCTCCTGTCTCATGTCGCCCTTTACCCTTCCCTCCTCTGCCGACGCTCGTTCCTCCACCCACTGCCTCCGCCACCGTCGCCCGCGGGCAGTCGCGGTGCGGATGTCTCGTCGCTCGCCGTTTCCGCGTCGCCCGCTTGTTGACGTTCGCTCCCGAATCCAGCGAGCACAAGAGGTAAAGGCGAAGAGCGTGCATCTCGATCTCTCGACAGACGAATTTCGGCTTTCGATCAAATGATCGAAATGCTGTATCACAGATATCGCATCCCTAATGCAAAATTGAGATACACCCATTTTTAAATATTTCGAATTCCATTTCGTGTTATGCAACTGTGCCATTTTTTAGTTTCATAAATAGCCTAGTAATAGAAACTCAATTTAAGTTCAATGCCTTCTTAAAATGGTCTCAAGAAAATTTCCGATGACTCTTCTGCGAAATTAGTGATTTTCATAAATAGCCTACTAATTGCAATTGGATTTAAATTCAATGCCTTCTTTTAAATGGGATCGAGAAAATTTCTGATGACTCTTCTGCGAAATTAATGATTTTCGAGTTATGGTCCTTTTGTATTAGAAGTGCGATGTATACAAACTATACATATTTTGTAAATATTATAAATATACTTAGAAAGTAATGGAAATTATTACTCCAAAACTTCTCAGTCAGATTCGTTTTAAATAAATAATTAAGTAAATAAATAAAAAGTGTGGCGTATGGCCACGAAAGTACTTAGAAATCGTATTCATTACTACTTTCCTTCATATATTTTAACCTTAAACATACTGTCGGCTTTTTGTTAAAATGCGTTATTTAAGATGAACTCCGCTACTTCCAGAAGCGTCTGAAGGTCAGTGAGAGCGGACGTGAACTGGCAGACCTTCGAATGTTTCATAATCCAATGCCACTTCACACTCTTATTATTTCGAGAATTTACTCCATTCCTTACATTTGTTCATTGCACTACTTTCCTCTGAAAGTCACTAGTTCGCACAGTCTGGCTGCTGAGCTGTGATACGTTACAGCAAGCCAAGTGCAATGCACAAATTACACCCATCCGCGTCAAGCGCTTGCTTCCTACTTCACCGCACAAAAACTATTGCCTGGCAGAGCATTAATATCTTTGGACAAGGAGTGCATGCTCAATGAAAGTGCTGCACTTAAAACAGCTCCTTCCCATTGATAGAAGCCAGCCTTGCCTTCGTGACATATCTCACGAACAGCAGCGACTGAACATAATAATAGACGATTTTCAATACGGAATTTCAAAAGTACTACTCGATCTGGAGGAGAAATAATAGTTATATGCATAACGAGTCTAGGAATTCGTTTATTACAGTTTGTATTAAAGTTCGGAATGTTGAAATGAGTACAGCAATAAAAAACATGCCGGTGACGTGCAGTTTTTGATCTCATACTGTGTTGTTCTTCAACCGAATATACAAAGAACAGCACATAATATTGACGACGAACAGAAAGGAGATCCGGTGTTAGAGTAGAAGGCAACTGACAGAAATAATAACGAAATGCTTTTCAATTTCGGACCTCGTTCATTGCACCGGATGAAATCGAGTGGGAGTCATTCGCGAGTTGGGCGCTTAACGTCAGTAGTTCATAATACCAAATTAAAACGAGAAGTGTTATAAATTTAAATATATTATTATATAAATTAATTTTTTGAAAAATAAATGAAGATGTAATTGTTTAAATTGTTTGTATAAAACAAGTCATTGATAAATTAATGATTGCGTATGAGTATTCATTGGTAGCGTGTAATGCATTGAATGGTGACGTAAATAAAATTGTATCTTTTACATTGCAATATTGTAACCCATGGATTGCAGTAGTGTTTTTGACACATCCCACCCCTGCTACAAAAGTCACACAATTAAAAAATCTTCATTTTTTTAGTTGTTTCAGTGACAGTTGCAGAAACGATAGTTGACAAGTCAGCAAAAGTGTGGTTCTATAACGTCGCCAAATAGCCGGTAATGTGCGGCTATGTGACTGATGAAGACTCTACAAGTGAAAAAAAATGTTTGTTCTTTGGAGTTAATGCTGGAAATAACTAAAAAACTATTTAATCTTGGTTTTATATCCGTTCTCATTAGTGCAGATATATTTGTTATTCTTAGAAATGTTTTATTATTGCCACGAACATTTTTCGCGATTTATGGAAAACCTGACTATTTGAGTTGAGTCACTTTTGAAGGAAGTGTGCGACATCTACGTTTACTAGAATTTCTCTGAGGTAATAGAAAGTACTCTTTCCTGATGCATCTGGACGTCAGAACGAATGTTGAAGATACATACAAAGATGATAAGGAAGGCGCTGGCCGAGCGAGGTTGAGGTGATAGCGGTAAGATGAAGCAGCGCAGTTGCAGGGGAGAGGGGGAACGAGGAGGAGTGGGGTGCATCAGGAAGGGGCGAAGTGATAGGTAAATTTACTCTACAAATAGTAAGCGTAAGGGGAAAAAACATAATTAAAAGGAGAAAATAGATGTAGAAAGAAGCAAAAAAATAAAAACAGAAATATAAAATTTACAACAGAATCAAGGATAAGAAGGTATTGGTTTTATTATTTTTTACACTTCAGAACAATATGATATTATGAGTTGTTTACTCCGTTCCTTTCTCTTAATCACTTATAACAATGAGCACTGCATGTGACAACAGAACACGTTAGTACATATCGCTGAATTTACACTTTATTTACGTTTATTTTTCATTATACTTAGTAAGTACAGAGTATTATTTTTGGTAAGCTGAATAAGGGTGTGGCAGGGCGGAACGAAGCGGAGCGGTGGGGAAGGAGAACGAAGCCGGAGGGAGTGGAGAGAAAGTGGGCGGGAGGGCTGGGAAGAAGATCGCGGCAGAAGGGTGGTGTCAGGAAGCGCACAGGCGATGTAAAGTACTCAAGATGTGGGATGGGTTCGGGCGGCCAGGAGCTGTGGGCGGAACGGAAGGGTGGCCGAGACGAAGAGGTGGGCAACACGCAAAGGTGAGCGGGAAAGTCGTTGCTGGCGGGGTGCGATCGGGAACGCAGCGCGTGCGGTGGCTTTTCCCGCTCCGGTTGCTGCTGCTGCTGCAGCAGCTGCGGCTGCGGCGAGGGTCAAGGTCCCCGGCGAGTGAACGGCCGCTCGAGGCCGAAGCCGGGCCGGGCCGGGCCGGGCGAGGCCCGCGGAGCGCAGAGCGCGCTCCTGCCCATGGGCGCTCAGCGGGCAACCACACCGGCCGCGCCCCGCCCCCGCCACCGCCACCGCCGCGGCCCCCGCCCCCGTCGGCGGCGCTCTCTGCAGCCCAGTCTACCGCCGTCTCCTTCGAACCACACCCACTGGCTTCGGTGGCTCAGGGCATCAGTTGTTGTGGTTCCAGTGCCTCTGACTGGGAAGTTCTAAGTTCTTGTCCAGACGGTGGCAGGATTGTCGACACTAGCTGTACAGATGTACATAGAATTCAGTCGCTGTCAGGAGAAGAATTCTAGTGGCTTTCTACTCTGATTGGTAGTTTTTGGTGGTTTCTCCTACCGACACCAGGCGAATGCTTGAACAGTACCCTAACAAACGGGCCACGGGCCGCGCGAAATATTTTCTTCCTCTTCTTTGTCCTATCTTCACCCCTCACTTACACCCATATACACTTACACGCATTACACTACCAAACATGCTGGGAGACCGGACGGGATATTAGAGCTTGTCCCGGCGGGGGAGATATCTGATTGGAGTAAACCCCGGTAGCCGACGGTAGGTCGGCGCCGAATCTCGCCATCTAGCGGCGGAGTATCATCGCCACCTCCCGGGGAAAATGCAGTACAACTACGAAACTACTGATATTATCAGTTAACGTATCCGGAATCACTAACAATCAATTAATCGATCAAACTATTTCGTACGGATATGACTACGCCTTCCCTCAGGCCGTCTCCTTGCCCGTTCACGCCTCACACCTCACCGCCTCACACCTCACGCATCAGCCCTCACCCTCACGCTCGTCCCCTCGCGCAAGGACGTTTTCATAAACATCTTATGGATATGGAACGTACGTGGAATACGTGTTGAAAGCGTTTATTCAAGTAGTAGAAATGCTTTGGCGGTGGTTATGCAAGGCACGCATGTCGAATAAGCCGTACCGATGTTTTTGTGTAAATAGCATTGAATATATTGAGTTTGCTTGACTCAAATTCTTATTGTAACTACGGAGACTGAAGGCTGAAACTTCTATGTGCTCTTGCAAATGTATTTGCGAAGATGTACTCTTCGATTGGCGCTGTCAAATTGGTGAATTTTTGGCCTAGCAACGTTAACTCAACTTAATATACATTTTCAGTCCCAACCCATTATAGCTCATCGAATTCTACACGTGAACTGTTTACACATCCATTTTAACGCTTTGAAAAAAAATTAACTGTTCCTTCTAGCGTGCCATCTCTGTGATTTCGGTCTTCCACTGCATCGATCTCACGTCTTACCATGCCAGTCTTGATTGCCCTTGCTCTCGTCTTCGCCGTAAGCCTCTGTTCAATTCTTTCTTTGCCCCGACTTTCCTCCACCTTTGTTCTCGTATTTGCCATCACCCCGCCTTGGCCGCTGCCTTCGCCTCCACCGTTTCCTCCATCATCGCTCTTGTCATCGTCTCTGCCCTTGCCCTCGCCATCACTTCTACCATCTCACCCGCCAGCACCCTCGTCGTCCCACCCGCTATCGACCTCGCCATCGACCTCGCCATCGCCCTCGCCATCGCACCCAACTTCGCGTTGCCTTTTGCTACCCCCTCGCCACCGAATTCACCCCCCGTACTTTCAACCCCTTTTACATCAGTCTTCATCATTTAACAACGCTACCATCTTATCGTCCCGTCACCTACGCTATGGTAAGCAAACAACGTTTCTAACCTTTCATCTTCGCCGGAACCCTTGCATTCTTTAGAGCCGTCGCGTTTAGCCGCTGCCGCCGCCGCCGCCCACCCGCCAGCCCGCAGCCGTTTCCTCTCGCCGTCTCCCCGCGACAGCCGTTTATGAGATAGTTTGTTCACTTTCCAACTGAAGCTGGCGCTTCGACGTCGACTAAGTTTGTACAGAACATATTGTGAACAAAGAGAATTCCTAGCAGTTTCGTCAGAGATCGGTTTCCTTCGGCTAGTCTTGTAGATCCTACTCTACAGAACCGCCACCGTCTCTTTTCTTCGGAGGCGGGATCTTGTGTAATATATTAACTGTTTCTAATAAGGGGGTAATATTTTTAATGTTTCCATTATTTACATACAATCATTCTTGTAATACTGCCTCGTGTGCAATGCAATGCTAATGTAGCATATATAACAGAGCATCCGTCTTTCGGTTGAATGCAGGACCGTAATTTCATTTTTGCTCAGGGCAGAATGAACGTCCGAAGAATTGTGATTTTTCAAATGCGTTAAGATTGACAATGATGAGGCATTATAACGCTGTTGTATTCATGTAGAAGGGGTATTAGGAGTCTTTAAATACTAATTGTTGGTGTTGCAGATTTCGAGTAGATTCGCGTGTGTAGTAAGATTGTTATTTACTAGTGCCAGCAATATATCAAGTTTCATATTCTACTTAGAAAAAACTAAACCATTTTGGTTATTTTTGTAGTTTAGATAATAAATAGGTTTATAATTGTGGGGTGTAGTGATAACCTGTGTCTCTTATGTTTGCTGTTATTTCTTCCTTCTTCCTGCATGAGAGCCGGAGTTAAACATTGTTGATAGCGTGATTTGCATGAATTCGTTGCAGTGTTGCAAGAGTATGGGTCTTTGAATACATAACTAAATTTATCACGCTCATTAATTTCTATCTACAAGATTCCTTTAAAAAAGTAATAAAAGAACTTTTATTCAAAATACGGGCTCAATTGTCTATATTAAACACATTTGCATTTAACTAAAATATCCTTAGTTACGAAAACCTCTAAATTTTGAAAACAAATTAATGGGGTGTACAAACATCTTACTAGGTCTTCGATAAAAATTTATTTATCCGGATCACCTAAGGGTAGGACCAAAAAGTTGTGTCTCTCTCGATCAGAAAAAAAGAAAAGTAAACCTATTTTGGATCTCGGTCCTTCATACAGTGGCACAAAGTTCTGCGGCTTAATACCGAAAATCCGCTGGATTCGCTAGGTCGAGACACTGTAACACAGTCACGATGGATCTTGGCCCAGATCGCTCTCGACCGTCTGCTGCTGCCGCTGGCTGCGGAATCGGACGTGGGCGTCGAAAGAGTCGCGCAGTGTCGGCGGCGGCGCGGGCGGCAGCAGCCAGGACGGCGGGGACGGACACGAAGCCGACTGCGATTCGCCCTGTAATTTGAAGCCCGACGCCATCCGCGGCAGCCGGCGGAAACAAAGCGAAATGGCGGTGCAGTTAGGCGGTGGCGGCAGCGAGGGCGTTGAGGCTGTCCCGCGTCCCCGCCGCGCCGCTTTCCTCGCTTTCGGTTCCGGCCGCCCCGCCCTTTGCGCGCTCGCCCTTTTCTGGCGCTCCCCGGCCCCGCCCCCGCCCGCGCTCACGTCGCTCGTCTCGCACTCTCGCCCGCGGGCGCACAGCGCGGAAAGCAGCTCCGCGCACAGTCGGCTGAGGGCGTCACTTCGGCGCGCCCTCTCTTTCACCCTGCCTCAACTCAATCTCAATCTCTCTCTCGTTGTCACAGTGTCCGAGGCTCCCTCCCACTCGATCTCTCTCACTCACTCTCACTCTTCTTCTGTCCATCACTCTCACTATCATTTAATCTCCCTGTCAGTGTTTCTCACTCTTATTGAATCTGTCTTACTTCAGCTCTCTTGTACTTCGGATGTCACTCCGTCGCTCATTCTCTCACATACTCTCGCACTTCCTCTCTCACATCTTCTTTCACTCAATCGCAGGAAGCTTTCACTCTATTTGCTCTGCAGCCCAGGCCAAGTTCTACACTCGCTTTTTAGAACTCTATACGCAATACTGCTAAAGTCACTCTATAACATACCCATTTCACCTTGTATCTTTGAAGGTCAAAAACAAAGTGAATCTTAATCCATGAACTCGGGTATATAAGACCGAGCTCGTAATCATTATAACGCCGAAGCAGGGAAGTGAAACGAAATTAATGTTGATTATCGCTCCTTCGACATTTTTATGAACTTCGTTTGCTCTGTTCGAGCAAAAATAAAGAAACCAATGGAAGCAGTCTTTGAGGAAAAACTTTACTTCAAGCAAAAAAATACGTGAAAACTCCTATTTAAAAAATGAACATAACCTTATTTTAAGATCAAACTTTGAAAAGCAGATTTCATTGATTAAAAAATCTCTGTAATCAAATTGTAGTTTTGGAACGTTAAATATGTACTTGCAATTTTTTTAAATTCAGAGAGTTTGTCAAAGGAAGACTTATCTCATTTCTTGAGGTGTTTTATGCTCGATACGTGGAAAAATTAATCCAAAAATTCGGAGCCATTTTTGTGAAAATTTTTAAAATGTTAATGTTCCCTCTAAAATACCTGCGACTATACAAATACCCTTATCACATGCAAAGGACCACAATATTAACCAAATTGATGAGGAAATATTAATTTTGGAGTAAATTGTCTGAACAGTTTAGGTGTTTGTGTTGGCCACGGCTGAACAGACAGACGCAGGCAGACGCAGGCAGACGGACACAGACAGACAGACGGACACAGACAGACAGACAGACAGACGCAGTCAGACAGACAGACGGCCTGCCGGCCGGACTACGTCGAACTGATGGCGGGACAGGCAGGTGAGAGGACGGACGGACAGAAATTTTCTGTCGAAAAATCACCCTATTACACTGCACCATTACACTTCTCTTTATGCTATGAAAGTTTGTAATAGGCGAGAAAGTAAAATCCATTTTTATGTCCAAATAATGGTGTTTTAAATCAAACAAGTAATTTAATGAACGTATGAACGGGAGTTTACAATTTTTAATTTGGTTATATTTCCGTTAGTGAAGCGCGAACCGTTTAGAAATCTAGTTTTGTTGTTGCGTTGGTGGGAAAAGGTCCTCAATGCATTGTCAGTTGGTTTTCCATTATTTGTTATCAATATAATAAACAGAGAATTACTAAGGTACACAACTATTTTTGTTATCACTTTTCTTATGACGTTCTTTTAATGTCATTGGAATTGGATATTATAATTAGTTGATTCCACTGCGCTACGCGTGTGTTTATTTTTATGAATGTACTACGCATTAATTGGATCGCTGGTGAGGTAGATACCTTTTTATTATGATAAATAAATAAAGATATTGTCTGGTATCAATACTAAGTATTGATACTAGACAATATCTTTATTTATTTATCATGTACTACGCATATTAAACGCCCTGTTTCAATGAGTCCTTCCTGCCCTCATCCCACCCGCTTCGGTCACTCTTTGTCCGCTCCCCGAACAGCCTACCGTCTGCGATCGCCTCCGCCCCACTTCGCTCGACATCGTCCAGCAGAAATGCCGCTCCTTGATGCATTGCAAATTTTGTAGTAATTTGGGTTGTTAATAAAATGTGTGGTAACATGTTGGGGTTGGGAACTGCTCTGTTTTTTTTTCTCGGCTGCTGAAAGCATATTTGCAAAGTTTTTGTGCAGTTGCGACAGTGGTTGAGATATTTATGCGAAACACACAAGACATTTACATCTAGATTTAGATTTATTCAGTTGAAAAAAACAGTAAAAACTGTATGTGACTTAGGGAGGAAAAGATTATCTGCGCACGTTTTCTAGAGTTTCATGGTACATACATTTTTATACATTAAGATTGCAGCGAAAGTCGGATTGTAGAGAACTTTAAATGTTGACCTATTCACTAAATCTTCATGTTTGTTCACTATGGGGCTACTGTCGATTTCCTTCATCCCTCTAGGTGTGGTAGCCCAGTGTTCGTGTGTGGGAGCCTCAAGCCAAGACATAATGCAACATTTTCTTTGGTTGCTCCAGACTTTCTAGGTCTTGTGAAAAAGAGTAGTTCCTTGTTTGGAGTATGAGTGATATAAGACATAATTTGCTGAAAGGCGGCTGAAATTGTGGATGAACAATTAATATTTTCTTAAAATCCTGAGCTGATACTGGAGCTGTTATGGACTTGTATATTCATCATGTAATGATATAGCAGATGGTGTATAATCCAGCAGTCTCTATTGATAAGCCGTGAACAATAATTTGTTCACGTAGAATAATCATTGAAATATCGTATTTGAAAATGTTTCTTATTACACTACAGTTGTGTTATTATTATTTTACAAGCTGTTGGAGCTCTCCTAAACGTTATAAGGGAAAAATTGCAATTGGAATACCTTAATCGTTACGTGTGTACAACTCACAGACTATTGGACTAAGTTAAAAACTATTATCTTCTTTTCTTCTCCTATTATTTTTTTTCGTTTTCTTCTTGTTAATCTCTTTCCTCCATTCTTCCTTCTTCTATTTATTATTCTCTTTACCTTCTCGTATTATACATCCTTTTTGCCTCCTCATTCTTCTTCTTGAACTTAATCTCTTCCTCTTTCTTCTTCTTCCTCTTCTTCTTCTTAATCTTCTCTTCATTCTTTTTCTTGGCTAATAATAATGTCGCATGACAATCACAGGAGTCGTTGCAACACCAATGCCTTTAGCGCGTAAATCATAAGTGAGTTGCCTAAGATGACAGGTGGTCGCCATGCCTTGATAATATTATTAACATCATACTTATTATTTAGTAAAACACAATATCATTTCCAGATTCAATATCGCTTCATTTATTGAGAACGTTTTGAAATACATCATTGAATAATCTCAGTTATTACACTTCCTTGCGAACTATTACATATTCGGGGCATACCAACTCTTTAGGCTTGTCCTTAAAAGAGGATTACGGCAAAAGAGTCTGTTTCCATAGGGTTTGCAGTTTGGATGTGTGTGTCGCAGTGGTCCCGGTCGGAACCGTTCGTGCAACGATACGGGATGCACGTTCGTCCATACGGGACCCACTTACTTTGTTTCGTTCCAGATCACCCTCGATTCGGCCCACGTTCGATCCCTGTTTGGTCTCTGTTCGAGCCCCCTGTAGCCCTAATTTTGTTACCACTCGTCGCTCGTTTTGGCTGTTTTGCCGGCTTTCCATTTCGCCCGGTACGTTGTTCTTTTGAATCCCGGTCGATCCTCGTTTCACTCTTATTCTGACATCTTTTGCCGCCGTTCGATCTCAGGTTAATGGCTAATAGACCTGTGACTGACCCCTGTTCCAAGTCCAGTTTTATTTCCGTTCACTTCCACGACGACCTCGGATCGGAGCAATTCGGCCCCCTTTTTTCTCTCTGTATTTGGTCCCTCTTGCTCTTCGAATTAGTTTCCCCGCGGACGTCATTCGGTCCCGTTTCGCTCCATTTCGCCTCGCACTCCTTTGCCCCTATTCTGTCCGAGGTGGATTCTCGCCCGATCCACAGGCCGTGTGAGTTCCGGATTTTCCTCGTGTGACCGCAGCTTGCCCTCCGGGCAGCCCGCTTCTGTTGGGCAGGGCGGGCTCCGTTTGGCTCCCGCTCGACCCCGGTTGACTCGCGCGCCTTCCCGAATCCGAAGCGCGAAGCACAAGCCCCTGCCCTGCGTAAGCGCCGCCCCTCGCCCGCCGCCCCCGTCGCACTGCGAGGGACGGAGCGGCGGCGGGGGCAACGCGGAGGCAACGCGGGGAGGGGGCGTGGTCCGGGGGCAGGGCCTTAACCGCGGGCGCCGCCTGGGCCGAAGGGTCGCCACCCTATTGAAGGACAGCGCGCTTATTAGTTCGTGGGCGACAATGGAGAACCCGCGACTCCGGATATTGACGCCGCGCCCGTCCCCTTCGCCTCGTCGCTCCCCTTCCTGCCCGCTCCACCCTTCGCACGGCCGGGCGATCGGGGCTCCGCGCGAAAAGGGTCACCGCCCCCGCCCCCGCCTCCTCGCTCCCCGCCCCGCCCCAAACCCCGAGCCCGCCGCCGGCTTTATCGGCTTCGCGCAGGGCTCTTTAAGGGCAGGGGACACGCCACGAGGAGCCACTCCGCAAGCAGAAAGGGTGCCGGCGGTTGGGAGGCCGATATATCCCCCTCTCTCCGAAAATCCAAATTAACCGTTTCAAAATGTTTATTATGTCGTAAATTATGTTCCTTTCGATTCACTCACTGACAGCGACTGCATTTTACGAGTGGGGGTTAAAAATCTTTATTTCGTGCTATATTATATTTGAAGGGGTGGGTGTGAAATCTGGCTAAGGTCACGTTTTGCGATATCGAGAACGGAAAACTTTTGATTGTTAAAATTGCAAAAAATTAGTCATAACAAGAAGTATTCATTCGTCCAGGAAATAACATTCAGTATATACAAAATGGTACTTCTGTTATATATTCCCACCTATAAAGAGAAACAAAACTTATAATTTTCACGATTCTGAATCTGAAAAGTTGGATTTAAATAATTTTGACGATAATTGGATTTAACTAAGAAGTTTTTGGTAATAAAGATCCATATTAAATTTTCTATAAATACATGCGAACAAAGTAGTTTTTAAATTACTTGAGCTTATTTCTGCTATATTTTTAATTTTAAATTTTTTACCAAGACGATTTCGAGACTTAATCTTTCATTTGTCTTCCTTCGGCAATTGGAAGTTTGAAAATTGTAATAAATATTAAAACATTAAATACCTCTTTAGTAGATATTTTGGTCCCACAGATGTAATTTTTTAAGTGTTCCACTGAATTCATAATTCATTGTAAAAAAAATCTGTATCAAATGGAAATCCATATTTTTATGTTATATTCTCTTTAGGTTTTATTCATTCTATCTCGATATTTTTCACTAATGGTGAAGTGGTGTTGAATGTTGAAAAACCTTTTTAGTGTTTCGAAACACAATGGGCATTTTTGTTTAAAGAAAATATTTTAAAATTTGTGGTGTCGCCATCTTCTCTTATTATTCACAAGTGGTTGGAGTCTTGCAAATATTCCGCATTTTGAAAATTATGGCTTTGAAATGGAAAATAGCGTAATATTGGAACCCAAATTCGTAGGTCTAAGCCCTGAAGTATATGCCATATATGCCGGTAGTGTATGCGTATAAATATTCTAATATTGTTTGGCATTTATTAACAACCAGAAAGACAATAAATGGACTGAATACATAGTCTATGGGAATAAATAGGAAAAAGTATCAAACTAAATAAAATGTTTCAGACATTTTGGGATTCTATCCGTCCTTCGGAGAAGCAATTCTTATTAATAGTATTGATAAAAATTCACAAAACAAACCTCATTTACTGAATTTCAGCCTAAAACATTACCGTGTTTTAAGAGCCTAGACGCAACGTCGCCGACTTAACGCAACGGTAATTTGTGTTGCAGCGTGCCGCAGGTTGCATATTCGCCTTCACAATTTCTCTTAGAATAATCTATATTGAAACCCATAATATGTGTTTCATTACACTAATTAAATCATTAGTGTAAGAAATCAATATTTATTTTGGACTGCGCGGTGCGTACGCCAGGCGCTGCGAGCAGCGGGGGGAGCCAGCAACGGTCGCCGCCGCCACCGGTGCCCGCCGGGAGGCCAGCGTGAGAATTTCGGTTAGAAGCGGGGCAGCGAGCACGTGTAAGCAGCCGTTCGGACAGTGGAGCCGTGCCGCCCGTCGATGAAGGACGTGGCCGGCGTGCTCCCGGTCAGGAAAGAGTCGTTAGGAGAATCGCGGAAGAGACGTTAGCAGAGCGACGACGAGTGCGGACGTGCGGCGAGAGCTCACCGCTAGTGCATGGACGCATATAACATGCGACGTACTTTATGTGCTATCGGAAACCGAGAAGCAATAGACGTGTAAATAGGACATTAAAAGTATCAGTAGAGTGAAAGATTAGTGTTGGTAGAATAATTGATCTCGCTCCTACTAGTTGGTGCGGTAGAAATATTATTGAAATTGTGCGGTACGGAACTGTGACCGGTATGCAGGATAGGCGCGGGTTAAGTAATTAAACCCACTGACAGACAGTGATTCGAGGGAGGTGCGACGCCGAGGTATCAAGATCCTAATCGCGGAAGAATTGCAGGAGCATCAGCCGTGGACGATTGCCACGCCATCCGCCGCCGACGGCCCGCAGCAGCAGCAGAGGTCGACAATCCTGTCGGCACGAGCGGTTCTACGAACATCATAGGTATTCGATCGGGGCCCCGAAGGTATAAAAAATGCATTTCACACTTAATCTTGGTACCAAGGCAGAGTGTAAAAACATTGTCTGATTATGTAAATAACAAATTTGATCTACAAATAAATCTTGTTCATGATTGTATTTCTATTTATGATTAACTTCCCCAATGTTGCACCAACTTATCCAGGGACCCATTCACGTAAAAGATACCCTCCTTTAGTGTTATATTGCAGTGAAAATACCCGGCATCACCAGGTATGTCACAATATCATTGTACAGTTTTCGTCTTAAATATGTTTGACGCACTTCGGTGGGATGTTTATCCATCCAATAGTTGCACATTTACGGGGATTTCTGTTGACTTCAAAAAATTTGCAAGAAACTGCAGTTCGTAGCGCGTTATGTGTAGAAGGGATATCATTTCTTATAATCAGTAACGAATACATTGCTGGCGTTGAAATTGCAACTTAATAATATATATAAAATTAAGGTTTGTTTGCGGACATCTTTTTTGTCTTGCAGCGTGATTATTAAGCCAATTCCAATTTAATTCCATGATATAAGAGGGAGGGGCCACCTCTTCGCTAAACCCTTTTGCATCCCCAAGAGAGGTATATTTCACGGGTTAAGCTGGGTTTACTGCGTGCGTGGTAGGGAGCGGCGATGAGCGTTGCAGGGCTGAACACGCTGCCTTGATGTCCCACACGCGCCGACTGGAAGAATAAAGGCTCATTCACAATGAACACGATGATGTATGCGTGAGAATAGAAATACCGAACTTTTACTAACATTGGCGTGACAGTTCGATTCACAATGATCGTGAACGAATACGAAAATATCCTCTCATCGATATAATAACGTCTGGTGTGTGTTACGGATTAAGACGTATCCCTAATGTTAGGACTGTGCTGTTAAATCTCACATTAGGGAGATTAGTGCTTTCAAGTTTTATGAATAACGATGAATAATAGATCGTTACGTATATCATCCGACTTACATTGGTTTCAGCTACTGGGCGGTGGCTGAAGTATTTGAGGCATTTTTTGTGCCCGCCAGATGTATTTTTCCCCCTAAGAATGCGTTGAATATCGGCTAAAGCGGCATCTGATAAGTCGCTAATTTGCCATATTATATTTGCAGTTTATCTGTAACATACAGCACTAAATACTAGACACAGAGTATGTGGACATTCGAACGCCAGTAAAATGTAAGTACCTGTACTGCGATGACTGTATTTCTTCTAATAACACAGGCATATTATAACATTTGTGCAGTTCCAGTTTACTTTTTAAATATATGGCATTATTTTGATAGTAACGTAAAGTAGTCCAATCACGTACACATAATCAAAATGAATTGAGACATTTAATTTGTTTTCTGCAGGATTAAAACTAAATTGAATTCAAAATATTTAATAATTCTGTATTGTCTTATTTTGGTCATGTGCAACTTATAGAGTTATTACTGGGAATGGAGCATATGATCAAACCAATGCTAGATATCGGAAAAGATTTTAAAAAAATGTGAACATCACACCTACCCGTCATAACTACTTTTCAAAGATTCTGTAATATTATCTGCGTAGTTTTTTGTTTTTTTTAGAAATGTAAAATGGGTAATTATGCAACATTAAAGCAAGAATATGAAACATTTTGTTTGTAAATAATAGTCCCTCCTAATGTTATTATGGGGGTAATTAATAGAAAAAAATCATATTTACGTCAATTTAAGGGTTTTTAATAGCGTGATGACGCTATAAAAATTTACACTTCGTAAATCTGAGAAATAAAAAAGATGTAAGAAAAAGATAAGGAAATCACAGATATGAAGGAAGATTTTGTTGATTCCTTATTCAAGTCCCTTACATAACTTTCTTTATTGTATAATTTGCAGACGAAAATCAAACTTTCTGACTCTCGGTAACATTTATATTCTTAATTAAACCTTTCCTGTTTTTTATGACAATTATTTATTACAGATGAATTTTAACAGAGTTTCGTAACAAGATTTATTTTATCAGGTTACTAGAAAAGATACAGAAAAACACTTTCGTATATCCAAATGACAAAATTGTTGTAGTTTAAACATTATGTAATAGTTTTATAAAATTATTATACAATGTCTTACTAATATATCTAAATCTAACAAGGGCAAGATAAAATGCAGAGGTTGAAACATTCAAAATATATTCTAAATTCTAAGAATAAATATTTGAAAATTTAAAAATATTATAACATTTTAAGCAAATAAGCAATTTTAAACAAACAGTTTTGTCATTTGGATATAGGATGGTACATTTTTCTAAATCTTTTCTAGAAACTTGATGATGTGATTAATCAAGTTACGAAGCGTGTTATAATCCATCTGCAATTAAATATAGTGAGAAAAAAACTCAGGATATTTTTTTTATAATCATAACTTTCTGAATGTTTTTCATGTGTCCGTTCAAATAAACTGGCTGTGAAAACGTGTTTTAGCTCTTAAGAAAAAAACATTTTTATGGATGTATCATTGTGTTAGTTTATGTATATATTGTTTTGTGAATTATGCATGCCCACACACAGGATTAATTCATCGTGCAATTTATTACTATGATAATGGGAGAAGGAAATAATTGTCCACAAAAAAGTGTTTTATTTTTAAGGTATAATTTTTTTGTGGACGATTATTTCCTTCTCCCATTATGGATTGCCACAAGATATCTGCTAGCGTCACGGAATTTATTACTATTATGCTTATGCTGAAAGAAATTTGTACTTTACCGTTTGTAATAATAAATAAATTGATATTTGTATGCGCGATCAGAGATTCTGTGCAACTTTGTATGACAAGCAAATGAGCAAGTTCTGCTCTGACAAAATACACTGGCCATAAGCACTATATAATTAATGTCTATAGTGTAGTGTCAAACTTCAACTTACTGACTAATTTAAAGAAATTAATATGAATTTTAACAAATAAATTAAAGCATTGATTATTTACTATGTAACAAAGATTAAAATATGAAGTACATATTATAGACTTCAATATTACGTTATTTTCCAGTACTCACTTTCTGAAGGTCAAACATTTCTATAGGACAAAACATCGGAACACATAAAAGAAGAACTCAATGGTTTAATCTCTTTGTTAAAAGTAATATTAGTGTGTATTTAAATTTGTCACGGAGTTGGAGTTTAAAAATGCACTGGCCTTGGTGGCGGCTTGTGCCCTCACAAAAATAACAATGAGATGGAGGCTGCCTCAGACATCTCCACCAATGAAACGCGGTCCTGCGGAGTCGGTGGCAGTATGGGGTCGGGTTTTAGTGGCGGAGATATCTGGGTCAGCCCATCTCATTTTGATATTTCGTAAACCACCAACCTTGAGGCCACGAACCGCCACTGATTGATTTCCTCCCATCGAAACAAAAATCACACTTAAGGCCGGTATACCCGGTAGAGTATTTGTGCAGATTGGACGTAAAGAGGACGTGCAGTCCAGACTGCACGATTTCTGCATGAAAACTTTTGAACATGTTCGCAATATTTCACACAGAAAGCGTAGTGTTTCATTCAAACTCCTCTAGCGACAGAATCGTTCACTATTGGATATGTTTACCCGACCGACGGTGACATACAAAAACAATTGTGTGTGGGTTTCAGACCATGTATTCTATATGTTCTGGGGGCCGCTAAATACGAATCCGGTGTTTATTTTACACCGTTACATCAGGGTTTTGACATAACCTCAAAAAGTATAAAAAATGAAAGATATTTCTAACCGAGGGGTCGCTGAAATCGAATCTGAAGTCCATTTAATTTCGGTTAGAAATATCTTTCCTTTTTTATAACTTTTGAGGCTAAGTGTAACGTAGTAAAATTGATACCGGATTCGGATTTAGTGAACCCCAAACATGTAGAAAAAAAAGTCTGATCTGCGGACACGAACAAAAATTTATTTTTGTGTGGCTGTTTATTCGGCTCTTTCGATTTTGTGGTTATTTGTGTCAAGGTGTGATTGTGTGAAGTCTATCTTATCAGTTTGAAATTTTCAAATTTATCCAATTTTGTTTGTTTCAGTTCCCTTGAAGAAGAGTAAGATTATCATAGTTGAAGAAGCTGACTGGTGAGTATTGTCAATGTTTTGTTTCTTTAACAAAAGTGCTTTATTTTGAATAACAACCTATATACTGAAAAGTTCCATATTTATGCATGTTAACATTCTACTGAAAGTATCGAATATTGAAAATGAAAGTAAGACCCTCTCTTGAGAGAGGCGGAAAAAAATCATCTCCACGTTATTTCCGAAGAACAAGAGAACCTTTCGTAATTTACAAGATACATAATTATTTTTTCTTGGATACATGTGTATTACTCTTACGTATCCATTTCATTATACATCCAAGATAAGTTAGTGGAAACTCTTGAATTTGAAATATAATTTTTTTATGTAATTTGTTATGCGTGTATTAGCCAACTTTTCTGAAACAATATGCACAGTGTAGACGATTTAAATAAAACATGTGAAAAACAAATAAATACGATTAGCTACAATCAATATTCTTTATTCTTCTTATTATTATCACTATTATTATTATTACTATTATTATTATTATTATAAACTTTAAACACATAATATATTACGATATTACTTTTTTTTCCCCCATTATTTTAACAAGCACTAAACACTTGGAGAGTGGTCGGCATAAGGACCAAGTGTTGAATATGTGCTGTATAAAAAAATGTTTTTCTGTACGCTTTGTGCAGAAAACATTGCGATTATGATTTTTTTTATTTTCTAAGAAATTGCTCTACTTAAGCACTTAACATTGAGAGATAAGTATATCTGTTTTTGTTTGTGTTTTTAAGAATTAGAAAATGTAAGAACGTACATCCGGTTGTAAACGTAAAATAAAATATGATTTTAAAAATATTTAATTCCAATTATTGTATTTATTTTCTTCTATCAAAATATTTGTTGACTTTGCTTTTTTCAGTTACGAGTATTTTTGATTTTGCATGTTGAAGCTACACCCAAAATATTGTGTAATAAAACAATCGTAATGGTATTTTAAAAAAGATTCATTCACAATCTTCTATTAATAAAGCGCACGATTATAGAAGATAAACTTCATGATAAGTATCTAGTCGCCCGAACACGGTAGCGAGCGGACGTGCGCCGAGCGCTCTCCTTCACGGGCGACTTCAGTGAGATAAGTTTAGCAGAGTACAACTCTACGAGTTCAGTGTACAGTGTGTAGTGACAATGTTTTCAAGTGGCTCTCCTGATACGGGGCAGCACATCGCTAGAGCAGTGAAAGCATTAAATCATCACAGTGAATTCAGTGATATTAATTCAACACCAATGAATGGTCAAGGTGCAAGTGGCCCCGTGGGGCAAAACAGTGATATAATTAACTTACAAATACAACAAAATGCGCAGCAAAAATTAGAGCAACATCAATATTTAATGAATCAAGATTTACAATTGACGCAGATAAATCAACAACAACTACTTATGAGAGATCAAACAGGCTTCTATACAGCACATCACCAGGGCCAGCCCTGGGAACTTCATGGAACGCAACCACAGCAATGGACTCAACAACTACAAGGTCCGGGGTCGTCTGAAACAACCTCAAATAAAACCGTGAGTACCCTAGAGTGGCAACAACCTCGAAAAATAAAAAAGCACGCCTACAGTGACCAGCCCATACCAACTCCCTCGAATGTTAGTGCGCCAGTGTTTACGCATAAAAATCAATATGCAGTATTAGAAGACAAATCAGAAGTTGAAACTCCTAAAAAGCCCCCTATAGATCATAACATACCGCCAATATTCGTGCAAAGTGTTACCAATGTATCGAAATTAATAGAATTTCTTAAACTACAAGTAAAAGACGAGGATTTTACGTACAAAATGTACAGCGAGGATGTAAAAGTGCTACCGAAAACCATTGAAGCTTACAGAGCAATAATTAAGCAACTTGACGAATCCGAGGCCAAATACCACACTTATCAACCAAAGAAAGATAGAGCATTTCGTGTAGTGCTTCGATACCTGCATCCGTCAGCAAACATAGAAGAAGTAAAAGCTGAACTCAAATCCAAGGGTCACACCGTTCGTAACATGCACAATGTACTTCATCGAGTAAGCAAAAAGCCGCTATCGCTCTTTTTTATAGACTTAGAACCAAGTGCAAACAATGCAGAAATCTACAATATCGACACACTTGTAAATGCAGAAATAGAATTTGAAGCACCGTACAAAAAGAAAATTCCAGTGCAATGCCACCGCTGTCAAGAATATGGTCACACGAAGAAATACTGTAAAGCAACTCCAAGGTGCGTGAAATGCGGTGAAGAACACTTCACAGACGAATGCAAAAAAGATGCAACGCAGCCGGCAACATGCGCGCTATGTTCGCGAAGCCATCCAGCTAACTATAAAGGCTGCCAGGTGTATCAAGATTACGTTAATAAACGTAAGAAGCACAGAAAAGAAACAGTCACCATCGACAAGCAGAAACAAAAAGTGCCAAACACCTCAGATTTCCCTCCCCTCCCAGTTCGCCACTTTCAACCCAATCCCTTCTCTCGTACAGCATCTTCCCAAAACTCAACATACGCTGTACCCTACAATCAAAACCAAACAGATCTCTGCAAAATAATAGAAACCTCATTCCAAAAGTTCGAAAGCATCGTTAAACAACAATCTGAACAAATTGGGGCTTTGCTCAACCTACTGACGTCATTAATATCCAAGATGCATTAAATGGCAGCAAGAATTAAAATTATTCTCTGGAACGCAAACGGTTTAATCCAACATCGAAGAGAGCTCGTAACTATTCTCAAAGAAAAATATATAGATATTATGCTAATATCCGAAACTCACTTCACTGAAAAATCCTACTTAAAGATACCGGGATATGATATATATAATACCAAGCACCCGGACGGTACAGCGCATGGAGGAACCGCTATAATAATTCGAAACACAATCAAACATTACGAAATGAACGAATATAAAACTGAAGAAATACAAGCAACATCTGTAATGGTGACAGAAGATCAAGCTTTACTGACGATAACATCTGTATACTGCCCGCCCAAACATAGAATAACAGAACAAAAATTTGAAGACTTTATAAATACACTAGGATCAAGATTCATAGCTGGAGGCGACTTCAATGCAAAAAACCAGCATTGGGGCTCACGACTCAACACACTACGAGGAAAAAATCTTCTTAAAGTAACAAACAGGCTTAATGTTTCTACTATATCGACTGGTGAACCTACGTACTGGCCCACTGACGTCAATAAGCTTCCTGACCTCCTGGACTTCTACTTAGCAAAAGGTGTGCATCTTGGTACAGTAGAAGTCAAATCTTGCTACGACCTTTCTTCAGACCACACCCCAGTAGAAATGACCATCAGTTCAAATATATCTGAAAGAAACTATCCTCTAAAACTAACAAGTAACAAGACAAACTGGAACAAGTACCGCGATTACGTGAACAATAAACTATCTGCAAACGCACTGCTAACAACTGAAGAAAACATCGAAGACGCAATACAGCACCTATCTGATACATTACAAGACGCTGCTTGGGCCGCAACACCAAGAGAAACAATAAATAAATCGTCAACGTATCCCGCAGAAATAAGACAAAAAGTGGTAGAAAAACGTCGACTCCGACGAATATTCATGACGACACGACAACCAGATGACAAAAGAAAATATAACACAGCAGCCAGACAACTAACACGACAAATTAAGGAATACGAAAACAAATCTTTCTCTAATTACATTCAAGCACTATCACCTACTGCTGAAACTAATTATTCGCTTTGGAAATCAACTAGAAAACTAAAGCGACCCCAACAGCACATCTCACCAATTCGAAAAGAAGATGGCACGTGGGCAAGAAGCGCAGAAGAAAAGGTCGAATGCTTAGCAAAACACTTTGCTTCAGTTTTCAAACCAGCAGAAAATGTAAGTACTATTGAAAATAAAGTGCTAGAATATTTGGACGTGCATTTACAGTCATCTCTGCCCATAGAGCATTTCAACTCACGAGAAGTCGAACAAACAATCAAAAAACACACGCATCCTGCAAAGAGTCCAGGGTTTGACCTTATTACTGGCAAGATGTTGCAGGAAATGCCAAGTAAAGGATATGAACTCGTAACAAGCATATTCAACACGATACTTCGAAATAGCCATTATTCTTGTCAATGGAAATACGCTCAAATAATTGCGATCGTGAAACCAGGAAAGACTGCCACGGACGTTAAATCATACCGACCTATTAGCCTGCTAACAGTCCTATCGAAAGTATTTGAAAAACGTCTCTTACAGCGCCTCAAGCCTATAATTAAAGAAGTGATCCCTGACTTTCAATTCGGCTTTCGAGAGGGACACTCAACAATAGAACAGACCCATCGTATTGTAAACACAATTTCTCAAAGCCTGGAAAAAAAGCTATATTGTTCTGCAGCATTCCTAGATATACAGCAAGCATTCGACAAGATATTGTATGAAGGAATTCTATTTAAAATAAAAAAACTTCTCCCGCACTCCTACTATTTACTTCTCAAATCATATCTTTGCGATCGCCTATTTCAAGTGAAATATCAGGACGCTCTATCGGAATTCCAACCTATTTCTGCAGGAGTGCCACAAGGACGTATTCTTGGACCTCTTTTATATCTTATATCAACTTCAGACTTACCAACTACAGAAAGAACTACAATAGCCACCTTTGCAGACGACACAGCTATTCTTTCTGCAAATGAAGACCCCTCCTGCGCATCACAACATCTTCAAGAACATCTAAACAAAATCGAAGATTGGAGTCATCGTTGGCGAGTCACCGTAAATGAAACAAAATCAAAACATATAACATTTTCACTAAGAAAAGAAAACTGCCCAAAAGTAAAACTAAACAACACAGAACTCCACGAAGCTGATACAATCAAATATCTTGGACTGCATTTGGATAGACGCCTGACTTGGAAAACCCACATCAAAACTAAGAGAAAAGAAGCGCAACTTAAAGTCCTCAAATTGTCATGGCTAATAAACAGACAATCAAAGCTGTCCTTGCATAACAAAATACAGATTTATAAAACTATAATCAAACCAACATGGACCTATGGTATTGAATTGTGGGGTCTTCCAGTAAATCGAATCTAGAAATTCTAAAAAGATTCGAAGCTAAAACACTAAGAAAACTATGCAACGCACCATGGTACGTGACAAACAAGACGATATACAGAGACCTCGACATCATCCCACTGGAGGAAGTAATCGCCACGAAGAGCCTAGCATACCAGAGAAGATTGTACAACCACCCAAATCACCTCTCAACAAGCCTTCTAGATAACAGTGAGCATGTGTATAGACTGAGGAGAGAGAGTATTTTAGATTTGCCATACCGATTTTGTAAATGAAATTTTTCAATGTCATAAAATGTTCACGTCTGAAATGTATCTGTTGACACCATTTGCTTATTGTTCCGATAGGAACAGATTGTAAATTATGCAGAAAATAAATAATAAAATGATAAGTATCTAAGTTTCTCTTTTATATTTTTGAATGTGATTGTATGCAGTCACTTTTCATGAAGCTTAATTTTTTCTGCTTGCAGAAAACTTCTATCTTAAGTAAAAAATGTAATTGACCCTAACAGGAGTGAAGGATCAACAGTTGCATCAAAATATGTAATGTGAAAAGAATGTATTTTATGTCAAAAAATTTCTTTCTGGCGGGTTGCGTATATCATTCGTATGGCCGTATATCTTTCGTGTGGGGGCCGTATGAATATGACATTCAACTAAATTCTGGTCACACTACTACATTGCATTAAACTTTATCAAGATACACATAATATGTTGCCTACTTTGTAAGAATACCTTTTGAACGTGTTTTTCTCCGAGTCCTGTGAATTTCCCACAAGACCGCGTCACATTTGACGGCGCCTACGAAATGCAACGCGCCTAACTGCTATGTCGTGCGGTGTGCGACCCGCGACGGCGTTTCTGGCGAAGGATCTAGGATCGCGCTGTCGCTTCAAATGTTGCATTTACGAGAATAATGAGAATCTCATTGAAGGTTTTATCCTCTTGAAGTGTGGATCTACGTTCTTCATTTTCAACTTTGCTTTGTCTCTTTCATGGCACATTTCTCTAGAATAAGTTTGAATGAATATTACTTTGAAATGATAGGCAAAAGTATCCGACGGTATTTCTATTTGAGAGAGGATTGTACCACATTTTGATAGTTGTTTCTTCATAAAAATGTATTTACAGTGTTGATTTACTTTTTTATTGATGGACTAGAAAATAGTGTAATTTAAAGTCTGCCTTCCGTTTCAACGCTGCCTATTTTCGTATTCTTCTAGCGACTACGCGTGTCTTGCAGGGCGAAAACGAGCACCTCCCCGACGGAGGTCACGTGTTGACGCGGTGTTTCAGGCGCCGCGTAACCCATCCCTGACTCCTATCTTCGTCTCGCCCCACACTCCTAGTCCCTTTACGGATCTCGCTTTTCCTCTCAACTCCTGTCTTTTCTCGCTCCACATACCCCGCTCACGTCTCTCCTCTTCCACGACGTCCACCATCTTCTCTCACTGTCTCCCTCCTCACTCCTCCCATTCCCTATCTTCTCACTATGCCCACAGTTATTTCTTTCTCACCTACCTGCCTTGCATCTCTCTCCATCCTTCTGTGTTGCATCACTTTTTACTCACCTCACAGGTTTCCTTCTGTTTGTATTTCTTTCTTCCCTCCACTAATTCCTCTTCATTCTCTCTCTACCCATCTCTTTCCATACGACCTTCAAACATTGCTTTCATTCTTGTCCGCCCATACCTTTTTATACCGTTCAGCCACAGCTCTCCCTTCAACGTACTAATAACCACTTCCCCATTCACCACCCTTGCCCTGACCACGACCCGCGTTCTACTCTCTTCCGCAACGCCTCACGCCTCCACGTGCAGCCCCCGCTCCTGCCGGGCCTCCACCGCCCCTCGCTTCGCGCCACGACCGCGCACGGCGATATTTTAAGGCGCGTGACGTAGAAAGCTAGCGCGCCATGAAGTACACAGTCTTATGGCACGTCACTGTCTCTTATACAAAACGTGCTTCAGGGAGGGTTTACCATTCGTGAAATATCGCGCCCTCTTCCCCCCCTTCCCCGTCCCCCGCGCCTCCCACTTCATTTATATTGTGTCAGCGGCGGAGCCCCCGCGCGCAGAATGCGCAGCGCCCGCAGAAGGCGCAGCAGACGCCGCCGCCGCCGCCGCCCCCGCCGCCGGCTGCCCTCTGCTGCTCGGCCGCGGCCGCCACGGCCTGCCCCGCCCCCGACGAGTCTTTCCGCGCCGCCGCAGGGGCCTGCTCGCTGCCGGCTCGGGGGCGCGTGGCTGCAGGGAACGCTCTCGTCTTGCTAGCCGTCTAGACGCCTTCAGGACCGGGTCTCTGGTGGCTTATCTACACGAAATAATTCTGTTTTTAGTTGGGAAATAATGTACTGTGGCGTCATACGGGTGTAATCGAACCCAGACGAGAGTGGTTTGTAAACAGTAGATTTATTAACAATCTAGACCGTAGTCTCAATTTAACAACTACCCTGCTCACAATAAACTAAATAAATAGACCCACTACAAGGAGAGATAATTTAAGAACGGCTACCACACCGCAACATACCACCGATGTTACCTGTGTGAAGCCGCTCTACTTTGAGACCATCTACGCGTCACGCAAGTCACGACAATGAATTGCCGGCCCCTCGCCCTAGTGCACCTAAACGCACAGACACGCGCTTCACCTGTCGCCGACGCCGGTAGAACAAGAAGACTGGGGCATTGTTCTCCTGGCCTTATATAGGCCCTTTTGGCTCTACCCGCCGCCCCATTTGCCTCCTCCCCAAAGCCGCTCTGGGCCCGCTGCGTCCACGGAAAGTCCCAGTGCGTCATCACTCCGCCCTTTGTTTAACATCCGGCGATGCTTCGCCGATTTCCACCTGGTTGTCTGTTTTGAGCGTGGCACGACGCTACAGTACACATGCGTGTATTATTTAATGTGTCATTGTTCAAGTTGGTATGGTTATTTCTAATATTGTAAGTATTGCATGCTTAGTATAGTGTTTCTAATATTGTATTTGTGCATGAGGGTCACCGTAACCTAGATCATTTGTTATTAGTTCGTATCTTGTTGAGGTTTTGTTAATTATAATTAATTGTATATTTCTTTTTTATTTAATTGTCTTCCATGTAGGTGCACTAACTATAATATATAAATCAAAAGAATAAATTAAATTGAGAATTCCTATGCTTCTTTATTCCATCCATTCAATTTGACGTAGAATTTAAACTTCGGGTCGTTTCTAATCACCCACGTTGCGGTGTAGGAGTACCAAGAACAGCTGGATTTCGAAAAATGTAAAAAAGCGTTTAAAGACTCATCATGTAGAATACGGCGTACAAAACGTATTTCTCGTCCTTGGAGGCATGGAACCCCGTTTTCAGAACATCATTCCGGAGTAAACCATGAACTATGTTCCGGCGTAACGTGAGTTTGATGTAGGCCTCAAGAGTTGTTGCCTGTCCAGCAGTGGTACACTTACGGCGTTTTGTGTCTATCATATGTTATAAATTATATAAATACGTCATCTTTCCTTGCACCATTCATTGAAGTATGAAAACATTTGTTCATGTGACTTGTGGATTATTATAATGAGAATATGTATCAATTCAATTTGGTGATAGAAATCGTAAGTGTCAGAATGTTTAATGGGGCATGGTAGTGCTAAAAATCAATAAAGTATTTCATTACATGTCGGTCGCGCCTAGATGTTAATTCCAAAGGAAATTTAAGTTAATGTTGTAAGTGGAGTAGAGATCACGATGTAGAACTAAATATTCTCTTCGAAATCAGAAGACAGCAAGCTGTACTTTACGTGATAAAAGAACACGAGGTTTGCGCGGCTCACAGCCGAGATGAATGAGGAAAAGTTGTGCGAGTCGGTCCCTCTCGTGAGTTCATGTCGCCACGTTCACTTGGCACCAGATGTTTGCGTAGGTGTGGTGAATAGCCACTCCATATTTCCATCATAACGTCCCGAACGCGTTCCGAATATTCTCCCATTCCAACGGAATCTTCTTAGTTGGCGAACGTTTAGTGAAGCCAAGCCGCTGTGAAAGCGGGAAGGCATTCCATCGCCGCGAGCGTCCGCAAACAATCGCTTGGCGCCGCAGAGGCCGCGCTTTGGCGCCTGGCACTTCCGTCGCCGCCACCGCAACCTCCGCCCCCCCCTTCCCTCCCACTGGCACCTCTCCGTGGCGCTTCCGGCGCGACTTCCGGTTCGCCCCCTTCCCCACCACCCCTGCCGTTTGAACAACCCCGCCGCCTCCCTCGTCACGGCCCTGCCACCCTTTCCCTGGCGACAAACTGTCCCCGCCACCGCCATTCACGTCTTCGCCCCTGTAGTCGCTTCCAAGTCCTGAGCTTCCGTCACTCCCCCACGGCGTCCCTCCCCTTCGTCGCCGCGGAGAACGTCTCTGGTCCTCGCCATCTCCGACGTTTGAAGGACCCTACCGCCACTCTCGTCCCGCTGCCTCTCCCGTCACTGCCCATCCCAACATTTGCCCCCCCCCTGCTGCCGTTTCCCGGTGCCGGCCTCCTACCCCCGACCCGCGTCCTGCCTTTCCGTTGTTTCCTCCCCCGGCGCCGCCACCACACACCCCCGTCTCCTCTACCGCCCCCTCCGCCACCTCCCTTTCCGCCTCTCCCGCCCCACCTCTCCTTGCCCCGCGGCCGACGCCGCCACCTGCGCCTTCGGACCCGTCTCACCCCGCCACATTCCCCGCTCTGCGCCGGCACGGGAGCGCTGGACCACGTCCAGACGCCGACCTCCCGCACCCCCACCCCACCCCGCCCCCCACGCGCCGCTCCCCTGCCCCGATCTCCGCGCGGCGTGTGAATTATGAGGTCCGGCGACGCGTGCACTGCGTAAATCAGCCGCCCCTCCCCGCCCCACCCCCGCCCCCGCCCGAAACACGGGCCCGGACAGCTTGCGGCCGCTGCTTTTTCGGCTCGCACGTTTTGACTCCCCTCCCTCTCTCCCGGCCTCTTCGTGGCCGAACTGGCTCTCCGACCACGCGCGCTCGCCGCCCCCCCCCCCCGCCCTCGCCGTTCCCTTAGCGCCGCGGACCTCACGCGCTCCGAGGTCTACGAGGCTCCACACGCCTCGCTGTAGAGCTCTGATTTTGACGAGGATGCTTTTTCAACCCGTCCTATTGCTAAGACAGAGCGACTCGTATAGCAACTACGTCTTGCCTTGAGCATACCAGCCCTGAGGAAGACTACGACAAGATGGTCGAAACGTCGGCAACACAGCCTTCGACGCGGCGTCACCCGGACAGCCAAGATCACATACGTCTCGCCTTTCTGCGTATGAGGGTCATGCCTTTATATCCTTTTTCCTTGGCTGATGTTCACTGAGGGTTTGCATTGCCTTCGACTGTACGAAGGGATGATGGGATGATGGCGACACCGGCTGAGTTGAGCACCGGCAGAGCCAGCTATTGCCGCACTCCACTGACCCTGTCCAGAAGGCCTAAAGTTCGAGTACCAACGATGGCTTTTTTAAAAAACTAGGTAGATAACTAGGTCGAATTATACCGCTATCTGGAGGAGAATTCTAGTGGGAGTGCTTATAAGTGTGTGTATGTGAAAGGCGAGAAGATAGGAAAAGAATCAGGAAGCATAGATCGCGCGGGTCATGGCCCGTTTATTACGCTGTTTTATTGACCGGAGAAACCACAGAAAACTACCGATCAGAGCAGCCGACCGTTAGAATTTTCCTCCAGTCAGCGGCTGAAATCAACCTAACTATCTACCTTGTGTCCGAAATACGCCATCGCTGAGACTCGAACGTAAGGATCTCCCGTTTAGAGACACAGTAACAGCTGTTGCCCTGAGCCATCTCAGCTGTTTTGAACTTTTTTCTTCATCAGAGCACCACATGCAAAATTCGTGTAGGGAAAAGTTGAGTAGCAGCTGTTTAGGGGTTTTCTGATTTACTCCGTCCTTCTATTAGTACGCTATCATTTCATTATTACTCGTATATCGACGGTAATCTACTCGTGTAACACTAATCATGTACAAGTATTATATCGCCCGCTGCATGAGGTGAAGACAAACATATTGATGTTCGCTGGAGGAAAGTTATCACGCCCTGTTTAATTGCTCTCTGCTTGCAACCTGGCTTTGGTGCGTTATTTCAAAACACACACTTTATTTAGAGGCTTGTATGGAAACTATCCGGGACTTTCCAGTTTGAGCGATGATATTTACATCGTGAACCATGTCAGTCGCAGCAGTTAGTAAAAATATGCATCATGTAATTTCAAGAGTAGGAATAGTGTCATTATTAGACAATAATTGATACATTATCGTAAATGTGGTCACTAATGTCTAATATTATAAAGTAATTTTACTTCATTGTTGTATTGACCACCTATTTGTGGTGCGAACATAAAATTATAATTTACGCGAAATTTTTGCGATTATTTCCGAAAAAACACCGTATTGTGGCGTCATGCAGGATGCAATAATACACAGACGAGAGTAGGTTGAACTTATTGCTAGTATATTAATAAATGAATCCACCAACGAAATAAACCTTATCTACAATAGTTACATAAACGAAATAAATCGACCTCACTACAACAAGTTATTTTGATTGTACGGCTACCACTCCCTCTATTTAAATATCGAAAAGACCCGATAGTGTGAAGCACCGCAGAATTCCTACACGAGTCGTCACTTGAATCTAACTACTTCACGACAAAGTACATTGCCGGCCCTAGCCTACGCGCACGCGGTCTGCACCCTACCCGGCGCGCTACCTCCGATCCGCACAACTCGACTCCTCGAAGAAGAAAAAGGCCGGTCAAGCACCGCAGCCGCCCAGCTGATCTGGCTGCGCCCACCACCCCTTCACTGAGTTTTTATGCTACGTCACATCCTGCGGCCCACCCTTAACCCAAGTGGTCTGCCATGCGGCGAGCACACGGCCACCTGCATCTATGTTTGTGCACCTCGCTACACTCTCTCGGATATTACAGAGCAATGATTGGAAAGAGAGGGAGAGAGAGGGAGAGAGAGAGGGAGAGAGAGAGGGAGAGAGAGGGAGAGAGATAGAGAGGAAAGAGGAGTTGGAGATGATAAAGATAAACTTATTTGAACTGCAAATAGGCATAACCCGGTTGCAGCTAATTACATAAATAAGAAAAGCTAACATGCAAATTATATAATAATAACATTAATAATAAAAATAATAATGATATTAAACTGTCTAATTCATAAAACATTTAAAATTACCTCAAAAAACATCATAATCAAACTCCGCACAGAATGTTTGTTCAACTTCACTTCACTACACTTCACTTCACTTCACTACACTTCACTATGACCCTTTAATCACTTCCTACATTATTTCTGTTGTACACTGCACGACACCTCAATTCACAATATATTACTAACGCCCTCCCTCTATAACCTACTATTGTCAGCTAATTCCCTCATGTATTTAGTAATACCGTAAATTAATTTCCTAAACTGTTGTACGCTACGAGGAAAGAGTTCAAAGGTTTTTGCAGGCAATGTATTCCATTCTTTTATCGTTCGATTTATAAAAGAAAATTTCCCCATATCTGTTCTCTGCAGTCTTAAATTTATTTTGGATGCATGAATGAGCATGCATGAGGGGTAAGAGAATGGGGAGAGGATTGGAAGAGAGAAAGTAAGCAGAGCGATGGGATATTACGAGGAAGGAGCGAGGGAGGGGAAATGAATGGCCAGGGGTACAGAGGGGAAGAGATCAGGGAGTGGCGAGATGGAAGAAGGCGAGGGAAATTGCAACGTATGGAGGGGCTCTGCGTGAGGCTCCTGTTGCTCAATAGTCAGCGCCAGTTACTCAGGTAGCCAGGTAATTACAGTTCTCGGGAGAGCAGGAGCCGGCCCGCGCGGGGGGAGGGACGGGGGAGCGAGGAGCGTCGAGGGCGAGGACGGGGCGGGGGCGGGGCGCGACGCGAGAGGCGCGAGGGCGCGAGACGAGCGCTCTTAACGCAATTAGGCTCCCGCGTTCACGCGCCCCACCCCCTGCCCCTCACGCCCCGGCTGCGCGTCAAAGCGTCCGGACTGCGCACGACCGGCGCCGTGGCGGCGGCGGGGGCGCGGGGCGGGGGCGGGGCGCGGCGCGGCGCGGTGCCGACAAGGCCACGGGCAACGCGTCCGCGGTGGTGGCGGAGGCGGAGGCGGGGGTGGAGGCGGCGCGAGGCTGGGCGGAGTGGACGGGGAGAGAAAAGAGTAAGCGGCTGGAGTCAGGTAAGTGCTTTGGCGCGGCGCTGTCACAGCGCGGCGAAGCCACGTCCTCGGCGCCGCCTTCTGGCCGTCACTCACCGACCGACACCTCAAAGGGGCCACGCCCCCTCCGCGCCTCCGTCCTGGCTGTGGAAACCCAGCTCGGTTTAATACAGGGCGTTGAGCTCGGCAGCCAACTCTCCGCGCCGCCAGGGCACTGGGACACGCGGCGGCGGAGTGGGGAGGGGTGGCGTGAGGGAAGTTGAGGAGGAAGGCTTCGGAGTCGAAATCGAGGATGCGGTGGACGCGGAAGGGAGACGGAGGTGAGGTGGAGGTGAGCGTGAGAAGAGGAAAAGGTGACGACGTACGAGGGGACTGCTAAGTCAGTGAGAGGGATGGGTATTGGTACCGGGGGGGAGGTGGTGAAGTTAGAGAAGATGGAGGTTTGCGTAGTCGTGACTGTGTCACGGGCGGGGATGGTGACGGAAGTGAGAGGAGGGCCGCTGAGGGTAGAGGGATGGAGGTAAAGGTGGTGTAGATGAAGGTGGGTGCGGGGCTGGAGTGGTGGCTGGGTAGGAGGTGGGCAACGGAGAGATCAGAGCAGAAGCGGGACTGGGCGAGGGTGGGAAGGGGCGTGGACGGAGCCGGGCGTGGACGGAGCCGGGCGTGGACGGAGCGGGGCGTGGACGGAGCGGGGCGAGGACGGAGCGGGGCGAGGACGGAGCGGGGCGCTGGCAGAGCGGGGCGCTGGCGGAGCGGGGCGAGGACGGAACGATGCGGAAAAGAAACCAGGCGTGGAAGAGTTGGGCCGGGGACGGAGCGGAGCATGGCCAGAGAGTTTGCGACAGCTGTCGAGAAACTATTTTAGCTACCGCTATCTCCTTTTATCTACTACATATTTCAAGTAGTGGAACTACAGTTTGGATCCTGGTTCAGCAATAGAAGGGGAGCATGCTGACCACTGCGAGACGGGCCACATAAGGTACGGTCGGAATCTGGAGGAGAGGTTGATTTTCATAAAACGCCCATTTGCCAGTTCCGCGCTGATAGCTTTCTGAGCGGCGCAGACTCTGTCGCTGGTGTGAGACGGAAGGTGAGCGTGGTGTCCTACCCATGGTGGCGAGGGGGACGGAGGGGTTTGACCGCTGCACCACGAGTCTCCCCTAATCGTAAGGGACTGTAGGAGTTTCAAAGAGATGATTATCCTAAACGCTGCCTTTGCCAGTGGTGTCCCTTATCGTGGGTAGACATCTTTAGTAGCGCAAACTTTGACGACGACACGATACGATTGAGAACATGCGTGGTACTGTGGCACATGTGTGTTTGTAAGTAAGCGGTGAAAACCGGTCCAGAAAAAGGAAGGACATTGCGTGCTGTTCGTGGCTTGTTTGTTAAGGTACCACGTCATCTGTCGTCTGGCATCTTATCAAAAAGAAACTACGAAAAACTACCGATCAGAGCAGCCGACCGCTAGATTTCTCTTTCAGACAGCTGCTGAAATCGTCATAACTTTTGTCTCGAAAACGCTGCGATTGTCAGGACTGGAACACTGGGATCTCCCGGTCAGAGACACTGAAGTGACACGAGTTGATGTCGTGAGCCATCTCAGGCGATGCGACGACGCCGAGTGACAGGGTGGGACAGTGGGTGGGCGTGACGATCTGAGCGTGGGGGGAGGGGGAGGGGGGGCGAGGGGGGACGTCCGGCGCGGCGTCCCGCTGCGGGTAACGCGACCCCGAACTCCTGGCCGCTTCCCCGCTTCCCCGCTCCCCCACGCCTCTGCCGCGCGACCGGCTAATGCGCTTCGACAGAACGCTCGCCCACTACGCCACCCCACCCCACCCCCACCCCTCCGCCGCGCACTCCGCTCCGCCCGTGCGCGCGATCTAATTTGACGGCGGAGGAGATGGGCGGCCGCGGCTACCGGGAGGGAGTGGGTGACAGGAGCCGTCAGCAACGCACAGTGGGCCTGAAATCAGACTTTTTGGTCGAAATCAGCATATAGGAGGTAGTCTTAAGATCAGTTTTACTTTTATAAGTTTAATGCATTGTGTGTGATGAAATATATATATAAATAGGCCAATTAAACATTAAAAGAAGAAATAATAATTTAGTAGTTTATTATAATAGTGTATCAAAGAAGTGAAATGATAGGAATTTTTCTTTCCGTATGTTATATATTAGTTTTCTTTCCTGGCATAAAATAACCCCAGGGTCGAAACGTTATAGAACTATATGATTTTATCTTAAAGAATAAATTTGCTTGTCTGTTTAATTGACCTATTTATTCATATTTATTTTCTCATTTAGATAATAGAGAACACTTCATGTAAGTCTGCGAAAAGTCAAATTTTGATAGAAAATGAGGTATTAATGGAGATCCCTAAAACTGTACATGTTGTTTTAGAAATATGTGTCTATCCGTTTGCTGAAAACAACGCTATGATCTCAACTGTACACAGGATTTGCCCTAAATTCCCTGATCGACCTGACCGAGCTCACGTGCATGGAGATTTGTAATGCGAGGTTTAATTTTTGGACATACTTTTATGAAAGCTGTAGAATATTTCACATTTTTCCCAAAAAATTGCATTGGTTATTTTTTACTTCTTTGGAGAAGGTGCAATACTCTGAATTCTGCCCCAATGGCTTTTTCATTACATCTTTCGAATTTTGGACCATTAAATGTACATATTTCTTTCGATCCCCTTTTTCATTTGCTGGAACGGAATTCTCCTGAGATAACAGAATTATTTATAGTATATATATATTATATATAAAGGACACTATATACAATTTGCAATATTATAATATTACGTAATAAATATTAATGTCTCCTTTATATTTATTACACATCATTCCTGGGCTGCAATAGTGATTCAACTCAAGAAATACGAATTTTGAGTTAATGTACTCTCCAGAATCGCACATTGGTCATTTTTAGTTTTAAAATGTTGCTCACCTTGCTTTGTTTGTACTTTCATTCATCATTGAACAATGTATAGTGAAAGTATATGAGAACGATAGCAGATGTATAATACTCGTCTATACGTTTTTGCATTTTGCATTTTTTTACTTCCTTTTAAGATGCAATTGGTAATAATATAATTTTGTAGAATTTAAAGATGAGTTCGCAGCGAATCCTTGAAAAAAAGCCTATACGCGTTTTTCTTTTTGATATTTTTTTGTTGTATTTCTGTTTGTTTTTCTGAAGGCTTTAAAAAAGTCATGGATATTTGCGAAACTGGAAAGAAATCGTAGTATAGTTTTATAAACAATTCTCTAGAATTGATAAAAAAGTAAATTCACTTTTTACCCTCGTGGTTTATTCAGAACATCGCAATAATTGTGAAATATTTTAAATGGTCCAACAAATCTTGATGTAGAGCAATAAATGGGAAAGCATTTTTCACTCAGAAATGAAAAATAGCCACAATGTAACCTTCGTCATAAAATATAATTGAGTCGTTTCTCCTTTCAGAGGTTTTGCGTCCACTGGACCAAAAGGCCCCTTTTCCTCGACTTTGATGCAGTGAACTCTTTTGGGTAGATGCCAAAGGGTAGTAGGTTAGAAATTTAGATTCTGTAGGAGTTAAGGCGACTCTCAGGCCCTCGATTTAGTTGGATATTCATTTGTATGTTTTTTTCGTTCGAAATAATAGTATAATATTCAAGTACCAGTTTTTCGTACACTCATCTTTCAAAACGGCCATCTCTGTGCTGTAAATGGTCCTGAAAGTTGAGATGTCTCGGATAAGATTGTTAAAATTTACCGAACTAATTTGATTGAAAATAGGCACATGTGATGCGCAGTAACACGCATAAAGCGGTTTAATAACGTTCTCTGTTGATTAATAAACATGATAATCAATGGCTATGGAAATATGTTTGCCTTTGGTATACGTGTTTTGTAAATGTGTAGTATGCACGTTGGCGGAAATAAAATTTTTATACTTCCTATATTATAGTACAGAAATAGTTTATTTAGAAGATCAGTGCACAAAGAAGATCATGTATGCACCTCTGTCGAAGTGTTATTGTTTTTTGGATTTGGTCATTTACCAACCACGGTTCCGTGTCGTAGTTTGTGAACACATCGTCCATAAACATTGACATGTCGACTTTGATCCATAAACTACTTTTATGTTTCATTTGATTTCAGAAGTGTTTCGCAAAATAGCACTCAACTCTTCTCAAGTCGGTTGATGCGACGTTTATGTCTCTTGACTTGTGGTTGGGGTTTTATCGGAAACGGAAAGTTTTTCTTGCTTTGACTTTCAAAAGAAGTGCTATGGACAGTGGACATTGCCGAAGGCTCATGGGCTGAATCGATGGCACGAACGATGAATGAACGATGAATCGAACGCACGGGCTGAATCGATGTAGATGCCCTTTGTAAGCTAAGCATCATCAATTCCCGCGTCTGACCGGGCGTTTTTCGTCTGTAGTCCATATTTTTTTATTTATCATAGGAAATACCAATCATGTTTTGGACATTTATTTCCCCTAGTTAAGTAGTGCCGTAGGAATTTACCTGGAAATTTCCAATGTGCATGTAGTATATAATAAGACTATTCCACGAATTATATTAACTTTTAACTTAGCTTTAGACAATATTATTTATTTCTCTTTGCCGTGAATTTTGAAATCAACTGTATTCAGGAAGGCTGCAAAGCTAAATACATAGGCACAAGGAGAGAGGCCCTCAATATTAGAATTAAAGGACATTTGAACAACATTAAACTGTCAAGATATAAACACAACACCATCACTAAACACACGTTAAAATACCGACATATTATGAAGTGGAATGAGATTATAATATTAGACAACGAAAACAACTACGGAAACCTCGTATGTCAGAAATGATACACACTATACGTAAAACGGACAATGCACTAAATATTCAAACGAACACTAACAAATTACAACTCACTTATAAAATACTGTTTACATGATCGAGGGAAGATTCTACGTACAGTTGCCAAACAAAAGTAATACCATCTAACCTAGGTAAACAACAGTTAGTATACGCTTATTGGCAGTTTCCTAACGCTGTAATCCAAAAATACTCAATATGAATAGCCGTTTCATACAGACAACCGATGTATCCTCCTAAAAATAAATTACAATGAACACAGTGGTAAATGTTGGATGAATTCCAACATATCCATATGTTACTTTTAACTAAGTTGGTGAAAAAACAAGAACTGATGGTAAGTTGTCTGAATAATCATTTTATTTGTAACAGTTCATGTACATAATGGTCTAAGGGTAATTATTGTGTTCTGCTTGTACAGAATAAATTTCCTGAAGAAGAATCCAAAGACATAGGATTTGTAATGCTTTAGTAAGAAACTGTCTGTAAATAATTGGTTAAAAAATCATTATTAAACACAGTCATACATCGAGAGGTCTCTTAGCTGTGTTGTATATAATTTTGCAAAGTATTTCCGTCAATACCTTCATCGCATGTAGGATAACATGTTTAATTATATTCCTATTTACACACAATTGAGATTTTCAACATACATTTAAGCAAAACTGTGCGTTTATCTTTGCGGTGTTGGCTTCATTTCTGCGAAGTATCAGAATAAATACCATCATTACGTCAAGGAATACATGTGTATTTCTTTTTCCCATTTGAAGGATTGAGAGTTGATGCAAACTCCATGTTTGTGCATCTGCCTGTTTGTGCAAAAATCGTATCTGAGAGATTACGTGAAATCTATTTGGTAAAGAGAATGTTCATTGACTTTAATTTGTTGTTTGTAACAGGACAAACGTAAAGTTCAGTTACATGGGATTCTGCGGTTATGACTGTTCTTTATAGTAATCCTCTGCTTACAGCCACCGTGCACCTTCGTAGTATATAGACATCGAGCATTTTCGTGATATAAACATTCACTTCATAACCTATTTAGTGTGCGTGTGTAAAGAATATTTAAGGAATCCATTTGCTTTAAAATATTGGTTCGTGTTGATAATTATGCATTATTAGTTGGAAATATTTTTCAGCATTCAAATAATAAATCCGATAATCTAAAAAAGAAATTGATTTCGCCTAAAATAGTTCGTAGTTTTATTATATGCAAATTTTAATATACCATATACAATCATAGAAAATGCAGATTGCCTACAAAAAAATCTAGTCCTTCATATGCTTTCCGCTTAGGCAGTTCCCGAATTCTCAGTGCAAGGTATCGCTTAACAATTCGAACTGAACTGACATGGGGACCTCACCACCGCAGTGATTGAGTAAAAAACCTTACGAAGAAAATAAAGAGGAAGCCACGGTGAAAAGAATTACGTATTATAATATTCAAAGGTTTGATGGTTTATTATTTTTCTTATTTACCACACCTTCCATTTTATTGATAACACTGCAATCACTTTCTGCCAATTTTACACATAGAAGTGCTCAGGTAGACAGCGTAAAATACTTAATCTAAGGTGTAAGATGTAGTAATATACGGTTTCTTATTCAATGCGATATTCGTGTAATTGATATTCCATTTTTAACAATGTATTTCGAAGTTGACGGGCGATTGCAATGCTGATATGAAACTATTTTATGCACAAGGGGAGCTCCTCTACGCCGCCGGAGCTGTAGAGAGATTCGTGAAAATCTATATTATTCTGCTACTGGCAGGTTTAACTTGTGCGAAGCTATCATTTTAGCCCAAATCACCATCTTTATGTGTAGAAAAGCTGGTGAAGCTATGTGTAGAAGAGCTGGTTTTAGAATGTGGAAAGTGCATCAGCAACAATAAATTGTTCTTAAAATAGTGATGACGTTACACGTCGTACTATAAAGCGTTAGTTTATTCCGTCATAATTAGCTGTTTATATACCTATTTGTAGAATTAGCATTAATAAGAACTAACAACTATAAATAATATTAATAGGAAGTATTTTTTTTAATTATCGATCGTTCATTACTCTGGTGTTCAACGATTCTATGTACTGTTTATAATGATGGGACGTGTAAAGCGTAAAATCAATGGACCGGTGTATTCTACACCACGAAACAATTGTTAATTTTTTCATTGTTATGAGAAATGCTTCGTTACTGCTTGTTTATTCGACAATATTGTTAATTTAAAATACTCAGAAGATTGTTTATGTCCTGAGTCGATTCAATAAGCTACTGCTGTATATCAAAGTAGGGAAAATATTCTTTGGATGAAAGCTAGGGAACAGGCTAATTTTGAAACCAGGAAAGTGAGGTTGGGAATCAAGACAACTCTGTATCGTTCAGGAACCCAAGCACCTCTTTACAAGCATGGAATTTATCGCCCGGGTCCATCACACGTCGTGCCTCGGAAAATATCCATTATTTGGAAGTGATGTGCCTGCAAACGAAATTCGCTAATCATAGATGTAACGGATAATTTCTCGGTTACTAAAACGGCTACGCGTTCTTTGTTGATATGCATTCCGCTGACGTTAACCAAAGACAAAATAATCAATGTATTATTATATTTTTCGTACGCACTCAATGTCGTGTGAAATAGAATCCTTGTTACGTGACGCCTAATTAGCCAATTTTTGACATTCGGTCTTGCGGTCATTAGGATCTCACAAGCTCCAATCATCTTTGAACGCTTATTCTGTTGAATAATTTCTGCCGAGGAAATCCATTTGGTTTCCAAGGGTTCATTTGCATGTGGTTTACTAATCATACGACATACCCACCATTAAATTTTGCATGTGTAAATTTCACCGTTTTCGCCTGGAAAAAGGCTGGTATCATGCTGGCATGTTACCGGTCGCTGTCGAGACCGAGGAATTAATTAGTTTTAATTTTGTATGTTATGTGCACAAGGTAAATTCTCAGTTTTTTCGTAAATCTTGTGTATTGAAGGGTATTGCAGGTATTGAGTCAGTTAGAAACAAGGAATTATCAAGCGAATGCCTCCCATTACATTGAGAAAAGACATCCCCCACAAGCCAAGCTCATCACAGACCAAAAATGTACTGGTTTGCAGAACTGATAAAAAATTACCGGAATGAAAGTCGAAGTCCGTTGTCAGTCATTATGGTACATTAGTCACTATTCACTCGATAGGTCAATCGGAAACCAGCTCCTATTATGATGTTCTCGGCTACCTCCATATTAGTATTCTGCCTTCCAGCAGCAAAGTAGGGGGTCGGGCGGCGGGGATTCGTGATTTCCCACCCGGTCGTCGTGCCTCCAGCCGTTACAGAGCGTTCCGGTCGACTAGCAGCGATGCTAGGCTGCCTCGAGATGAATACATGTTTCCACTGCTTGGCGGGAGCGGTCTGTTTGAAATGTGATTCAACAGATTTAATTTTCTTTGAGTATGTCCTACGCAATTCTTTAATCTGCAAAACCTCCCGCCAGGGATAAGAAGACAATGACGAGATGGGTGATGACAAGATGTTATTCCCACAACGTCTTAGTCCGATTTGGAAAAATGGTGGTATTAATGATGATGGGATGAAAAGATCGCGCGTGTTTTGTCGCCCGTTACGTCATTCGTCTGTAAGTGATGGGGGAAACCACTTACTCGACTCGCGCTTACAAATCCCGCACGCGCCAAAAATTCACCAATGTTTAACACGCCTGCGCCTGTAGCCGAATATCTTATCGAACCTCCGTGAAGTCACGGAAGTTAAGCAACTCGAAACATCGCTGAGTCCCTAACCGATAGGGATACAAGGCAATGACATATGACTTGACGTTTAACTTACTGATGCTCAAGGCAGATTACCCCATGTTCAACACCAGGAAACCTTGTAACGTTGTTACGCAAGTATTAATTTATAATATCATACCAAGAAAATTTCTGGCAACGTTCCAGGCTATAGCGCGAACCCCCTATCACTGGTATTCTCAGAGTTGTTAGGTGTGCTTTGATGCTCACAGACACGGGTGGGTAATGGGAAAAGAGAAATACGATTGGCTAGTGATTCCTGGCGCGTCTACTGCTGTCATGTCTCATGTAGTCCCGTAAGTGTAGTGGACGTTTTTATCGCAGGAAGTCGCAGTGATCTTCCCTCGCTGGATGGCTAGATCAGGTGCCGACCTGCCGTCAGTATGAGAGTTTTTTTTCCGCCACCAGATACCTTTCACTAGCAGGACACCGCACCATCCGGAACAGGCTCTAAGCTCTCGACTGGTCTCCCACGTGTGGGGTAGTGTAATGCATCAACGTGTGTGTAAGTAAGGGGTGAGGATAAGCGAAAGAAGAGAAAGGAAATATCGCGCGTGGTCCGTGGCCCGTTACTAGGATACGAGCTCGGTATTCACCTTGATTGAAGAAACTAGGGAAAACACCCACCAGAGCACTCGGCCCCAACTCCAACAAATGGCGACTGAATTCGACCTAGTTCTGTAGCCCGTGTCGAAAATCCGTCTACCGCCGGGATTCGAACCCTAGGGCTATTTGGTCAGAGGCACTGCCTTGACATTAAGTGATGCCCTGGGTCGGTAGAGAAATGTAAAGTTATCGATTGTTTACGCTGCAGGCGACTCATCCTTCGAGGGTAGCGCGCGCCCAGCGCGTGCCGCCCCGTATCCTCCACACGAGACGTCGTTGCAGCGCTTACGAAATCAGGCGGGACTCGCTTACGGGGAACACGGGCTGCGCCGGGGGCGCCAGCCAGGCGGAGGCGAAAGCGGAGCGGGGATTACGTATTCATGAAAATGTTTGGTGCAAGTTGGCGGCGCGGTCCAAGACGCGCGGAGAGCGCGGCCAGCGCCCCTCCCCGCTTCCCCCTCCTTGCTCCACCCCCGCTACCCTCCCACCAAGGAGTAATGGGCGCGCGCCGGAGATCTTAACGTAAATCACGCGTGCGTCGCGCAATGGATGCTCCCCCGACCTACTTGAATTATTCAGTCGCCCGGCCGATTTATCGGGAGAAAAATGGTACAGCATTTTTTTTCGCGAGAGTGGCTGGCGCGCGTGTTCGCCCGAACGGCTTTCGACCGCCGTTTCTTTGCGTAGGCGGTAATTGAATTGTGTTCTGTCCTTGCGATCGTCTGATGTTTTGAGGATGAGATGAACTGGAGAGTCTAGTGAGAGATGGCCAACCCCACGAGAGTATGAAACCGAGCCAAATTGAGTCCAACGTTCGGATTGGTTTCACGTTGTTTTGTTTGAAGTATAGGTGACATGTGTTCTTCCTTTTCATCAAGCAACAAACATGTTCGATCGGACATATTTGTGTTTTGACGATAATTCTATAAGCATTTTTGATCAATGTAATATTTTAGGAATATTTTCATCAGTAACGTTCTATCACTAGCTTACTTTTAACATTATATGAAATCATAGATATTAAAAACCATCATCAATATTTATTATCAGTATTACCAATTAATATAATTATGACGAAGTAAAATTACTTCATATTTGTTAATTTTTGTTTTGAAATCTCTAAAAAGTAATTATACCAGTGATTGAATGTGTTATTTATGTACATATTCCTACACGGGTACAAGTAGCATGCAAAGATAATGAAAGTGAAATACCAATCATAGTTGCTCATCGCGGATGTACCTAATAAAGCAACGTTAAATGCACGTCTGTGTCTCCTTTGTCGTCTTTATCCGTGGGATTTGTAGAAGCTCCCCTCAGCGGCTGAGAGTTGTTTGTCCTCCAGGCGAGGCCACCAGTTTCCTCTTCCATCACCTGATGTGGCCCGCGGGCCCTTGCACAAGTGTGTTCTCGCTATACCAATCGCAGCGCTAGCAGCTTCGCCCTGTATTAGTGGAGTAGGACGACAGACGGCCGCACTTAGGCAGCGGCAACCGTGGCTCGAAAACTTTTTTGAGCTCGCCCTGCCGACACCGGCGCCACGAAGACGCAGAATTTATATTCCGAAGCAATTTCACTTATCTGGAATATCAATGCCACTTTGAGGCTGAACTGCAGCGGGCGATTATATAGTAATCACTGGCACTGACCTTAAGTATTTAATATGCAATGGGGGACATTTTTCGTAAGTGTGAATATGTAGCACCTGAAATATTCATGTGTTCTTGTATCTAAAGTTCTATAACAAAATTATGGTTTTGAAAAACCTTAATTGAACGTGTGTGCACTTTGCTTTACTAACACTTTGGAGGCAAACATTATTTAGAAACGTTGTGCTGTAGTAACCTCTTCTGTCTAAGTACGCGGTAAATCATTCTTGAGATGCATACATAAGTTCAACAAATAGCAACTATTTTATAAAAAGCTTATTTTTGTAGAATTAACACAAACTAAACCTTAAAGATATTTTATGCCACACATGAAGTATCAAATGCGATATGATGAAAGTAATTTAAACTAAATACATTTCGTGTAAAGTATATTTCTACGAAAATTACTAGATGTTCTTTCATAAAACATTCACTCCAATTTCGTCTAATAATTTAATACGTATCCATAATTGCGAACACAAAAAACATAGATTGTTCCCGAGTGGACCTGTAAACCTAGTGCAAAACTTTAGCCGTTATGTATTGTAACATGATAATATATTATTTCTCCAATGCAGTCATATCAAACGAGATTTTGAGACATCATATAATAAACTGTGACCATTTGTTTAGACAGATCTTCGAAGGAAACAAATAGAAGATATCATTTGATTTAGGTTTTCCTCCACACGTTAATCAAGACGGTGCCTCAATCCGTACGTAATTCGCGTCTAATTATTATGGCAGTGACTTAATGAAGAGACTTGCCGCTGCCGGGCGGTCAGCTGTCTCCGGAGCGAGAGCTCACCGACAAGGATTTGTTCAACAACGCCGGCGCGCTGGGAGAGACCGAGTGACGCACCCCAGAAAGCCTGCTTGTTGTGCTTTATCATTGTGGATTCGTTTTTTCATTTATCGGATTTTACATCTGTTGCCAGGTTACATTATAATAATATAACTATTTGTAATGAAAATATAATTATAATAATTTTTATTATTATACCTGACAGATTTTCGACTATTATCAGTTCAAACATTTTTTATACGTACAACAAAGTAATATAGTAGTTCGTTTTGTAAAAACGCGATCGCAAGCTTTTGATTGTCGTATTTCTAGTATGTACCTACGCCAATATCGAAATTTATGTTAAAGGGAAGTTCTGTACCTGCCACAGAAAAGGATTGATTTCCTTCTTTTTTTTGCCGTGTTTTTGTCATTTCAGTGACCACTTATACACACGTGTTCTCTTCTCCAACAGTTCCCTTAAAAGCGAAATTGATGTCGAGGATTAATTTCCTGTCCTCGTAGAACAGTAATTAACCTCATTAGTCGCCGTTTCCGATAACACAGGAAATGGGACATATTGGTATGCATGATGTAATTTGATTTGATGAGTTTGCCAGATTTGGTGGTTTGCTAATTTGAGAGATGGAAAATAATTCAGAGACCTGTTCTTAGTAATTGTTTTAGTGGTAATCAATGCTGTTTTCTCGCAAGTAGGCTTGCTATAAATGCGACAACTCTACCAGTTTCTTCAGATCAACTTCCGGAAGGTCTCAATTTTCGTATGATGTGTCGTGCCTTCCCCCATACCCTGTTGCGTTTTCATCAACCTTTAATTCTCCGTTCAACTCTGCTTTCGCTTTTCTTTTTTCCTGCTCTCACTTCTCCTTCTTCCATCTATTCCGCGCTTCGTCCCACAGCGCCCTACCACGCACCGCTCCCACCTCGCCACGCGCCGTTGCTGAAGGCAACGCCGTTGCTGAAGGCAAGTCCTTCCCAAGTGTCTTTCGAACAATTGATTATTTCGTGCTTCGGGGGGAGGCGCTAACTGCTATGGCAATTAGACTCGTAAGTATAGTGCCGGTTTTTATCCAGTGGCGATGATCTTCCACCACTGGATCGTGAGATCCGGTGTCAATCTACACGTCGACTTGCAAGGTTTTCCCCAACCACATATCTCCCTCCTGTGGGGCACCCTCACAGGTGGGCCAAGCTCTATACTCCCGACGTGTGTGGCAATGTAGTGTGTGTAAGTAAACAAGTGAGGCTAGAACAATGAAGAAGAAGGAAAGATCATGCCCGCTCCATTTCCCGTTTGTTGCCCTTTGTTGATCGGTGAAACCACGGAAAACTACCGATCAAAAGAGCCGATTTCTAGAATTGTCCTCCAGACAGCGGATGAACTCGGCCTAGCTATCTAGCTAGTGTTGAAAATCCTGTCACCGTCGGGTGTCAAACCCTAGCACCTCCCGGTCAGAGGTTCTGCTGAGATGTCAATTGATGTATCCCCTGATCCACCAAAGTCCTTCGTATCCGCCTGACAACCTTGCCAACTTTGGCAACTTTTCTCTCATTACATGACCTTTCAAAAATTCCGCATTTTTTTTCGAACCGTCTAGACTCTACACAATAATGGACCAAAAAGGAATAGTATACAACATAAAGCTCTGGAAACCTATTCTTTCCTTACACGATGGAATGGTATACATCGTACAGGGTTTAATTTAAAACAGCCTTTTATTGCATCTTTGAAAGCCCCGTTCCAGAGACCGCCTCTAGCAAGTCGCCGGTGCGTTTCCTGAAGCGCGGAGCGTCAGGCGGTGCCGCGCTCTCTAGGCCTTCCCACATTTAGCGCACACGCTGCTCCTTCGCCCCCGCCCCCGGCCCCGCCCCCGGCCCCGCCCCCGCCTCCGTCGCTGCCTCCACAGTCTTCGTCTCCGCTTGCGCCTCTTCACTTGTCCACGCCTAGCCTCGTTCCCGCCCCGGCCTGCCACGCCCCCGCCTCCACGAAGCCGCCATAGCGATGTCTCTGCCGCTCCCTCTTCCACTCCCACATCCACCGCCTCCACTTCCATCCCCCCACCCCCCGCTCTCGCGCCTCGCACGCAGCTCCGGCCATTTCCTGACCGGCGCCGCCACAATGGCTCCTGCCTAAAAGGCTCGCGGGCGGCCGGCCTATTTCGCCGCGCTCCTCCCCTCCCTTCCCCTTCTCTCCCTCTCCGGCGCCATTCGCCGATGTCGCCGCGCCTCGCCGAGCGCAAGGAACCTTCAGATGAAAAAGACACGGTTCTTCTCCTGGCAATGGTCGTTGCTGGCGGCGGTTGGGATTTCTTTCACCACACAGCGTGTTAGGCGGCCCCTAGAATACCATCAAATTATTATTGTTGTTATTGGTATTATTATTATTATTATTATTATTGGCCTATAGGCCATTACTGACCACGCTACACGATTAACGTGTGTAATTCTTTCAGGATCAGCTTTTCAGCTGTATCCTTGGATTACAACAAGGTTGTTATGCCTTGTAGTGTGACTTATGAGATGATAGGATGATGATGATAGGTGAAGGGACAATCACAAATACGACCATCCCTACGCATGACTCGAACCTGCAGCCTCCTCGGCACAGACGACGGCTGCCGCAACCGTCTGCGCCACGGGGCCGACATTATTATTATTATTATTATTATTATTATTATTATTATTATTATTATTATTATTATTATTATTATTATTATTATTATTATTATTATTATTATTAATAATATTATTATTATTATACATTATTCACAGTATCTACTGGTCGGTGTGTCAACCACACACAGGAATGATGACCAGGTGTGTGGTTGCTTTACTGAAGGTTCAGATGGCTTCTGACAATACGGCATGTATTCAAAATTACACACTTTTGCATATTATATACATTCCTGGCATCCAAGTGAAGACACTCCAGTGCCCGAAGTGTCATTTTTGGGATCACTCCTGTAGCTGATATTATTATAGGCACAGTTGTCACTTTACTGAAGTTCCACTGAGATGTGACTTCATGGGCGAGATCAGTATACTTCTGGATCTTCTCTTGATATTTTCCCGATATGTTGTGGGTATTGGGTATTGATATATCGATAAGGAAAACCTGCTGATGGTTTCTATCAATGTACGTTATATCGGGTCTATTGCCGCCGACATGTCTGTCAGTGATAATGGAGCGATCCCAGTAGAGTGTGTGCTCACTACTTTCAAGCACATTCTGAGGCACATATTTATAATACGGCACGGAAGTGGCGAGTAAGCCCGTTCTCAATGCCAATAATTGGTGGACCTGCTTCGCCACTTCATCATGCCTCTTTTTGTATTCCAACTGTGCGTGGCTGCTACATCCACTTGTCACGTGTTGGATAGTTTCGCTTGCAGCCTCACATCTTCTACACGAGTCGGAATGAATGGTAGAATCTCTCAGAATGTGTTTTCTGTAGTTCAATGTTGGTACCACTTGGTCCTGGATAGCTATCATGAAGGCTTCTGTCTCCGGAAAGAGATCCCCGTGCTGGAGCCATGCGTGCGACGCAGAGATGTCGACTTCTGGTTTCCTCAGCTCGTGAGGGTACCTTCCATGCAGTGCCTTCGCTTTCCATAAGGATATCTTCTCTTCCGTTTCAATGATTGGTTGAACAGGCGGATCAAGCTTTTTCAAGTTCAGAGGACTATAGTTATTATCAACTGCGCTCACTGCTTGCCGAACTCTCCCACAATGTTCCAAGAAGTATCTTCTGAGTGAAGCAATTTGAGTGCTGTGTAGATTTATGAGATCTACAACCTCGCCCTCCTTGCGACCTTGGAAGGGTAAAACGCTCAGTACTTGAATGGGGATCATGTTTTCGGTGTTGAGTCATAGCGGTTCGAATTGTCCTCTGGAGGTTGTCGAGGTCGGTATTGCTCCATTTAATAACGCCAAAGGAGTATGTGAGCACTGGAATAACAAATGAATTGATGGCCTGCACAAGGTTTCTAGCAGAGAGTTGAGTTTATAAGAGTCCATGCAATCGTTTACACACTTCAGTTGTTAGTATGTTCTTAGTAACAGTGTGTTTGATTCGGAGTGACTGTTGGAAACCCAAGTATTTGTAAGTTTCATGGGGTTCCATGAAGGTAATCTTTGGTTCATTATCAGTTTCCAAATTTATAACTTGCATATGACCCCGAATGATATTCACTCTCCTGCACTTATCCAAACCGAATTTCATCTTGATGTCGTCAGAGAACTTCTCCGTCACGTTTATTAGTTGCCGCATATGACTCTCAGTGTCTGCATAGTGCTTCAGGTCATCCATGTAAAGAAGATGTGAGACCCGGAGAAGAGTTGAGTTCCCCTTTTTAAGAGCGATTCCATAATTAGCTGAATTAAGTAGAGTAGACAGGGGATTCAAGGCTAAGCAGAACAATAAAGGGATTAAAGAGTCACCCTGGAAAATCCCTCGGCGGATGTGTATAGTATCTGTGTGGACGTATTGTTTTCCATTAGAGAGATACAGTTTTATATTCCATCGACTCATCGCGGTTTTCAGGAAGTTTTGGATAAACGGGTGGACCTTGTATACATACAAACATTGAAGGAGCCAAGAATGGGACACGCTGTCGAATGCTTTAGCGTAATCTATGTAGCATGCGTACAAGTTTCTTTGTTTTGCAAGCACTTGCCCCATAATTACAGAGTCTATAATGAGTTGCTCCTTGCATCCCTGAGATCCAGGTCTACATCCTTTCTGTTCATTTGCTAAAATGTTCTGTTCCTCAATGTGTGTCATCATCATTTGTGAAACACAAGATGTTATGAGTTTGTAGAAAGTTTGAAGGCAGGTTATAGGCCTGTACATCGAGGGGTCTTTAGTGTCAGCCTCCTGTGGTAACATGAATGTTCTACCTTCAGTGAGGAAGTAAGGTAGATTTTCTGGATTTTGAAGAAAATATTGAATTATATTAGCTATATGATGGTGAGTGCTTGTAAATTTTTTCAGCCAATAATTGTGCAGGCCATCACTGCCTGGTGCCTTCCAGTTATGCGCTTTGTTCAAAGCTGCTTGGACAATTTCTACGGTGATGATTGATTCACCCATTAGAGGAATATCTCGGTGTCTGTCATATTCCATTTCAATCCACGTCCTATCTGGGTTGTGGGACACAGCAGATGACCAGATAGGCTTCCAAAAGTCCTCTATTTGTGCCTTTGAGGGAAGCTTTGACTCTTTCATATCATTTACAAGCCCTTTACCCTTTGACATATTCCTGTAGAATGCTTTCTGATTTCTGTTAAAAAGAGAATTCTGTTGCCTCCTCGTAGTGCAATTCCTGTAGCTTCGAAGGCGTTTTGTTAACGCCAAAAGCTTTTGTCGTAGGGTGTCAAGATTTTCTGTTATTGTTGAATTCAAGGGCTCGTGCTTCGTATGTATTTTTGTATTGATAAGGATGTTATTCACCTTTCTTCTCAGTTTTTCTGAGGTATTTCCTTTTTTAAATTGCGTGAGTCTCCCAATATCCCTCCTAGTGCTTTCTATACGATTCACCAGCCGTCTTTCCCAAGGTGGCATTCTTTTTTCACTTCGATCATTGTGGGCAGTTGCTACGCGGCTGAAAAGCTTGGAACCGTTACATCTTGAAGCCACAACCGCAGCACAATAAATTGCTGTGTGTACTTCTTCGAAAGATGGTCTTTGTTGTAGATGTTGTGGCAGTACTTTCTCATTCAAGACGCTGATTGCTCTTGCTAATTTTTTCGAGCAATTTTGTCTGGGAATGAGATAGCGGTTCAGTGGGTCAGTTCCCTCAAATTCTGCAAGTGCGACTGCAAATTCATTGCGAATTTGCACCTCTTCACTACTCTTATCATCCATACTTTCTGACATGCTTGTCCCATTGTCATCCTGAGTTTGCACAGCTGATATCTCCACTGCCCTCAGATTACTAGGTTCTGAGGAGTTAAGCATTTTTCTCACTTCTTCCTTGATTGCTTCCAAAACTGGTGCAGAGAGGAGATTTTTCTGAACAATTGCTCGACGCTGGTCCGCTATTCTTTGCTCACTAACTTCAGAATCAGGGAAACGGTGAAGAAATCTTTGATGTAACTTTTGTCGGTAGGCCGTAGTGTCAGTCTCCATTTTGGTAATGGTGTAGTATTCACGCATGATGAAGGTATTTATTTCTGTAGTCCACTTCATCCTTCTGCGTTGCCTGCCTGCAGCAGTGGTCTCTGGAAGCAATAGATTACTTCTCTGGGAAGCACTTGCGGCAGGTGCAGCTGTAAGTGGAGATGGATGGGTGCTGCTATGTTCGGCTGTAGTATATTCGGGGTTATCCCCGATCAGGGCCCGCCTGTTCAGCTCCTGATCACCACCGGCGCGCATGCTGTCACCTCCAGCGGTGGCTCCGAAGGTGCCCCGGCGCTCCCCAGGCAGCGGCTGCTTTTCCGAGGCCTTACGACGCATATTCCGTGTCTCCATATCTATATGGGTGTGCCATCGCCCTGTTTGCCGCCAAATTTTCTGAAGTTGCCCGTCTCCCACGTGGCTAAGTTCTCAATTGCTCGGACGTAGGGCTGGACTTTGGGAGACTTATTATTATTATTATTATTATTATTATTATTATTATTATTATTATTTAACAATAACAAAAAATTCGTATGTTATTCCAGTTCTGACATACTCCTTGGCATTATAAATGGAGCAATACCGAACTCGTTAACCTCTCACTTGGAAATATATACAATATGAAATATATACAATATGCAGAAGGGAGTCATCTTAAATACATGCCGAATTGTTAGAAGCCACCTGAATCTTCAATAAAGCAACCGCACACCTGATCATGATTCCTGTGAGTGGTTGACATACCGACCAGTAAAAACTGAATAATAATAATAATAATAATAATAATAATAATAATAATAATAATAATAATAATAATAATAATTTTATCACGTTACCTGCATTCTTGTCTTGTCCTATTCTCCTGTCCACGATCTGAAGTAAGTACACCCAAGGTACTCGTAGTCTACCATGGGAGTACCATGTTTGTAAAGGTTGTTATAAGGTAGATAAGACGACTTTAATGTTCTAATTCAGGAAAACAAACGATTTTGTTCAGACGTTCTGAATTTTCAGAGGATTGAAGTAGTATTTCATGCTACTTTAAATGGTTCTGTTTGTAATAAATTTTATTTTACTAACTTTTGAGGGTTACTGGCAAAAACAATAATTTTTCCATCATAATGCAAGTATTTTTCCGTCATGAAGTTTTAAAATACACATTTGGTAGCGTACGATGTAATATGCTTACGCTCAATGTCAGAATTTTGAGCAACATAATGTCGGGAGCGGGACCGAGTCGGGGGCAGGGGAAGTGGGGGGCGGGGAGGAGCAGACGTGAGTAGCCGAGTGTGTACGGGGCAGTTCTTCAGTAGTAAGTGACTCGGGCAGGAGCAGGGCGAGAGTGGGATGGTAGCGAAAAGAAATCATAGGGGCGCAGAAGCGTATCGTGGCAGAAACGTAGCTGGGTAGAAGAGAAGCGGGGCAGAAGAGTGCCGGGGCAGACGCCTAGTCGACTACTAGAATCGTAGTGGGGTAGAAGCCTAACCCGGAAGAAGCCTAGCCATGTAGAGTCTAGCCCGGCAGACGCGAAGCCGGCCAGTCGCGGCAGACGCGTAGCGGGAGGGGTCGGAGCGGGGCAGGGTGGGAGCGGGGCAGGATCGCAGCGGGACGGGGTCTGAGCGGGGAGCGGTTTGACGCAACGTCGCCACTCGTGGGGACGGCGCGGCAAAAAGGCCTCCCTCCGCGGTCACCCTCGACTGCCCAATCCCATCGATTTGCTGTCGCGCGCCGCGTGGCCGTCGGGGGCGGTTGGGTTGCCGGCGGCGCTCTTCGGGAAGATCTAAGAGGCATGGAGACCGAGCACCTGCCAAACGTTTACGTCTCGCTTTGTATGATAATCCTTAAGTGTACAAGACACCAAGCGCCCCGCATACCAGTGTAATCTATAAAATGATGTGTCGTTTTCACTTATACAAAAGACGTGAGCTACATATCACACATCCCCCTGCCCCCGACTCCATCCCGGTCCCGAAATTATGTTACTCAAAATTCTTACAATGAGCGTAAGCATTTTACATCGTACGCTACCAAATGTGTATTTTAAAACTTTATGACAATTTGCCAGTAACCCTCAAAAATACATATCACGAGGGATATATTTTAATGCAGCTAAATAGACTCGTAAAATGGGAACGTACCTCTTAAGAAATGTTTTTTTGAATTCCAGCATTATAAAAGGTCTTTTCGTGACAAGAAATCGTTCAGAAAAGGACATCGTACAGCATAAACTATGATGTACTTGCCGTTTATGGAACAAATGATTGCGTCATCACATATTCACCTAATCGGAGCTGGAGAATCTTGAGGAGGTAGCGGTAAAAGGAACAAACGACTACCTTTGTTTAGTACTGATGTCGACTTCAAAATAAAGTTGTTACCCAAAAGTTAACTTCAATTTTCTTCTAAATTTATGTTTTTACACAACAAATAACGTATAAAACTCGTTTATAATGTTGCTTTATTGCATTTGTACAAATTTTAAGCGAGCTCCTAACGTGGCTCATGTTCCAAACATGTACTCGTGTAATAAAGCGTAACAAACTAGTTATGTATATTAACTACTATTTCTGCTGTTTAAGTCTACTTCAAAATATTGCTTTACGTCACAATCTCTGTAAGAACGAAACTTGTCATGCCAGTCAAAACATCACAAAATGAGCTATATTGCAACTAAAAATGTTCTTTATGTGTCCCGAAAATTGCAATTCTGCTTTGTCGCAACACGGCCTGTTTCCTTTTACACATCTCTCACCTTGTAGCTCGGCAGTATTACTATCGGCGCAACTGCTCTTACCACCTTCGCGATTTAAACCTCCACGTCACACGACGTCACACCACCAAAATCTCGAAATAGCTCACAAAACGCGTGTAAATCCAGCGAGCTGCGCCCTGCCTTTGTCCCTGTATCCCCTACCTACGCGCTGCCACCCCGCCTCGTGCACTCCACGCCTCCGCACGCCCGCGCGGCCCGCGCGCCCCAGTGAACGCCGAGCGCGGGCGGCGCCTCCAGGCAGCGCGCACTGTTTGTCAATTATTCGCGCGTATCGCGCCGCGCCCGTGATTGCGTCATTTTTCAAGGCTGCGTCCCCGACTGCCCGTCGCCCTACCGCGCTCACGCCCTCGCCACCAATACTTTGACCCGGCCCCTCTCTGACGCCGACGCAACCGGGCCATGCCCCCCACCCCGCCCCCGCCATACCACCGCCTCCTCCCCCGCAATGCCCCAGCTCTCGCTGTCTCTCGACGCATCCCTGCCTCCGCCGTGCTTCATCCCCTGCTACGCAACGCCGCGCCCTTGTCTCCGTCCAACCGCTCCTCCGTCATCGCCCCGCCTCCCACATCCCCGCCCCCACCCCTCCCCTACCCGCGCTTCCTAGCGCCCCCACTCCTGCCGCGCTTCAAAACCCGCCACATCATGCCTCCCCCCCCATCATGTCCCCTGCCCTCTCTCCTCTTCCGCTCTCCCACAACACGCCAGCGTAGCCTCCCCCGCTGAAGCGCCACCCGGGGCTACCGTGAATCGCTCGGCGTCCCCCGTAGCCCCCCCCCCACCCGCTGGACTCTCTCTCGCTCTCTCTGCGTCTCCCTGCCCCCTTCCCTTCGCACTGCCCCGCACCCTCCTGCGTCGCCTTTGCGGTCTCCCCCCCCTCAACCAATCGTACGCCGCCGACTCTCCTCCCTTCTCCTCCCCCTGACGCCATCGCGTTAGCTCGGCTCATCTGCAGATCTGCGGAGTCCTTTTATGATCCAAGGCGACTGCGCGAAATCACGACGCACATTTCACGATGGTTCAGTGTAGGCGCGATTCGTTCTGGCTAATGTGCACGCCGGTCCACACTCTCGCGTCACGTCTCTTCATGAATGAGTTTGGATGCATTACGCGCTAATAGTTATCTGTGTAACAACAAATTTAAACGGAGCTTTATAATAGAGAGGAGAATCTTTAAGCACGAGTGCGATACCACGAGAACATTCTTTTAAGTGGTTAATGCTTAGTTTTCATTGCCTTGTACTGTATTTTGTTTTTAAACCATTTAAATATTCAGAACTCGTTCTCACTTCTGTTGAGAACAACATACGAGCCATTCGACGTGAAATCGCACAAAGAAGAGAAAATTTTGACCTTAAATTTTTTAATTATTTTTTATTTGTTTCTATTTATTATAATATATATATATATATATTATGTTATATATGTTTCTATTTATTATAATATATATATATATATATATATATATATATATATATATATATATATATATATATATATATATATATAATTAAAAATGTAAGGTCAAATATTATATATATATATATTATTTTAATTTTTTATAACTTTATTATTTTATTTTCTCCCAATCTCAATTTGATCTGAACAAAAACCAACCAAGCAAACATGAACTCTTTAATGCTTTGTTACTCCTACAAGCCAGTGCGTCATTCTCTCCATGTATTTAAGTGTTTTTAAACGTACAAAAACGGAACCAAATGTTGTTTAAAAATGAAATATTGTTAACGGGATATAACACAACTTTAGTGATTCGGAAAAAATATGGTACTGAGATTATCGTGCCCGAGTTATCTTCTTTAACGTGAGTAAATCACTATTAAATTACCTTGTTCTTAAATAAATAACTTTATTTCATACCATATTCTTGTCTTTATTTTCTCAGTAGTTAGTTGATTTCTTCAACAGAGAATTAACAGACAAAATATGTAAGCCTTTTACCGATTTAATGGTTTTTATTACATGGGAGCAATGCTATCATGGTTGATATCTATATTGAGAATTCAGTTTTGTATGACAAATGAGCAAGCGCACGGATTCTGGAGCTCAAGATTTCACCGATTTTACTTTTCCCTCATATGTTGAATTCGATTTTAACTGTTTTGAATGCTAAATCAATAATAAAGAATTATCTCTTTCCACTATTGTATGCCACAGATTGCAGACCGGGAAATGCCACATTGGTGCCACTGCTATATTGGTTTACCATGTTGGTATTGCAATAAATTCTTATATCAACTTTCTTAAAAAGTCCAATCTCATACGCAGTAACATCGCGCCATGAAGCGTGCCTAATTGACGACAGAAGACAATTCTGCCAGGCGCATAAATTGGTGTGTATTAACGATCTGCTCTCTAATCCCAACAAGCTGCCCTGATTCATGAATTTAATGGGATTGATTCGATGATTATTTATTATCTAGAATTTCACAAACATCTGCTCGGCAACGGTAGGGAGTTAAATGCAATTGTTATTGACATTAGAAAATTAATATCTGTAGGAAGAGTGTGCTCACATGATTTATTCGTATTTCATTACCGACATAAATGAAATGTAGTCCTTTTTTCTACATGATCACCACTTTACTGCAGAGCCTGTTGGCATATTAAGAGTAGAGTTTAAAACCATTGAAGTTAAGCTAAAATGTGTTCGATGAGTTCAAACGTTTCATCCAAGACAATGGGATGTCCATGGTGATCAGACTATATTTTTCTTTATTGTGTATAAAATTGAATATTCTGTTCGGAAATTCTATGATTTACAAATTCACAGAATTCATGTACAGATGATATGAGACATCGATGAATTTGTGAAGCCCATATACTAAATATTTTCCCGGAAATATAGACAGTAAATGTTTATTCCTTCGGCTCCATTGCTCTTCCCCACATGCCAAATAGCGTGGGTAAGGACCAGTGGTAGGTTGGGATTGAAGGTTACATCGAGAGAGGGTGGGCAGTGAGGTGCGGGAGCAGAAGTACGGGTGGAAGCGTGAGGTGGGAGCGTGAGGCAGGAAAGTCAGGTGGGAGCGTGAAGCAAGAACGTAGACGGGAGCGTGGGTGGGAGTGGGAGCAGGAGCGTGGGTGGGAGCAGGAGCGTGGGTGAGAGCAGGAGCGTGGGTGGGAGCAGGAGCGTGGGTGGGAGCAGGAGCGTGGGTGAGAGCAGGAGCGTGGGTGGGAGCAGGAGCGTGGGTGGGAGCAGGGGCGTGGGTGGGAGCAGGAGCGTGGGTGGGAGCAGGAGCGTGGGTGAGAGCAGGAGCGTGGGTGGGAGCAGGCGCGTGGGTGGGAGCAGGGGCGTGGGTGGGAGCAGGAGCGTGGGTGGGAGCAGGAGCGTGGGTGAGAGCAGGAGCGTGGGTGGGAGCAGGGGCGTGGGTGGGAGCAGGGGCGTGGGTGGGAGCAGGAGCGTGGGTGGGAGCAGGAGCGTGGGTGGGTGCGGGAGCGTGAGCGAGTGCGTGGGCTGGAGTGGGGGCTTCTCTGGGAAGCGGGGGCATGCTTGAACGGTGCTGTGATATAGAATTAAGGCTGGATCTGTCACCAAGGGCGCGGGAGAAGGTGAATGCTGGTAGAAGTGGGGCAGGTAGGGGCGAGTGCGGACGCTGCGCGGGCGGAGGCGATGGCGACGGCGTGGGCGAAGCCACGGGCGCAGTGAGCGACGGGGCTGCGACCACGAGCATGTTGCGCGCGCAGGAAAAGCAATATCCAGCGGCGGCGGATCCTTCGAAGCCATCGACTCGCGACCCACCCCTTCACCATCCGAGGGGGGATGGAGGGGGGTCGAGGGGTGCCTGAGTCACAAACCGATGGCGCGACTTCATCGCCCGGTGGAAGAGCTGCCCCAGGTCCCATCCGCGTTCTGCGCCCTGCGCTCCGCCTCCTCCACGGCGCACGCGGGGCTCGCGCCCTTGGCGGCAGCCTCTCCCTCCCCCCTGCAGGCGCCACGCCCCTGCGCCAACCCGTCCCGTACTCGACTCCAGGCCGTCGCATGCGAACACCCCGTACCAGCTTAGGTAGCTCACGGCACCTATTGGACCCTCTACCTAGAACTCCACCCCCGACGGTAACAGTATTTTCGACACTAGCTACGTCGAGTTCAACCGCTGTCTGGGGGAGCTTCTCTCATCGGTAGTTTTCTATCGTTTCTCCCATCAATTCTAAGCTAATGCCGGAGCAGATCCCTGACAAACGGGCCACGTGCCGCGCGCGATCTTTTCTTTCTCTTCCTTGTCGTATCCTCAGCTATTACTTACCACACTCGTACACTTACATGCACTTTATACTATTCCACATGTCGGAAGATCAGTCGGGAGAGGTTGAGAGCTTGTCCCGGCTGGGGCGATACGTGGTTGAGGAAAACCTTGCAAGCCGACGCGTAGGTCAGCACAGGATCTGGCCATCAAGCGTGGGAAGATCACCACCTCCTTCCGCGATAAAAGTACGAACTGTACTTACGGTATCAATGACCTTATCAGTAGACGCGCCCGGAATCACTAGTCGATTAATCAGTCAATCGACAACTCGCCGTCCCTGCATTCCACGTCCTCCCCTGCAACTCCGGACCGTTGGACACCCACTATCCGTGAGTGTCCCATTTCCCTTCACTTACCACGATCTTCCAGTCAAAACAGTCCACGACCAACCCCGCACAAGCAGCCCATCTGCCAAAGAGCCCCCTCAGCCAACACTTCCACCGACAACTATGACCTCCCTCTTCCACCCTCGGTCCACCAGTTTCTCTATCAACCGTCTTCTTCTGTGACGACCCCCTTAACGTCTCCCCACCTCGATCCGCGCCATCCCCGTCTCTCTACAGAGTCCTCTGCGAACACAGTCCCCGCCGCCACTTCGTGACCAGCGTTTCTCTACCCTATGCTCCGCGCGCCCCTCGCCCAAACCCCTGCGCGACGTGTACTATAAAGACCAGTGCTGAATTATCTTTTATTATTCTACAAAAAGCAGATTTGAGGAGCGACTTGTTGTGTCTATTCACTTTGGAGTGTTCACTTCAGACTATTCACTTTGGATTTCTGTGCTCCCGGTGTATAAATCATGAAAAAGTTGTGAACAAAAATGTTAAAGGCAGATTTCCTTGTAACTTTGTTATCCCTTCAAGATACATTTCACCACGCCCCCTTCATTATGAATCACCACCATTTCCTTTGACACCCCCTCTTTACGCTGACATTTGTCTCGGTATTAAAAAAGTGCTCTCTAGAAGCAAACTCCAATAACTTGATTGCAGTGCCGAACAACCTCCGGCCGAGCGATTTCGCTGCAACTGTCATTATGCGACAGTAATACTAGTGGCTTGGGGCATCAATAATTATGCTGTAAATTGTGGGGAAAGTGAGGTCCTGGATCAGCAAAATGGGATGTTTTGAAACGCGCACATGAATACTAAATATTCTCTTTTTCTCGTCGCATGACAGTTGCGGATTTTTAAGCTGTGTATGAAGTGTAGTATATAGAAGCAAAGTATGAAAATTTAGTCATAACGGCTTCTTTCAGTCAAAATCGAATTTCATTTCATTGCTGGTAATTTTGTTTCAAGACTTCCTGGGTATCTGCCGACGCACTTAGCACCTCTCGCATAGCCAGAGGTTGCATAGTTCTCTGTAAATTTATGCCTTTATTCGAAGTTAGAAAAATAAATTCCACCCACTATGTCCTCTCTCCGGCCTAACCTGTCCCAGTCAGCCAGTCCGCCTGCTATGATCAGCACTTCCGCGAGAAGCCTCTTCCGCCCTTCGCCTGCATTTTCCCGCCACAATTTGCATAACCTGCTTCGCCAACACAAAACTTTCAATTGTTCAAATAAGTCTTTAGTTAAAAATTGAAAGGTTGGTTATACACTTACGAAATGGCGTTAATGACATTATGCATAAAAATAAATACTTGAATGACATTACGTGAACTGATTTTGGGGAACTGATCACCAATTCGATCAGTTCATATTTTTAACGTGCGAGAAGATCCTAGAATATTCTCTTGTTTCGGCATGTTCCGACGACAGATACAGGTTTGCACCCCTTATCCAATGACACGTAGCATTTCCCCGTTTCTTCAATAAATATAAAATAATTGGTAAAATCTATGTAACATTTCAATTGCTTTCAACATTCACTCTTAGTGTAATTCTACGCTTCTCGTGATATATTCTCTTCGAAGCAGACCATCCCGGCAACAGAGTCCGACTGAACTAATTTCGTCGTCCAGCGCATTCATCTCCATCGATTTGCAAACAAGAGAAATACGGCGCATATTTCTTCTTCCCTTCTGGGCCAACTTGATTAAATTTGATTGATTGTCCGGGATATCTCGCCACTCGTTCACTCGCCGTGTTGTAAGGGACCATGAAATATCGCTTGTCGATTCCGCGCCGCCGCCGCCGCCGTCGCCGCCTCCTCATTCCCGACGTCGCCGCCGCTCTCCCATCCGCGACTTCGCCACCGCCCTCGCAGCCGTCCTCGCTGCGCTTGCCGTCCTCACAGTCGCCGTCGCCACTACCTTCACCGTCGTCCTCCCTGACACGTTCGCATACAGCCTTGCATTTACACTCTTCCGTCGCTGCCGCCGTCGCCGCCGCCAGCGCCCTCTCCCTCACCACCGCCGCCCTCGCCGCTTCACCCGCCTACTCCCAAACCGCCGCCCTCATCCTCCACTTCGCCTCCGCTCCCGCAACTACCTCCACCACCGCCCTGATGCTTTCTTGTCCTATTCTCTCCTCACGCACTACCCTCGCCACCGGCCTCGCCACCGCCCTCGCCACCGCCCTCGCCACCGCCCTCGCCCTCACCAGCTGCTCTCACCGCCGTTGTCGCCGCCGCATTTACTACCATCCAGACAGCCACCCTCACTGCCCTCACCATCAAATTCACGGCACGGTTACCCCGCCGCCTGCGACGGCCATGTAAAGCATGTGATCGTAGTGTGGCGGCGTCGTTGGCGTAGGTTCATATTTCAGAGGGAGAAGAGGAATAATCGTTATTACCTTGACTAACATTGCTATTAGTGTGAAATTAAGTTTTTTTCATTACAGACAAAATTAGCAGCGCATTTAGTTGTGAGCTGTGGTGTCCCTGCGACGTATATTGATCCGATCGATGACTCTCTTTCTGGAATGGTTAATCATCCATGCCATCGTCTTCCATCCGAATCTTCATCCTATCCATATCATTAATTTACTATTATCATTCACTCCTCCTGATCAACCCATCATTCCCTGGCAGCCGCCGACGCCTTCGCCCTCATCTCCGCCCGCGCCCACTTTCTTGGTTTGCTCGTTTTAATCCTGTCACGTGCTCTCATCCTCGAGCAATTGCGCTTGCCACCTGCTCTTTCTCATTTCCTTACGTACTTACTACGGTTGTTCTTTCCTCTTTTCCCCCAGAGTATTCCCTACACTTGTTTTCACCTCATCCTGCCTACCGCCCAGTTCACATACTCACATTTCTCTCTCTCGTACTCATTCACTCACTCACGCTCTGCATTCCCATCCATTAAACTCGCCCTGGAAGGAGGGGGAGCGGCGGCGCTCGCGCTGGATGAGGGGAGCGGGGGAGGGGGAGCTCTGCGGATGAGCACCTGGCGGCGCGGGGGCGAGCACATCGTCGGCCACTCCCGCTCCCGCATTAGCATGTCAAACGGGCCAGAGCTGTATCTGCGGCGGCGGCGGCGACAATGTCCCTTGCGTGCGAAAGGAGCATCCCGAGTAATGGAATTCAAATTAGTGTCGCTGCCGCTGTTGCCGCCGCGGTCGTCGTCGTCGTCGTCGTCATCGTCGCCGCCGCCGCCGCCGCCGCAGTTGCAGCCACAGCCGTCGCCACCTGGGGGTTGCTCAGTAATTAAGCGTCCTCAAACCCGCCCCTCCTCCTCGCGTCTCGCATCCCTAACCCTCACCACCTTGCACCGAGCGCACTCCATCCCGTGGCGTTCCCTGCTTCCCCACTGTCCCACTGCCTTGGTGTCCTCGTTTCAATCCCACCACCCGCGCTTGCTATCGTCCTCGTACAATCGCGCGTGAATCTTTCTCCTTCATTCCTTTCCTTACGCGCTTGTCCCGTGTGATCTTCCTTCTCCCCAAGTCTCTCTTAACTTATTCCATCCCCACCCTGCCGACCTCCCGGATCACGCACTCATATTCTCTACCTTCTCTGTTCCTTCTTCTCTCCTCTCCACTAAACTTGCTCGCTGCCCTAACGCCTCATTCGCGAATCCTTGCCTTCCCAATCCTCCCCTTCACAATCCTTTTTTCGTCTAATCGAACTTAACATTTCACCATCTTGGTCTTTAACACATATCCTTCACGCACATCCACAATATTACCTTCACACCTTAATCGTTTATCTTTACGTCATCTCAACCTTCGCATCAATCTGAATAGCATCACCTCCCCTAGCCTCGGGAATTATTCCTCTCATCATCTGCTCATCCAACTGTTTAATATAACCCCGTCACCGAACTAACGCACTATCTTCCCCCCCCCCCACCCTCACCTGTTCCTCGCCCAGAGCCATCGCAGGGTGGGAGTGTAATTGAGGGAAGACGGTCATTTGGTCGCGTTCCGCACCCGGTGACGACCCAGGCTCTCGAAACGAAGCCAGCCCACCCCCGGCGCGGGGTAAGAGGATCTTGCGAGGAGACGCGTCTCGTGAGCGTCTCTCATTCCCCGTGGAATGGCGGTCTGCAGTAATGACCGAAATGTCTAGGTGGTAGAACGTGAAATCTCGTTAAAATGATATATTCGGAGGAATTTGAGTTTGCCGAGTACAGACAGGATGAGGCGGCACCTGGGGAAGGTCCATGGAGTTCATGGCCCCGCCTATAAAATTTACGGATTAAAAAAAATGTGTATGTGATTTTAAATTATTTATTAAATGTAAATTATTTTAATAATAATAATTTTTTTTTAAATATACCTTTTTAAAAATTGCCTCAGACTTTTCATTTAAACTTCTTCACTTACAGATAGTAGTACTGTAAGATATTATTAATAAAAAATGTAGTTTACTCGCATTATTATCAAACTTTTTGTTAACAAGAAATTATAATAATAAATGGAGTCATTATCATAGATAAATGTAATAAAAATTAAATAAATGTAATCATTTTATTTCGATTAACTTCTCTCGCCCCGTGTTCTCTCTGCGACGTCGATATCGTTGGCGAGTGCGCGCGCTGTGCGCGGGATTTCGTGCTGCTCGGACAGCGAGAGCAGGGAAGGGCGGTCTCAGCCCCGTGACCACGCCCTTTCGGCCGAACACGCAACGCACGCAGCGAACGACACGCGCTAATAATCTAAATAGGCATATGCGTGTTTGCGTACGCTTTGTTCGCCATCTGTACGGTGTTTGTCATTTCACTGCCGTCTCTTTGCGAAATAATACGGCGGATGTTAGCTATGTTGCGAACGGGACGTGCAGGGTGTATTGACTTCAAGAGAGAGCAAAATGAGTTATTCAAAATTAATTCTCGTTATTTCCAAACATCCCGCTAAATATACTTTTTATTTATTTATTTATATATTTATTTATTTATTTATTTATTTATTTATTTATTTATTTATTTATTTATTTATTTATTTATTTATTTATTTATTTATTTATTTATTTATTTATTTATTTATTTATTTATTTATTTATTTATTTATTTATTTATTTATTTATTTATTTATTTATTTGTTTATTTGTTTATGCGGCTTTATAGCCATTACATCGACAAAACTTTTCATAAACTTTTTTGCCATTAAATTAAATTTTCAAGTTGGTAATCTCGTAACAGACGAATAACTTTAGTACATTATGATGTAGGGTTGAACACAGTGTGTGGTTAATTTTAAGTTTTTCCTGAGTTAAAATGTGCCAGGTCATTCTGTAATATGAGATATAGAAATGGAAGAACACAATGTGTACATGAGCCATGTTCTGAGTTTTAGAATAGATGTTTGACTGAGATATTTTAAGTGGTATAGTACTTTCCAATATATTTCTTCTGGTCATGTGAAATTTTGAAAAGATTTTTCCAATTTGTAGTAATAAAAGTTTCTTATAGATGATAAAAAATTATAATTAAATCTTCTAGAGTACCACCGGCCGGTTTTTCACTGCGATTGCTGGTTGAGGACTTGAGTCTGACACTTCATTTTCTGAGATTTCTTTATTTGATGGGAATCAAGAAGGTGAGATTTTTAAATCAGTATAATAGCTAGATGGAAGACACTTTCCTAACTTTATTGAATAGAAGGGTTTTTAGAATGTTTTAATAGAAATTAGTTGACAGCAGATCAGAAAAGATGTTGATTTGAGGGTCACTGGAGTTCCGGGTACATAATTTCATGGATTTAAGTGTAGACCTGACTTCACATGATAAAATTCAAAAAATACTCTGGGAGAGGGAAGTGAAAATTGGTCGATGGGATCTATGATTTAAAGGCAAACTCGTATCTTAACTCTTCTTTTGAACCATCCCTGTAAATGTGGAAGTAAAAAATTTTTCGGTGCGCAGAAAATAAGGGTATGGAGACTGAATTTGGGGTTTCTGAATATGACACTTAATTTGCTCCTAGGTTAATGAATAGAGAGAAAGGTTTCCATGGAGGGATAGGATTAAATCTTCTAGGGAAAATATATGGAGGATCGATGTTAATTTCGATTCGGTAATTGACAAAATTTTGCCCTGAGTAAGGTTGCAACATGACGGCACAAAATGGTGGCACCTGCGGCTAGCACGCGGCATTTGCAGGGCATCCAAGATGCTACCCGTTTCCTTTCTTCGGACGGTTTTTCAGAAGAGAATTTGGGATGTCTGATCCAGGGGCTGAATTATTGGTATTTTTTACGAATTGGAGTCCATCGATGAAAAAAGGTTTAAAAGGTTTAAGTTTATCTACATTGATTGAGGTGGTCTGTTTTTTTTAAATTCGTAATGCCAATCATATATATAGTTCATTGAATTTGGCCACAGTGCTTTTAACGACAGACAGTTTTTAGATCATAAACTGTTTATTAAATCTTCTGAACAATCACATCACAAAAAATTTATTGGTTTTCAGAGCGACGTTTAAGGGAATTCATTTTTCCCCATCTTCGGGCTAGATATAATAAAGAATAAAATTAATTTATTATAATATATTACTTTGCCGATCAGATGGCCGAGATCGCTAAGGCAGTAGTGCCGGAGTGGTTTCGGACCAGAAGATCGCGGGTTCGAGTCCCGCCTCGGGCATGGGTGTATTTGTGTATGTCTGTATGTGTTGTCCTTTCACCCCCATTATCATCATATCATCATTTCATCTTCCATACCCCCAGGGCTAACAACCGTGGGGGATAAAAATCGGATCCAGCTAAAATGCTGGTCCCCCCAAAAAGTTGTTGCAAGCACCTGCCACCGCGATAATAAATAAAAACTGAGCCACGGTAAATGCAGGATGCTTGCATGCGTGGTCCTAGTCGGCCGATTAACGAAATATATTACTTTATTATATTAATTGAATAAACTTTTTACGACCTAAAAATTGTCTGTCATTACAATCACTGGGGGCAAATTGAATTAACAATGTAAATGTTTAGTGATAGTACAGAAAATTTCCTAACTGATGATTTATTTTATTGCTAATATTCAATATTTCTAAATTACATCACTCCACATTGCTTCCCTTGAAAAATCTAATTAACTGTTAAATGGACCATCATATAATACTACAAGAAAGCATATGAATATTTTGGGGCCAGATGTACGGCTTATATTTTCAAACATAAATAATACTATTTTATTGTATTTACTTAATTTTGTATACCAATGTATATAAAATTCTGATGTTGATCTTGACTTTCTTTGAAATGATATTGACTCTTAATATTATGTACTCTTTTTGTATATTTTACAGATCCTCGCAGTTTAGAATTATTGAATTATCCGTAATTTAATTATCACAGTACTTTCGATGACAGATTCTTAAAATATTTTACACATTTTATAATGTTTTGCCATGTTGTCAAAATGATTGCCATATTTTATAATTAATGAAAAACCTTCATTTGAAATGTGACAAACTACAAAATAAATGTATTCACAGTTAAATCATACGATTCATAAATCATCATATTTCATTATTTTTGGTAACTACTACAATGTTAAAGTGAAATTAGGAATATATGGCATCCTTTTACATTTTTTAATTTCGCTTTTTTCGTAACTAGATACCGTAATGCGTCGTATATTCGACACTCGTTTAGTCGAGCATATGTAGGGTGCGATATAATAGCAGATAATTGCATCCCGCAGCATCGTTTCTGGACGTAGGGAGGTACTATCGGACGTGTCATTTTGTGTATGAAATTTCCTTCAAATTTCCTTTCTTTAATCGCCATCGCCCTGGATTCTATATATATATATGTTTATCTCTCTCTCTCTCTCTCCACACACACACACACATATATATATATATATATATATATATATATATATATATATATATATATATATATATATATATATATATATATATATACTCCAGCAATCTTCACAATGATATAAAAAGGAAATCATCTTACTGCTCTTCGTTATATACTTTTTCTTTTCGATATACAGCGTAGATCCCAAATTTCGTTTTTTATAAGAGGACTATCTCAGATTCTTGTTTGTATTTCAATTTATTGTGTAATTTCTTTACGTTGTACTAGTGAAGAAAATACGGTTTTTTGTTCTAGAAACTAAAGAATATAATTATAAAAAAGTGTTAGAAACCTGTTGAAATTGTAGACTTTAAAAGTATTCCGAGCCTTTTTACATCCGTATGGCTCATGTAGGACCTAAAATAATTTTGCGACTACTCTGTAAGACGTACTGAGATACAATTTAGGAAACAAGTCTACAATAATGGTCATTACGTCTACCACTAGTCTACCACTACTACTACTACTTCTAGTAAAATCATTAATTACAAAAATAATATCAATATCAAAACTTTATGAACAATACAAATCTGGCACAGGTAATTTTTAAATCTGGCTTCATTAGCAGGAATAGTCTGAAATCCCTCTGAAGAGAGATTGTTGCAATTTCTTTTAGTATTCACAAAGGAGTACCTATGTTCATTAGTAATTTACGTATACTTTCCCATTTTCTACCTGTCTACTTTTTTTACATACCGTAATACTATTCCCAAGTAAGGTGAACTGCTGGGCGTGGCGCGGCGCCGAGAAACCTTGTGGTGGGGGCGGGGCAGCCCGCGAGCCGGAAGCTATTAGTGCGGTGCTCCAAAACAGCGGTGAATCGCATTTCCCCTCGCGAACAATTTCCGGTCCATAACCCGAGGCAGCGCTGCGCAGCGCTGCGCTGGCCGCGAAATTGTGTGCGCAGCTGCTCCCACTCTCACCCACTGACGCCCACCCCGAGCCACCCTCGACCCCTTGATCCCCGCCCCTTCTTCCCACCCTTCTTCCTAACCTTCTTTCTAGCCTCCTTCCCACCCTCCTTTCCGCCCTCCTTTCGCCCTCCTTCCCGCCTTCCTTCCCGCCCTCCTTCCCGCCCTCCTTCCCGCCCTCCTTCCCGCCCTCCTTCCCGCCCTCCTTCCCGCCCTCCTTCCCGCCCTCCTTCCCGCCCTCCTTCCCGCCCTCCTTCCCGCCCTCCTTCACGGCCTCCTTCACGGCCTCCTTCCCGCCCTCCTTCACGGCCTCGTCCTCGCTCTCGATCTGTCCTCGTCTCTGCCCTCGTCCCTTCCCCATCGCCCCCTCGTCCACATTCTCGTCACCGCACTTGGTCCTATCGTCATACTTGCCGTGGGCCCTGCCCGCGTCCATTACCGCGTCCCTGCCCTCGTTCAGCTCTGGACCAGCCCTCGTCTCCACTATCGTCCCTGCCCACGTACCCGCCTTCGTTCCGCCCTCGTATTGCCCTTGACCCGCCCTCGACACCACTCTCGTTCCTGCCCTCGTCCCCGCCTTCGTTCTACCCTCACCCACGATCTTGTCCCCGCCCTGATGGTACCCGTATCTTTACACTCGTCCCGCCCTCGTCCTCCACCCTTCTTTCGCCCCCTCGTTCCTGCTTTGCCGTGGTCGCTGTACTTGCTTCCGCGCTCCTCCCTGCGTTTGTCTCCGCGCCATCGACCTCGTTGCCGTGTGTGCCTATTTCCTCCTCAGCCCCCCTCCCTGCGCCTACCCTCCTTTCCGTCTCCACCCTCCGCGCCGACTCCGCCTTCCTTCTCTTCTCATCCCCGTGTCCGCTGCTTTGTCCCCGCCCTCGTCCCCGTCCCCTCGTCTGCCCGTTCTGCCGGCTTACAAGAACAATACTTGTAATCAGGAGGCGTCACTCAGCTGCCGGCCACGTGACTGTTAATATGCGCTCTTTCACACGCCATGCTTCCTTTCTCTCTTCTTCTCTCTGAAAGCGACCATCCCGCAATTGGGGTGGTTTGTTACACTAAGTAATATTGTATGTCAAATTAGATCCTAAAGAAGAGCGTACAGTATCGTACGAAGCAGTTTGTTTCACCTCAGAATCGTCTACAATAGCATGTTTCGTTTTGACGATAATTAATAATATAGTCCCCTGTATACCCGAGATAACTATGTTGTGTTACTACTCTCTACTATTGCTAGATGAGCATAAAATACACTTTTTCCAGGGACGAGGAACAAAGGTGATTTTATGTATTTTTATAAAGACCTCAAAACAAGGAAATGTAGTTGATAGACAAAATCTGAAGAATATATGTTCAGTTTTAATGAAAGCATACACAGGTAGTATTATCTTATGTTATTGAATACTGGATACTAAACATAAATAGTAAACGTAAAACATTAAAAAATGATTTTTTAAAACATTTCTGATTGTATAACTGCCCCTATTAAGGAATCCCAAGGTCGGAAGTGAAGCTACTCAAGTCATTCTAGAGCATAGTTTTACAGCAAAGCTTAATTTGCGGATTCACAGTGAACGGAGCGTGTGTTGGATGGTTAAATATTAATTTACAATGCACAAAAAAACGGTTAACCGGCACATAAACGGTGTCATCTAGGCACTTATCACGCAAATAAATAAGGATGATTTACAAAGAGCAATACGTTAACAATATACCTATTATACCAACAACATCGATTGCAGAGGGCTCTCCGAGGTTGGTATTTTTTCGGCCAAACATATTATTATTATTATTATTATTATTATTATTATTATTATTATTATTATTATTATTATTATTATTATTATTGTTGTTGTTGTTGTTGTTGTTGTTGTGTTGTTTAATGATTGTGTAGTGGGATTAGTACCTCTGACAGCACTGTACTAATTAGTTATTTCAAAAAGTTGAAATAGCCTGTATCGTAGCACTGCATTACTAATTTTTGCCGAGATCTCCAATTAACAAGGAATCTAGTATGACACTTTAGAACCTTGTAAATGATATGGGTCTCTCACAGTTTTACCACATTGCCGAAATTTCACGGAATAGAGAGGAGAGCCAGCTTAGACAAGCTTACGAGTCGCCAGACGCGGCGCAGCCCGAGCGACGGCGCGGAAGCGGACTTCATCATCCGCTAACTGAGGCCGCGCGGCGGCGCGACCCCCGATGGCTGCCCGCACAGCGACGGAGTCAAGCGGCAGAAAGCATTCGCAGTCCGCTGGCTGCGCCCCGCCTCACGCGTGCGTGCCCGGCCGCCCGCCCTCGCGTCCACCCACCCACCCAGCCACTCGCTCGCTCGCCCGCCTACTCGTCCACCCTCCCGTTCCGACCCGCCCATCCAGCCATTCGCTTTCTCGCCCGCCCGCCCAACTACCCTCCGCTCTGACCCGCCTGCCCCAGCCCTCGCGCCACCCGTCCCATACATCCACCCACCCACCCACCCACCGATTCGCTCGCCCGTCCACCCTCCCGCTCCGTCCCGTCCACCCCAACCCTCGCGCCCACCCTCCCAGACACCCACCCACCGAATCGCTCGCTCACCCGTCCACCCTCCCACTGCGAACCTCCCGCCCCAACCCTCGCGCCACCCCTCCCATACACACGCCCACCCAGAAACTCGCATGCTCTCCGGTCCACCCTCCCGCTCCATCCCGCCCGCACCAGCCCTCGCGGCCATCCTCCTACCCACCCGCCCACCCACCGACCCACCCACTGACCCACTCGCTTGCGTGTCCGCTCGTCTACCCTCCCGCTCAGATCTGCCCGTCTCAGCCCTCCCGACCACACACCCACGACCCGCCCGCCCATCCTCCTGCCCCCCAGTCCAACCGGCCGCCGGCCCGCCCGCCCGCCTGCCGCGCCGGACGGACGAGTTGGCGAGCGAGGGCGTGACGCGAATGCCCGTCTCTCCCGATATATCCTTCTGCACGCCCACTTGACATGTGCGTTGGACTTCCGCGAGGTTGGTTTGACCCGAACGGCACGTGACCGGACGGTCTATGGATGTTTGTATTAGATGGCAGAAGTCAAATGGCAGTGTTGAAATACAGATCTTCGCGGCAATGAACTTGTCGGTATTCATGTCCAAGACCAGGATTACCGTTATCGATTACGTTGTAAATTCTCCTTATCTTGAACGTATTTTCGTGGGATTAGGCATCTCGACTTCGCAATTGCAAGGACTTTCTCCTGTACAATCGTTATTCGGATGTTCCTAGACCTTTCGGTAAAATCCATTTACTTCAAACGTTGGTTTCTTATTGTAAATTCTCCATATTTTATGAAAATTTGGTTCACACGTTGCGTCGGTTGGAGGTTAACGTCATCGGCAAGTCACGGAGATTCAAATTCACCAGCATGAGGTCAAAATGTTAATTGCAGAATAGTCAAAATTATCTTTCAGTGGCGAAGCTTTGAACAGTTTTTAAAGTAGTTTTATTAATTTAAGTTTTAATAATTTGATTAGGAGACGAAAAACAATCTTTAGTTCACCGTGCACAGAAGCGTCGAATAGCACCGTACTTGCTCCGAACGGTGAACCAAAAGTGTTCTATATAATAATTTCTTCTCATTAATCACTTTTCCCACCCTTCCATGATTTTTTATAATAATACCAACAACAATAATGTGATACAAAAAATTGTATTTCCCCCCACCACCACCACGCGCGTCCAATGACAGCGCTTCCCTCAAATGGTGGAACGGTAGAGTGACGTGTCGTATCTGCGAGTGACAGACGGGTGGACACAAGTTACTGATTGCTAAATGTACAACTATTGCTATCATTCTGCATCTAATGTGGCTAAATATCATTGTTATAAAAAGTTAATTCCAAACTTCTTTTGCGAATTGTGGTTTTGATAGGCGCCAAGTATACTTTTCGTGTCTACAAAATTGTGTGCCTTACAGTCGTGAGGATTATTGTATCTTCTTCTCCAACCCTTCGTTTCCACCTTCTCTTTTTCGATCTGAAAATGCTGGCGTGTGCCTTATCGATGAGATTAATTTTTATCAAACGCAGTTTTCAGGTTATAACCGTCTTCAAACGTCTCCGCAAGAATTATGTGAAACCGAATTGCACAGTCCATAATCTTCTAAACAATACTGGTTATACATTTATTAAAGACACTCTTCTTTTATGAAAAGTTTCAATATGAGTATTATTTATATGTGTTTTACAATATGCCTATTGTTCTTACGTACAAAAATGTTACATTATGATTTCGTCAAGTTTCATCAAAAAGTCTCAACTAGCAACGTAGTTGGGGCCGGGGATGGTTTGTTGATGGTCTGGTATGGCACATGGTAGAGACCTGACACAGTACTGACTACCGGGACGGGACAAAGTAATAAATACGATGATTTGACTCTAATTTAATACTGCATTTGAAGTATTATAATCACATGGCAGAAACTAGCTTGCAAGCAAAGGCTTGAATGACTCAAATTATATCCATACGCACTCACTCACACGCACTCACATTCAATTACATACATGAATAAATACAAGTAGATTGTATTTTAATTCAAAATAATAGACTCCGACTTCTTGACTAATACCATGAATCTTTGTGATTTCACTTTCTTCCTGCTGCTTTATTAAACACGTGCATTGTAATAACGTATGGTCGTATCCGGATGAGTAAGATGCGAGAGCTCCGTCAGCGTAAGAGAATCGTTGGAGGAAAGAAGAAGGGATAATCCTGAAGTTTTAAATGCAGGAGTTATTCGTAAGCCCCTTCGGTAACGTTTTTTACATCGTCATTTGTAGGTGCAGTGGCGTCTCCTTCACTTCACGAGGCTTCACTGGTGCTTTTACGTTGCGAGTGGAACGAGCTCGTCAGTGATATGTCATTTTGTAATACGTAATTACTCTGAAAATTGAACACGAGAGATTGCTGGCACTTGGTTATCTACGTTTCGACAGATATACGCAAGTAATAAATAAATAATCACTTGCTGTGTTGGGATGCCGGAGCGTTTGATATTGCGTCGCCGATTCGCTTTAGACGAGCGCTGAACTGCCGAGCTGGAGCGGGACAGGGGCGTCGTCCTGGCTCGTGCATTTGCACCGGCGATAAATTGTCATTGTCGATGGGACGAGCTGTTACATTCGCCTACAGCGGCCCAGAGCTGCCGGCCTGCAGTTTCACCCTCTGTGAATTGTTCCCCTGTGTGTACGCAGAGAATGTCGATGCTGACAAAGTTTTGTTGACACAAGTTTAGTCTTCATTTACGCCCACTGATAGTTGTATCAGAATGATGACAAATACAGGTACATAACTCAGTATTGGGGAGAGTATTCTGTAGATTCAAGACTAGCTCGTATATCACACCACGTTCTTGGCTAGAATTATCCATATCTATAAATTATCTATCTAGAGACACATCTGATGGCTCTTGCGTGTACAGTACGTCAGGTGACAGCTGTAGTAGTTTATTTTATTTATATGTTTATTTATTTTATGTTCAGTATCCTTGCAGGAGGATAGCCATTTGTTTCGCACCATTTTTTTTAGATCCAGCCACAGTTTGAAACCTACCCTCGAGGTGAGTCCAATAAATTTCGCGCTGGCCTGCATCGTGAACGTCTCCCTTATTGCGTCTGGAGCGTGGCTCTTACTTTCACAGCCAGCTGGCTTTGCTAATAAAAACCACGCTGGGTGGTCGGTGTAATGTGAGATCTGTTTGAGGCGCGATATTACAGGAGATATTTAATTGCGCCGGACGCACGCCCCAAGCGTGAAATGGCACAATGGGTATTTTCCGCTTTAGAAATTTCATCCCCTTCTGACGGATTTGATCATGGGAATCGGTTTTACTCGGATACGCTGTCATCTGTTGTGGTTAGTGACTCCCAATGCTTGCACATTCTGGCATCAGTGTCCACTTGGCCTACGTTTTCAGTACTCAGCAGAAAAGCTTCTGATGGAGCTAAGTCTTCGTGAAGTCTCAATGATGACACTTGATAGATATGTCAGCTTGACAGAAATGCTTTCTCTGAAGCAGATCACAATATGACGGAAAAAGTATTTGAATTTGCAAATGGAAGGACGTATGATACTAAAAGTGGTTTGTGGCCAATTTTTTCTCGAAATTAAAATGTGTTTACTCGATTATTTTGTGGTGATATTCGTGTGTAGTATATTTATTTAGCTTTTAATTCTATTATTAAAGCAATCGCCCCGTGCTGTACTTCATACGAGGAAATTCCTTCCAAACAACACATTAAATTTTCACTGCCTTTTTCTTCGTTTTTGGCGTAAAATAAAAATAAAATGAAACCGACATGGCGCAAGGGCCATCACTGTGTTGAGGTTATGACGCGGGAGCTCTTGACCGGCCTCAAAGGTCGTCTCGACGTCTTGGCTCTGGTCGTTGCCACCGGTTCTATTGTAAATATTCCGCCCTTGGGTTATTGCCTCGGGTGTTGTGTTGCTCCCGCCTCTCGTTTCGATCTCTTTTACTACTTTCCACGGTCGTCATTCCCGAGCCCTGTCGGCGTTCTCCGCGGTTTTCCTCGTCATCGTCACCACCTCCTGTCCTTCGAGTCGTCAACGGGGATACTGTTACTGTTATTTCACTTTCCCCTCTCAGTTGCCGTCGTCCGTCTTTCAGACTTTATGCCGCCGCTCCTGCTGCTGCCACGCCTCGCCTGACCCGGCCGGATAAGGCTCAGTCCGCACTTCACCACCTCGCCGCTCCTCGTTTATCCCTTCCGTATTCTCCGAGCGCCATTTCTCCTTGCCTCGCCCAGACCTCCTATCCCCGCTACTTTCCCGCCCACCTTTCCTAGTCCACGTTCCTCGCCCCTCCTTCCTTCGTCCTTCTTGTCACTGTGCTCTTACCCTTGTCATCTCGGTGCCCGCTTCTGAAATCCACCCGCATCCTCCTTGCTCGCCCTGCTTCAACGCATCTCTTCAACGCATCCCTCGTCTTCAGAACCCGCTTCACCGTGGTCTCCCCGCCGAGAATTTCTCCCTCCATTTAACACCGTTCCCATCTAATCCCGCTCCACGGATCTCCGTATTCCTATCCAATTCTCCCCTTAACTCTGTTCCACTCTGGCTCTCCCCGCCCGCTTCTCCTTTCCCCGCCCATTCCCGCCTCAACCCGCCCCACGCGCAACGAACACGCAGCACGATCTCTTCGTCACAGCCTCCTCCTCCCCCGCCTGCTCCTTCTACCCCGGGAGGTCGGCTGCCGGCCATCGTATTTCGATTAACAGCGGGAAAACAACGCGACCTCTCTGGCTCGGCGGGAGGGGCCAGAAGAGTGGGGGGAGGGGCGTCGCGCGATCCGTCTCGTCGCCCGCTGGGAGGGCGAGCACGCCGCCGGGCACCCGGCCGACAGCCGCGCCGCGCGGCCCTTTTTGTTTCGGCGCCCGAGAGCGTAGATCATGGCGCGCTGCAGCTGCCCTTATTGATGGACTTGTGTACTCGATGCTATCGCTTCCCGCGAATCGGCCCGTACGGTTAACGGAGAATGTTTTCGCGTCCCTGCGCCCGCGCGCGTGAAAACAACCGCCCGCCCGGCTCTGCACCCAACGGTCGAGAGGGTCGCTTTATTTGCAGATGTTATCTGCAGAACAAATGTCTTGAAATCTCTGCGTGGCCTCCGAATAAATTGACAAACTTGTAGAGGATGTAGAAGGGGCGAAGATAATAACATTTTGCCAATGAACGTACGCTGGGAAAGACAGAACGTTTCAGACATTCAGAACATTTGGCAGAAACAAAGAAAAATCTGTCGGGACAGCAGGATACATGTCAATATTCAGGACATATCCCGGTTTTTCAGGACGTATGGCAAACCTAGTCTTACCCTGTCCTCATCTGCCCTTACCTGTACTGCCGGGTTACTTTTCTTCTCTTGCCTGACTCTTGCCTTGCCTAGCTACACATATGCAATTTTGAACATATTGTCTATGAGTTTATTTATCCTGCATTGGTGTGTGGTAGGTACACATTTTGACGGAGTCAAAAAATTTCTTGTATTTGTCAAAATTCAGTGTATAGGTTGCTTACCAATCTGGAGCGCTATGTTCGAAATTGCCTACACGTAACTGCGTTGTATTGATTTCCCACAACTTGTTCATTAGCAACAAGTGATCATCTCCGCCGTCGTTTATGCCCTGGAAGTGTTTAACAATTATTTGCAGACCCACAGTACATCAGTATGGTCGTTATTTTAAAGAAGATAGAACTTTGACTCTCTCTCTCTCTCTCTCTGATTACATTAAAACGTTAAAACATAATGGGTTATCATTTTCAAAGAAACTAATAATAACCTGATGATAGTGTCCAAAGCGGTGCCTCATTTTTTTCTTGAGAGTTTGAGGGGTAATGTACTGGCAGAGTCTTTTGAGCGTCATGTAATGGAAGATTGCCGGTGTCTGACGAACACGATGCTCGGAAATATAGAATATGATAAGTACATTTTCACACACTTATAGTTGTTCAGAAATAAAAAAAAGAGAGAAAAAGACGGAAGGCACGCTTCTATCAACTGGAATCCTCATTTGTAGAATCATAATCTCAAAACTAATATTAACAGCTTCTTGCAGCTCGGGCACATCTATTTCCGCCTCTACCCTCTAATTGTGCGATGTTTCTTGCTGACGCGTGGTCCATTAACTTTTTAATTGAATTCTTCTACCATGAACACTCGTCGAAGGTATTGTACTGTGGTGAGATGTTGTACAAATGTTAAATGCTTTGTTTGGCTGTAGTCACATTTTTCTGCTTATGTTGGCGGCGGTAGCGGCGATCCTGAAGACATCATCTTACGATTTATCGAACTAGTGATTGAGAGATCACGAGTTCGACCCTGGTACGGTGCCAGGAATGTGGTCAATGTAATGGACACCATTGAGTTTGTGATGCTAGCTGGAATCGAATACGATAGCCGACTGCTCTGACCAGCGGATCTGCGGCTCGCCTGATCACTTGTAGTTGATCGCCGGGTAAGCGGATCGTGCCATACACGTCGCGAGATCCTCCCTTCCCACCCGCGCGCAACTTCGTCGTCGTTGTCTTCTCCCCCAATCGGAGCCGTGGAGGTGCGCGTCCAGTCCCTTCCTTCTCTGAACCTGCATATGCCGGCAGAGAATAGGACTTGGCCATTAATGTGACAAATAGAGGATGCTGATAATTTGAAACGACTGAAACGGACGTTTCAGACGTAAGTCGAAACGAGAAAAGCCAGAGAAAAGTATCGCCTCAGCTCAGGGCAAACATTTTTCTGCAAATAAAATAAGCAGTTGCGTAGGGACTCACATCCTTTGAGGGGGCGAGGCGCGCCTCTGAAAGCAATGATAAAATGTTCTAAAATGTTCACATAATATTTTTAAATAAATCTGGAGAGAATCTGGATTTTGTCAGGAGAAGACGCCAACACGATTAATTATGTTAATCCGGACATGACTCGGTTCATAAACTTGATATGGTCTGAGGTGATGCTCTTTCTCGGCTTGCTGTCGTTACGATTTGCCTTCAAATGCTCACAATAACATAAAATAGAACACTATATTTCTTCAATAATAAAAGTAATATTAATACTAATACTAATAATAATAGCAATAATAATGAGTAACAATAAGGAGTAGTAATTATTAAATATTTCTTCGTCTAATGTCTAACTTATTTCTAAATTCCTTCGCAGAAAGAAAGAAATCCTCAAATATGAGGCATTCCAAAGCATTCTGATGGCGTCCCAATAAACATTGTATCCATTAAATTAAAAAGATAAAATGCGAAGATAAATTGTGTACTAGTCTTTTTGTTTGTCGTGTTTATCTTTTTGTTGATGTATGATGATAATCACCGAACAATAATAATTGTAAGAACGACTGACCATATTGCAATTCACGAAACGTTATTTTCAGGGACTATAGAGCGTGTTTCACTATAAACGTTGCGAACTTCTAAGGCACGTAGGGCACAAATTTCTTGTAACGGATGTGACATATGTTCTCGAGCAGCGGGAAAACAGCGGGAAAACCCCCAGCGGGCAATCCCCTATACAATGAATTTCGGCAAGACACGTTCTGACCCGGTAAAGGAGAATTTTCATGTCTGCCTAACACGCAAGAATATGGCATTTCCTTAAAATCAAAGGCAAATGCCCATGTGTAACTCCATTATATGAAATTTTCCACTACATATTAAATGACAAGAAATAATAATTGTGGAACCCTCTAAGTGTCCTAGAATTTGCAACGTTTCATCTGGAACACCTTTACATTAGTGGGAAATAGAGTATGTTCGACGGTGAGCTCTGGCATTAGAAATAGGGAAACGCGAATCTCTACGGAGCGCAGATCCTGCTTGAAATGCTAATCTTTTCCACGCGCGTGTGAAATTGATCTGAAGATGTCATAGGGAAAACACTTCGAAACCTTCCGCCTCCAGGCGGTGGTTAATTCATTTAGCTTTTGACAATGAACCACTTTCAGATATTCCTATCTATTCCGCCAGAAGTGTCACTCCACTACCGGAACGCCCCATATAGGTTTGTAGCGCAAAATGCATAGCTCCTCTTACGAGGCCGACCGTCTTTTATGTAGTGTTGGCCTAAATTTGGGGTTTCAAACGTTATCACGTATAATTTATTCTGAAAGATCTCAGGGAAATGCTTTGCTTTAGGTCTTTTTTTATTTTCCAGCTTTCTTGAGTATGAAACGCTGTTAAAGCGGGTTTTTCGTGGATTGATAATTGACTACCGAGGGAAACTAAAATCTCAACGAGGTTATGCGGAGAGACTCTGTAATGTAAACTACATGCTACAAAATCACTTCATTCCCTTTGATAACTCCTCGCGCTTCTTGTTCCTTTGTCATTTCCATCGCTCTTTCTCTTTCATATTGCCTCATCACAACGAACATCACACATCAGAATGATTCGAAGAATAATGATCCACATTTGAGTACCACAATTCAAACCCATGTCATTCCGCGTGTCATTCCAATTATGGTGGACAAATGGGTTCGCGAAAGGTTTATTCGTAACGCCCCGTCTCGCAATCCCATATCCGTGCATTCTCCATACCTACGTCATGCATCACCTTTATTGAACTTCCTTCCCTTACTATCGTATTCATCGCGAGATTAAACGCGCTATCGTCTTGTGTACTCGATGAACCCAGTTGCCGAAGACCCGTCTCTTATTCACATCTTACAGATCTCGGCATACGATTGACGACAATAACAAAAACAATAACGACAAACTCTCAGCCTCTCGCCTGAATGCTTGCCGTAACAGTCCGTCCCTCATACTTCTCCGTCTCATGTCTTTCCATTTTTACGTCTGTATATCATCTTCCCTCGTCCCAGTTACTCCTTGTACCTTCTCCGTCACCTCCTCATCCACTTTCATACGCTAGCCACCCTCGCTACCCGCCCTCACCCCACGTCGACCCTTACCTTAGAATCCGTTCCTTCCGAGAGGTTGGGCGTCGGCGGTGCGTCGCCCTCTTTGTGCGAAGAGCCCAATTCCTACCTCCGACGGCGCGCGGCGTACCCCTCCTCGACGTCCTGCCACACTGCGCGCCCCTCCCCCCTCATGTTGCCCCGCCCCGCCCTGCCTCGCGCTCATATAACCACTTCGCCGCGTCCAGCCCCGCCGCGCGCTGCTCGGACCTCGCCCAACGGACCCCCCCCCCCCACGCCGTTCTACGCTCTTCTCCGTCTCGTTCGTCCCCGACCCGCTCTCTGCCTCTCATCGCTGCCTAACTCCCACTCTGCTCCACCCCTTTCCCATAAAAACCCCTCTTCACCCGACCCCGTTCCTCCGATACGGCCCGTGCCACTTTCCCCGCCCCCACCCCCGCTCCTCGCCCTCGCACGCCGTCCACTCCATCCTTCTACTCTGTTTTGCCACACCTTGCCCCATGCCCACCGCACCCCCTTCTGCCGTGTTGCTCTCCAAACCCACCACTGACGTCTTACTACTGCCGCGCTTCGACTCAATCTCTCCTCCCCACCCCGACCCCCAACGCCCCCTGCGACCCCCCCCTTCCTATTCACGCCCCGTCCCACTCCTACAATCTGGCCCGTGCCACATGACCCACCGCTGCCACTCCCCCCCTTTCCATCCCCTCCCGCTGCGCCCCGCCCTCGGATGCACCGCCTCGCGCTGCCCCGTGGCCCGTCCCCACCCCCGCCCACGCGGCCGACCCCCGGCGCCGCCCGCCGTGCGCTAATCCAGTAAATTGGATGTGCATTCCGCCAACGGCACATGCAGTCGACGGCGGATGTTGATTTAGACAGCGCGCTGTTGGGCGACGGCGCATCGAAATCCCGCCGACCTCTGGCCCCAATTAGTCGGGATTGCGGAGCGGTGGTGGCGAGCGGGTGCGGGGTGCGGGAAGGCCGGGCAGGAGGGGTACATGGGCCACGAAGCCATCCGAACGCTGACGTCGTTGCCCCCATCGCCGACCACGATGTCGTCGACGTCCCAGCGTCTTGTGATGCACGGTGTATCCTCGTGAGAAATTATAAATTGATACGACAAAAAGCCACGTCTAAGCAAACGAATTGTGCAGCAATTAACACGTCGACCCTTTGATGAATGTGCTAGCTGACTGAGAACAGGCGCTTTACAATTGTTAATAGTAGATTGAATTATCAGAAAATTAAGATTTGTGTGTGGTGGTAATTTGGGAACGGTGGAAATGGCGGAACATGGATTTGTGATTTACACACTGTTGTGGAAAATAAACAGATGTTTTTAGAAAAGACATGTTGCATTAATGTAAATGTAATACAGACGCAATGCTAAATATAAGAGAACGCAGGAAATAAAAATAATAAATAATAATGCTTAGTGGAGTAAATTCTTAATGCAAAACAGTGCCATTGTGAGGCGCGAAGTTTTTCTTTAAAAAAGAGAATTATTAGGTAGTTGCAGTAGTTTTTCATTTTAACTAGCGTCCATGTGTCCCGAGTGTCACACGTTTTATACATGGTCTCATACTAAAATGCCGACGTGTCTTCTGTGCTTAGAATCAGCAACGGAATGTTACCGGCATTTACGATTTGATAACGAAGCTGCAAAATATTAAATGTAATGTGCTGGTCACGTTAAGCAGTAAAAATTTGTTTCCTCGTACATTACTTGAAAGGGCTGTGCTAGATGATTGCCTATTTTAGATTTTCGAAAATATTTATTTGTGACAAACGAATAAGAACAGACGAATGTATACTAAATTAGGAAAATCACTATATAATTTACTACATTCTTTCGTTTGAGTCAATTCATACAACCCAACAATAACTGATCCAGTGCAATGTTAGTCACTAGTTCAGGATGAGTTCTGAGTGTGATATTTAAAATTCAGTAACACCACCTTAGCCTTCATTATGTAAGAATATCTATCATCGGAGAGAAAAGAGAAATAGACCAAGAGGTAATGAATAAAGGGGCTGATGTAGAGGATGAAGGGTAGAAGATAAAAGGGTGAGAAGATGGGGAATAGAGAAAGAATAAATGGGGAGCGAGATGGCAGAAAGTGCAGAGAAGAACGACTTCTAGGAGAAAAGGAAGAGGAGGAGGTGAGTTGACGTGTATCTCACGAGATTGAGCGTGGTTGAGTAGGGCACGGCAACAAAAGGCAAACAAGGAAGGGGTGAAAAGGCGCGATTCTACCATTACGTAACTGAGTCACTTGCCTCTCCATCTATGTCAACAAATAACTTCATGTAGTGAACGGTAGTTACGGCTTAAGCCCAAAATGTGGCTAATTCGCGAACTAGCCATTTAATTAGTACGTTAGCCAGACGGTTTGGAGAAAGCCGAATGAACCAGTGATGTCAGACATTATCCGGCTAATGTTAGCATTATCTAGCTGGCTAAATCGAAGTGATTGTCCAAGTGTATGGCGTCTTGTGTGCTCCAGAGGAGAATTTGGACATGAAATACGTTTGAAATTATACCTATTATTAAGCACACTCAAGGTTTCATTTATGTTAAATCCGAAAATCGGAACTTCGTCGTCCTAGCTCGAAAATGTGTAGGAAAGTGTCATCAGAAGTTAGTGGGTTTGAATTCAAATATATTACGTTAGGTGGTATCGTGTAAATAGAAATTTATGACAAACACAAGGTAACTCAAAAATTCACACCTTGTCTTTCGATAGCCGTAGGACCTTTCAACTAGCAGTCTGTTTCTCTCTTAAAATATGTCAGCTATTCCTTCTCGACGTAAATTTCTGTACATACCTTAGCTATATGAAGCGAAAGCGACCAACTATTCAATACGAAGTTGTTCATGTAATGACGTCGCCTGACAGGAACAGCAAAACTCAATGGAAGTTAGTAGAATAATTACAGTTGTTCGTATTCAGTGGTTGAGGAATACGCGTCGGCCAAAGTAGATGAATAAAACTGGTCCACTAGAAATGAAATAATGTTTGAGTCTTTGTCTCTGCGAGTGCGCCTCTCTCCTCCTCAACCCCGCGAGCCGCCGCTGACGCGCCCTCACGCGGTGCGAGGCGCAGGGAGTGTGCGGGCGAGCCACGCCGGGCGGAGCGGGGCGGAGCGGGGCGGAGCGGGGCGGAGAGGGCCCCAGCGGTTGGGCGCGGAGCGGTTGTACTCGTTGGCGAATAAATGCCGAGCTGTGTTCTGCTCATTCGCTGAATGTCGGCGCACATCGTCCGCGCGGAGTTTGCGAGGGCGTGAGCGGAGGCGGAGGCGGAGGCGGGGGTGAAGGCGGATAGGCCGCGCGCCGCCTGAAATATGAGCCGCGCGAGCTCCGCTGCCCCCGCCCCCGCCCCCACCTACGCTCCCGCTCCCCCTCCCCCTCCGCGCCGCGCCAATCGCCGCTAATGGGCTGCCCCTGCGGGAGAAGCGCCAACAAATATCGGCGCACACCGCGGGGAGTCGAGGCAGTGCAGAGTCGCGTGGGTTGGAAATTGAAGGCGGATTCGGAGTCGGGACGCGGCCGACGAGGCGAGGTCGGCTCGGATCGGGCCGGGGTGGGGCGGACTCGGGCCGGGACGCAGCCGGACCGTGGCAGAGCCGGGCCGGGGCGGAGTCGGGCCGGGGCGGAGTCGGGCCGGGGCGGAGTCGGGCCGGGGCGGAGTCGGGCCGGGGCGGAGTCGGGCCGGGGCGGAGTCGGGCCGGGGCGGAGTCGGGCCGGAGCGGAGTCGGGCCGGGGCGGAGTCGGGCCGGGGCGGAGTCGGGCCGGGGCGGAGTCGGGCCGGGGCGGAGTCGGGCCGGGGCGGAGTCGGGCCGGGGCGGAGTCGGGCCGGGGCGGAGTCGGGCCGGGGCGGAGTCGGGCCGGGGCGGAGTCGGGCCGGGGCGGAGTCGGGCCGGGGCGGAGTCGGGCCGGGGCGGAGTCGGGCCGGGGCGGAGTCGGGGAGGGGCGGGGCGGGGAGGGGGGGCCGTCGGAGTCGGGGCGGGGCGGGGCGGGCCGGGGCTGAGTCGAGTCGGGCCGGGCCTGAGTCAGGTCGGGTCGGGAAGGAGTCGGGTCGGGCCGGGGCGGAATCGGGCCGGGCCGGGGCGCAGTCGAGGCAGATCGGGGAGGGTCGGAGCGAGGCGGCATGAGGCAGAGTGGAGTTGGAATAGCGGGGTGGGGGCGGTGCGACACAGGGACGGTACAAAAATGGCGGGTGGGTGGCGTGGAAACGGAGGAGTGAACGCTGGGTGCGCCGTGGCGAGAAGCGAAGAGGGGAAACAGTAGCGGGCCGGGTGGCCGGCAGAGAGAGCGAAAGGTGGTCCAGACGCGGGAACCAGATGAGCGAAGGCAATGACGTTGCTCTGTGTTGCTAGACGGCGGAAGCGGCACAGGAAGGCCGGCGAACCTTCATTCTAATGGAAGGGTGAACCAAAGTCTTGGGTACGACACGGCTTCTTCAGCGTGAACGTGTACGTCAGTGGGCTTGTTCTTTAAGGCTTCCGGACCTTTAATTGCATTTGGGATGAAGTATAAATTTTAAATCGCGAACTACCACCGAATGAATCTCTTTGTAATCATAAATGGCAAAATAATTATTCATTTTTATTTGCCTTTCTTTCGTGCTTCTTTCGTTGAATCAAACATGGACTACGTGAATGATTTAAATTCAAATGGTTTGCACGTTTAGTTTTGGTCTCTTTGTGTATTATGCAGAGCTTCCTTTCTTGGCCATATCTCTTTAATTCGTCATTGTTCTAGAAACTAGATTGGTAGATCTTCTTGTACAATTTTGGGTAAGACTTTCTTTCAATTATTTGTTTTTCGAAGATGTTGCACCTCTATCTTGCTTGTCTGGTTTGTACATTATGGGTGCGTTTTTGGATGAAGTTGGTTAGTCTTGACTCTTCATTAGCCACTTTGATAATGGTGTTTAATAAATGTTCATGCTTAAGGTACACTTTGTCGTTCTCAGCCTTTAGTTTCTTTGTGTGATAATGAATTACTTAATGAATGCATGTAGTTGAGGAAATGTGTTGAACAAAAATGTTCTTCAGAATGTGTTAGAACTTGATATGTGGAATTTAAGCAAACATGTTGTTAACAATATAACCTAGGATTGCGTAAGCATTCACTTCAAATTCAAATTACCACTTATTTACGGATTCACAAATGAATGGACCCAAGAACCTTTATAGATTCTATCCACCGTTTCGAAAATTTATTTCGTAAAATGAAGGCATTTCTTTTCAATGATGGGAAGAGTGATGGATACGAAAGCAAAAAATTGATTGAAGAAGAAAGAGGTATCTATATTGATGAACTCATCAATTGCAAACCTTAAATTGTGGATCGAAAGGTCAGATCGAATTCCATCTTTAGTAAATGAAAATCATTACATGAAGCAGTAAAATGGTGCGAGAATGCTGATGAATGCAGCGCTTTAGTATAGAACTTCCACACATCTTGAATAAAACGCAAGGGAGCTTTAGATTAATTAAACGATGCTGATCTCTCCTTTATAAAAAAATGTTCTTTTCCACATCGTGTTGTTTTGGGTTTTATTGCAGGAGTGCATAAATTTCAACGGCGTATCCTATTATTTGAGCGTTGTATTCCGACCCCAACCCGCCAATATTTGATTCCCATTGTATGCGAGGGATAGCGAGTCGTGTCACGCACCCAGTTTCATGCGCGTTCTAATGTGGCAAGTTGGATTCTCACGTTCCAGCACGAATCGGTTGGTGGTGAGAACGAATGTATCGTTCAGGCTATCGAGCAAAATATTTGCCAGTGCGCTGAGTTGGCTAGGCCAACCCGAGCACTCGTAGTCAACTCGCGAGCCCGGAGAGGGGGAGGTTGATTGATAGATTGTTAGTGATTGAATTGAATTGAATTTGCCTTATTTTACGTGGCGAGACTCGGGCCATCAGGCCCGCTCTTCCGTCTGAACACGCAAATTTCGCTACGCTCCTTTCATCAACTAGCAGAGAAAGGAGGTATTTCTTGGGCGAGAAACAGGCGATTTGCATTTAGCTCAGAGGCGTCATTTAGGCTTGAGGATCTTTTACATGCAAGTAAATCTACGAACATGGGGCAGCCGGCTTTACTTCCCCTCCGAAGGAAGGCGTACGAAGGATTTTGTCGCCCTAAAAATCCACGGCTTCGACCGGGTTTGAACCCGCGAGCTTGGGTATAACAGTCCACATACAGTCCACATACAGCTAACCGTCACACCATCGCCGCCGCCAGTGATTCCGGGCGCGTCCAATACGCAGGTCTCTATTCCTGTAAATGTAGTGCATGCTTTTGCTCGGGAGGTGGCGGTGGTCTTCCCCCGCTGTTTGGCGAGATCCGGCGCCGACCTACCATCGGCTAGGGGGGTGTCCCAAACCAGGAATCTCTCACCAGCGGGGCAACGCCCTAGCCGTGACACGCTCTAAGCTCCCGACCGGTCTCCCGGCATGCGTAATAGTGCAGTGAATGCTAGTGTAAGTGTGTGTAAAGGGTGAAGACAAGACAAGACAAGGAGGGGGTAGGAGAGATCGCGAGAGGTCGGTGGCCCGTTTCTTAGGGTACTGGTCCGGCATTCGCATTCGTAGTGTTGATCGGAGAAACCACGAAAAACTACCGACCAGAGCAGCCGGCCATATCCAGCATAGAATACTCCTCCAGATAGCGACTGAAGAGGTGGAGGGAATGAGGCAGGGCCTTTACGGAGTGTCCTTCAGCTAGCAGCCTAGGCCCCAGGCTGAAAAGGGAATAAATTATTAAACTATAGATAACTTGATCAGTAATTAAGTGGATAAGTGTTGTAAGTAAATAAGTTATTAAGTAATGAGGAAATCGATAAGAAAAATAATAGTCAAATAAGTTTACTATCAAATAATTAAATGAGCACATTAGAGGGCAAATAAAAGTCTGTGTTGGAGAAGTGAGCGCAGTCACGAAGGTGCGGACGATCTTCTGTGGCGCTGTTTAAATTCCGGTGCTGAGATCAAATACTGGTAGGAGAATACGTACGCGCCAGGGAATAAATAAGTAGGTTAGGAAGTGTTTGGTATTTTTGAGGATGTACTCATCTTCTGAAGGCAGGTTCATCCTCCTTCAGTTCCGGTTATCTCCTCAGGCAAAACAAGCTCTAAACGTCGGATTCGTCTCCCAATATGTATGGTAGTGAATTGCATGTAGGTGTGTGCGTATAGGGAGAAGTGAGGACAAAGATGAGAAGGAAGAATGGATTGCTCGTGGTCCGTGGCCCGTCTCGTGAGGTACTGCTTCGACACTCGTCCATTATTGATGGGACAACCGGCGGAAAACTATCGATCAGAGCTGCCGGGCGCTAGAATTCTCCTTCAGTTAGCGGATGTATCCGTCCTAGCTATGGCGCTAGTGTCGGAAATCTACCGTCGTCAGCACTCGAACTCTAGGGCCTCTCTATCAGAGTCATTGTAGAGACAAGGGTAATGTTGGCTCTGAGCTAACTCTGCCAATTTCAGAATAAGAAACAGCCTAGCATTTTTTCTGCGGCTTCTCCGTTCTCGTCCGGGATCCAACTCCCCAGTTCGACAACAACGATACGGTAACAATTACCACTTGGAAGCCGATGTGATATGATACCGTGCACATTTAACTGCGCTCCGTTTGTGAGACACCGGAACAAAATTGTAGGCGCCGGGGCAACACACGGCATGACGGACGCCAGCCCGCTCTAGCACAATCGCTATGTTAGGTGCATAGCGCTCCCGCCTCAGCGTGCTCGTAGGTGGGGGCAGGGGGTGAATTGGGACGGGGCGCAAGGGGGCGGGGCGCAACGGGGCGGAGCGGAACAGAGCGGGGCAGGGAGCAGCGAGGCGGGGCGAGGCGGGGCGGGGCGGAGCCGGGCGGAGCGCAGCGGTTCAGAGCGGGTCAGAGCGGAACGGAGCGGGGAGGGGAGGAGCGGGTCGGAGCGGGTTGGAGCGGGGCGAAGCGGGGCGGAGCGAAGCGAGGCGGAGCACGGCCTAACAGAGCGGGCGGGGCAGAGCGGGGCGGAGCGGGGCGGAGCGGGGCAGAGCGGGGCGGAGCGGGGCGGAGCGGGACGGGGCGGGGTGGAGCTGGGCGGAGCGGGGGGAATTGGGGCGGAGCGGGGCGAAGCGGGCGGAGCGGAGCGGGGCGGAGCGGGACGCAGCGGGGCGGGGCGGAGCGGGGCGGGGCGCGGGCAGCGGGCAGCGGCGACGCGGGGGCGCTAGAAGCGTGCGATCGATGCTGTCGCGCTGCAGCTGTTTGTTGCGCGGGCCGGCGCTGGCGGAGGCGGCGGGGCCGGACACCACAATATTCCTTTATTTACACCGCCTCTAATTAAATATTGCCCCGCGCGCAAAAAAAAAATCGCGTTCCGTTATTCATGCAAAACGGCGGCGCGCGCCCCGGATTCCCGATCGCCGGCTGCGCTTATGCATAGGGTGGCTCTGAAATAGCGCGCCCGAGCGGAATGAAAAAAAGAGAAAGGCGAGGGAGAATCTCATCGATTATTTTTTATTGAGGTATGTGTAGTAGATGTCGAGTAAAGGTGATTGTGGCCCCAAACCCGAGTTTGCGAAAGAGGAAGTAATTGGGAGTTCGAACCAGAAGCTCAGCAGATCGGAAGGTTCTGGAACCAAATCCCTGCGGTGGTGGATGTTCGATATCTGCTATGTACACCTGAGCATCTCGGTCAGTTGCTGCCGCTACATCCATGGAAATTTGATTGATTGATTCATGGTTTTGGGGCTCTTCAACTTCTGAGCTCATGAGTGAGAATCTAACGAATGACTGATAGTGATAATGATATGAATGATGATGATATGAGAGCCAGGGAATGAACGAGAGACACGGGAATCGGAAGGGTTGTGAAAGAACGTGCCTAGAAATCGTTTGTCTACCACAAATTTTTCATGAATCGGCCGAGAGTGAACCCAGCGGTGTAAGGCATATGTTGTAGCATGGGCGTTGGCTGTCCTGATCGGGTGTTTGCGTGATAATTGTAATGAGACGAACGCCCATCGCAAATGCCTCATCCCTCATAACCTCGGTACACTCCCGCGGTTCTGCGAGTACGCGGACGTTTGGCAAAGTCCTTATATCTTGCGCCATTGAAAAAAAAGAGAGAACAGAGGCATGAGTCGATCCTAAGCAATTCTTCATAGCATATGTTGTAGTTTGATTTTGGGAACATCTACACGCCATTGCTTTTGAGAAATAACAATTCAGATAAAAAATATCTCAAAAACAATTTTGCAAGCGCCAGAAAAATAAACAGTTTGACACTTGTGTGTCACGGTTGTGGTCTTCAGGCTACGACATCCCTGCAGCTTGCGGACATATCACATGCTGCCAACCTTAATGATCCCATGTGGCATTATTAGGGAATTTTCCATGAAAACTATACAAGATTCATTGGTTGACATGCTAGTGCATGTGAAGTTATCTGAATATTTTAGTGTACCGTTCGATCTCTTTCCATTTATAGGAATTTGATGCTTGCATGCCATAAAGAAAGACCTTTCGGAAAATTCCCTGTCGTTCCTAGTCTTATTGAATAGCTAGTGCTTTGATAAGAAACAGTAGAATGCGAAAGAGTTCAATGCGACAATGATAAAAGTTGCAGTGTATGGCTATAATGTTTTCGTTGAAATATGCAATGTGACTTGAAGATGATGCATGAAGAATTACCATAATTAGCATAAAATTATGTTTCTAATTTATGTTTTCCTTTATGTGGAGTCTTTAGTATATCAGTGTTACCATTGTTTTTAAGCTTGGTGATTGGTTAAGTGATTGGTACGCTTGTACGTCGTTTATAGATTACACCCAAGTTAAATGCGGAGAATTTAAGGGTAGAGCGCACTCGAAGTATAGTGAAGAGTGGTGTCTTCATATGAAAAGGTGAAGTTTTGTCGTTTTCTATCAAACCGAAATTTATTATGCATTCCTTACTACTTAATACTTTAGTTCATTTTTTAAATTTTGCCTTGCATAAACATTTTTGACAAGAGGGATGAATATGTATTAAACGAGAAAATTCTTAGCTGGTTTCGTTAAATCATTATGTAGATTGTTGTATACGGTAACAATTTGAAATGAAGTCTCTGTTATGGGCGAGTGGCTCTTTTAAACAGACATGAATCTTTGTAATACCTCCTAACCTGAACAAAATGTAATGATTGCGCAGTTACGTATTTAATCAGTTAATGCAATGATTAGTCTTCAGTGATTATAAAATCAATATAATCTCGATTCAAAATGATCAAATTTACTCTCATATACAATTTCAAATAGAATTGAAGTATTTCACCTCAGTAGATTTTTCTTTTATTTTGTGGAGGAAATAGAAATTAATATCCATTTTAGGACAACTACTCGCTGGCTTCTCCAACAGACTGTCATGGCGCAAGTATCTAGTGACATACCGCATCCCGTACTTTTAAACCTCGCGTCAGTTTCTGTAAATGCAGTTTTTTGGAGTTCATGGTGAGCTGTTACCTACGACGTTGGCATACTTGTTTAAACAAACATACTCGTATATAACACCCTTCAAGCTGCAACAACTCCTTCCTACCACTGCAACCCTTCGCTTCTCAGAACGGGTTCTCTAGGTCAGGGCTGTCTAAATGCCCCGCCCCCTGGCGTGCACCGGCCCACCGCCTCTCAGCGTGGAACCAGGGCAGTGCGCTCTTTGCTGAGCTCCCGGCGGCAGCGGAAAGACGCGGGCGCGATCGGATCTAGTCTGGTGAAAGGCGAATTGCGCGAGGGCCATGTTACATCGACAAGATTGCCCCAATTTTTACGTTTGAGCAGACCTGCTCGACGCAATGGCAATATCGACCACTCGTTTCAGTTGCTGAAACGTTGGCGAACTAATTTTTCTGCCCAATATGACCCAGTAAGGGCTGAGCACCAAATTTTGCTTGATTCTCTCAAAAGTTTTCATCTCGCTGTTTATTACTTGTCGGTGTGAATACGGAGAAAGTTTACCGCGAGAAAAGAATGCACAAGTGTGCGACCCGAATGTTATATCAACAGACGCCACAACCCTTATCTTTGACGTTCGTATCCTCTCCATGAGGACCCTGTCATGTGTCTCGCAGGCGTTTGAGCTCCTGAGCGGCGATTGAGGGTGTCGCTGGCCCCCAAGCGGTGTGCCAGAGCGCGCTCGCGTGCGCGTGTCGAACACGTCGCAACGCCGGTCGTCACCGCCGTCGGTCAGCGGAACGCGACATGCGGTCGACGCGCGCACGGCTGCCCGCGGCGCACACGGAGGCGGGGGCGGAGGCAGAGGATGGACTGGAGGCGCGGACGGAGGCGTGATCGGAGGCGGGTGCCAAGGCGGAGGCGGGGGCGGAGGCGGGGGCGGAGGGGGGCGGAGGCGGGGGCGGAGGCGGGGGCGGAGGGGGGCGGAGGCGGGAGCGGAGGCGGGGGCGGAGGCGGGGGCGGAGGCGGGGTGGAGGCGGGGCGGAGACGGAGGCGGGGCGAAGGCGGGCCGGGGTGGAGGCGGGGGCGGAGGCGGGGTGGAGACCGAGGCGGGGGAGAAGGCGGAGGCGGGGGCGGAGGCGGGGGCGCAGGCGGGGCGGAGGCGGGAGCGGACACGGGAGCTGCCCGTGAACGGGAGTGGGTTCCTCCCAGCCGCCCTCAATTACGCAGCGCGGAGACACGTCGCGCCGAGGACGAGTCGCCTCTGCCCCGCTGCCTCCCCTCGCTCCCCCGCTCCCCCGCCCCCCCCTACCCTCTGCCGCGCTCGCCGCAGCGCGTCTAATGAGATTCCGACGCGGGCGGCGCGGGGCCTCGGAAGGGGGCGGCGGCGACGGGGTCCACGAGGGGCCGCCTGCTTGTCGAGCGCCGGGTGTTGGATGCCCCCGACGCTCCTGGGTTCCTCCCGGTACACCCCGACGCTCTCCAACGCCTCTCGACGCCCCCAACACCCCCGATTTTCCTGAGGTTCTCGGCATATCCCCAATGCTCTCCTACATCCCCGACGCCCCTCCGGCATCCCTCTGACGCCCCTCCCACGTCTGACGCCTCCCAGGAAGCCCCGGCGCCCCCGACGCCCCCGACGCCCCCGACGCCCCACACGCCCCCGACGCCACCGACGCTCCTGACGCCCCCGACGCCCCCGACGCCCCCGACGCCCCCGACGCCCCCGACGCCCCCGACGCCCCCGACGCCCCCGACGCCCCCGACGCCCCCGACGCCCACTACGCCCCCGACGCCTCTGAACCTCCGACGCCTCTTACGCTTCCGTCGTCCCCGATGCCCCCGACGACCCCAACGCCCCCGACGACCCCAACGCCCCCGACGCCCCCAACGCCCCCAACGCCCAGACACTCCCGTCGCCCCCACGTCCCCGACGCCCCACGCCCCCGGTGCCCCGACTCTCCCGACGCCATCCGACGCTCTCCAACGCCTCCCGTAGCCATGCGACGCCCCCCGCCGACGTCCTCGACGCACCTTTCGACGCTCCCCGACGTTTCTCGATGCACCTTGACAGACCGACAACTCCCGACGCAATCCAAAAAAAGTCCCCTCCGGTATACTCGGGTTGTTCTCGACCGGTCACGTCGTCTTACCTCTTCATCTATAACCCGACTCCGTGTGATTTTTTGTTTTTTTTTACGTAGAGTCCTTTTTTACTTGCGAACAGGACGAAGTGTGCCTAAGATTTATTCGGGTGTCACGTAGCATTGAAGACGAACAAATTGTTAGCATTAAAATATTAATGGTATATGAACGATGCAGCATTTGAAAAAGCATTAAGCATTGCATGTTTAGTCGGTGATTTATTTTACACTAACGTATTCGCATGATAAGCCAGAGTGGAATTATTAAAATAATGTACGTGTCAGGGTATATTAATTTCGTGCAGCTGCAGCTTCCATTTCCTGATGTTCTTCCCTTAACCGGAATATAAAAGGTCTAACTTTTGCGGTAACCTCCGTATAAGCAAGAGACTAACAGATTTGGTTCTACCTAGAACATAAATCAATGAACTTTTAGTGACTACGTCACTTTTCTGCTCAAGACGTGATCACTGATTGTGAACTTTTTAATTTCACTCCTGTATTCTCTTGTTAATTAATTACGCCAAGTATTCGATTACAGTAAATATACCAATATAATTAAAGGCCGCTCACTACCAATCTTCTTCGATGGGAAGAAGAATTTAAGAAGACAAACGAGGAGGAGAATGAAGAGGACGAAGAGTGAGGAAGGAGATTGCCATCAAGATGTGGTGTAATTGGCGACAGCAATGGAGGCCATATGTGTGATGAATTGGGGTCCAGCTCCCTCGTGCTTTCAGTGGAACCAAACTACAAATACAACTATTCGCCCATTATGCGACGAGTTGGTTTTTATTTAATCTACGTTATAATACATTAAACGTTTATTTGAATGGTTACGTAGTACCAACACATAAGGTTTAAAAAAAACTTAAGTAAAGCAAACGAAACATACCTGTAAATTACTAAGCCAAACTAGGGAATAATCAGAAACGCCAATATAGCTCATACTGCATATTTCAATCCAATATATCGTTCAGTTCCATTGACCATTCGTGATTCCTGTAAATGCATGAGCAGCCTCAAAGTAATCGCAGTTGAAGCTTTCCAAGCTAGACACAGTGAGTTCGATCCCCGGTATTAGTGGCTGCTTTCCGACATTAGCTAGATGGACTGTTGCGGGCTGCTGCTTGAAGGACAATTATTGAAGTCGTTTGTTGGATCACACCAGATACCTCTGATCAATTCCAATCAACGCCGGATCAGTACCTTAAACAACGGATCCTACATACGCGCGATCTCTCCTTCTTCATTCTGTCCTCCCACTGTCATTCTTAGAATTAGGTAATGGGCTGAATACCCATTTTGTATCTGGAATGCGGCGATAAGTTACTAAGAAGGGAAAATTCTCTACAACTGAGAAATAAATAAATAATTAGGCTCCCTGAATTATACAAAAAGTTGTAAATAAATATGAATCGATGAGGAAAGAGAGCAGGGAAAATGGAGAACATAAAACATTTCTACAAGCGTAATATGAAGGTCCAACTTTAAAAAAACATTCTTAAATGTTAAAGAAAAAAGGAGAGATACGTTATGTTTTGCGTTGTTCATGTGAAAACATTAAATATGCCTGACATATATTTTTTTTTTATTTTTCGCCTAAAACGAAATAAAAATTTGAACTTAGCCAGTTCTACATTTCGTTCTTCATTTGTGTATCGAATTATATTTTTACTCTTCTGCAAAAAATTAAAATTATTTTATAATGAGACTCATTGATATTTATTAATTATTCTTAGTTAAGAACAGATTTTGAAACAATTATTCTTGGTGGCTTGTTCTTTTTCAGATTGTCAATGCAGCTAATTTTACAATTACAGTTGTAGGTTAAAAACAGAAATGGAAGAGATAAAGAAAATTATTAATGGGAAAATCTTGAGAATATTTTTTTGGACAGCTGTACTGTGCAAAGGCTAATTTATCGGTAAATTTAATATTGAGCCTTCTTTCGAAAATTTGTATTTCGAATTAAATTTGTATCATCGGCGCAGTATTAACAAGGAACCTGTGATACCCGAGAATAGTACATGGGTGTTTTGTAAACCGTTAAAATTTCCTTCACTTATAACGTAATAAGAATGATCTTGTATTTGAATATTAACAACTTACGGGAAGTTTTTAGAGATAAGCAGTTCTTTAATGAACTAACAAAGTAGTATTATCATTTGAGTTATTTCAAGAGTAAAAGTTCCAGCGTGTTCTGCACATTACGATGAACAAACATAATTCATCATTTTGGTGGAAACCGCTTTGTAGCTACACATCAGTTTGTCAACAAATAATCTTGTATATGTTCACCTGTTCTTATAATGACCCGTGATCCGGTGTAATGAACATGTACTTATAATGAGCCGATTTGATAAGCATAGTAGTATATATCATCGCAGGGTTAATCTACGATATTTGGATGCCAACTTGGCATTTGAACTTGAGAATCAATTTTAATGTTATCTGCTAATGAGATATAAAATAGAGTATAGTGGTGAATATTTTATAGTTAGCTGTTGAAACCTCTCTTGATAAATATAATTTATGCGTCATGCGTTTTAATCATAGATATTCCTATTGCGTTTGATAATAAGTGTTCGCATTTGAATAATATTTTGACAATAATCTCTGACTGGAAAATGAAGAGGAATTACAGTGGTATTACGGGTAACCCAAGTGTAATATGGCACTCTCAGAAGTGTAATACTCGTGGGTAAAGAACACAATGTCGATTGTTTCCAAAATATACTTTAAAAACAGCCTAAATAGGTTGGAATAATCGGAATATTCCAATTTCACTGTCCTTCCTGAATAACTACATCCAAAAGAAACTATAAACGAAGTAAGAAAAGTCAAAACAATATCATGTGCACTTTCATTCAGCAGACACACATCTTGAAAACTAGCCTCCGTAAAATTAGGTCAATGTGATATAGTGTACGCGGGGGCGGAGGTGGGAGCGGACACGGGAGCTGCCCGTGAACGGGAGTGGGTTCCTCCCTGCCGCCCTCAATTACGCAGCGCGGAGACACGTCGCGCCGAGGACGAGTCGCCTCTGCCTCGCTGCCTCCCCGTATCCGTATCCGTATTGTATCCGTATCCGTATCCGTATGTATCCGTATTGTGGCAAGGTTTGTACCGGGTAACGAGATCCACCCATTGATCTTGGCTATCATCGCCACAGGTTTTGCTTGGCGCGAGCCTTCAGTCTGTGTGAGCTCGCGCCGTTCGTCCCCACCCCCTGGCGCCGAGGAAGAGGAGCGTCGCGGCGCGATCTCCTTGGGGCTTCTTGCGGCGCGACGCGACGCGCGGGTCCCAGTTAAGCGAGGACGCGAGGGCAAGAGCGCGCCCCGCCCGCAAAAAGCGCGCTGCTCCAAACTCGTTTAGATACCATCTTAACCCGCTTGTCTTCCCTTGGCATAACTGCCTCCCTTAATGTTCAGAGCTACATAATAGAATGTTTTGCTATTGCGCGAAATACCCTGCTTGCGGGCACCGACGGCTGCGCTTAGACTCTCCGTTCTCCTCCTCCGCCACCTCCTGCTCCTTCACATCCTCGCCCTCTTCCTCTTTATCCGCCCTTTCTACCCCTCTTTCTCTTCGCCTTTTTCACCTCCTTTACCTGCCCTCAACTTCCCTCTCCACCTTCTTTATCTTCCCTTCCCACCCCTCCCCTCTTCCCTTTCACATCCTCCTTCACCCCTCCTCCTCCCTCTCCTCTTCACTTCCTCCTCTTCCTGCTTCCTCTCCTCCCCTCCACCCCTTCACTTCCTCTCTTCTCTCCTTCCCTCCACCCTCTGATCTCCGTCCTCTCCGTCATCACAGGGCTCTCTCTCCTCGTCCTCCCCCCCGACCTTCCGCACCGCGGTCTCCTCCCACTCTCCGCCCTCCGCGCGGGTCGTTGCGTAGGTCGCCGAGGTGGGGGGCGCTCTCTCGCCGCCTGGAGAGTGGGAGTTAGTGGCGTTGTTAGGTTCCTTTTGCGAAACCTGGTTGTATTTCGTGTTTACCCTTGGAAAACGGTCGGATTATCTCGAACTGGTGGGTCAGATGTGCTGCAATTTACCACGCAATATAAAATGGATCCAAAGACGAAAACGTGAGCGAGATCCGATGAAGAATACCTAGTACACTAAAATACTCGTATGCAAATACTCGTACTACAAAACTGTATCGAGGATCCCAATGATGCCATCCTGCAGACCGTTAGAAGTTAGTTAACTGTCGAGTATTATTGAAGTTCCTGGAGCTCACAAACGTCACTGTCCGAAGCCGCAAGGACTCATCGTTATCTTAATTTGAGGGATTATCATTGCCGTTACAATTAAAAGTACAAATACTGTTTCTGCTAATGTAACGATTTCCTATCGCTATTTCTCTTTTCGTTATTGTTGATGATCATGATTAGTGCCATACTCAGATCTCCTAGCGTTTGGCAGAGAAAACGATAGCGTCTTAATGCCACCATTTCTTCGGCAAAGAATCAGATTGTTTTTTTTACTATTGTCTTCCACCGAACGAATGTTGGTCGCGGCGGTCGTGAGGGGCGGACATGAGGGCGTCATATTGCGCATGAGGCGAGGTCGACGATGAGATGCGAATGATTAAAACTGAGATAACGGGGCGCGTGGTGATGTGAAAATCACTTGTATTCAGCTACTGATAGCCCCTGTCGAGCACTGCATAGAGATTATGCAATACAATGGATACACTCGAATGTTACACATTTTTCAAATTATGACATATATGGCCATTATGTCGGGAATACATTAAGATATTAATTATTTTCACAAATTAATCAAATATCAAATAAACGGAAATTTAGTGAAGGAAATACAATGCGTAAGTGACAAAACAGCAAGAGTAAACGAGAGAAGTCATTATTTGAGAACTGACCAAGCAGAAAAGATTCGTTTCATAAGCGACTTGAAGTATTTAATAAGTTACTATAGATATTAAAAATTGTGAAAAAAGTAAGGAATAAGCAAAAATTAAATAAGAAAAAAAATAGAAAATTAATTCTATAAATATTTATTTCACTAACATATCTGAGTAAATAATTGTTTGAAATGTAGGTATTTACTGAATAAGAATTAGCAGAGATGGATAAGTAAACGGAAAAATCCGGCTATAAAAACGTCGTGTTTTGGCGTGGTCGTTAGTAAGACGCCTGAGGTTGGCGGCGAGCGTGGCCACGAGCCGCACGGCGCGTGGCGTTGCGAGTGGGTGCCGCAGCGCCCGGCGCTGGTCAGCGCTCAGCGCAATGAAGTCACTGGCCAGCTGCGCGCGCGCGCGAAATATGAGCTTCGATGACGGGCGCGAGGAAGGTCGCGCTTTACGACCCGCTCCGTGTACTTTTGCGGCGCCGCACGAATGTATGTTATTTTGAATGAAGCTTCTGAATTTATTTGGTTCGCTTTTAAAACGCGTCGCTGTTCCCGCGTATTTATGCACGCCGTAAATTGCGCGAGCGCGCGGAGCGCTGGCGGCCGGCGGAAGGGCGCGTGGTGTGGAGAGTGTGCGGCG